>OX388346.1:90904176-91440727 GCA_947579665.1 Sympetrum striolatum
TGGTATAAATGAAAATAGTACAGTAGTTTTCTTAGGGGGTTCAGTGAACCCAATGGACCCGTCGCCACTGTCCAGGGTACTTATTTGTCATTCAATCATATTGCGTTATGTCTGTAATTTAATAACTTACTCTTTATTTGTTAATCGTAAATATTATAACGGCATAATAGATTGGGTAGGAGAGAGGTATGCACGGTTCTGACCTCGCTAATAAAGGGTCTATCTAATTAAGAATTTCCTTGGCGTTCTTGTTTACATACATTTCAAAATTGCTCACTCAATGAGAAGTACTACTGCCGAAATAGCATTAGAAGCAAATATTATTCTGACGAAAATCTCCGCACCCGTACAGAATAATTGACCGATACAGAGGAGAAAATTGCTAAATAATTTTACAATTTTCTTAGAAAATGACAAGTATGTGGTACTAACACTTATTGCTTAAGTATAGCTACGGTTAATTTGCATAGAGTTGAGTTTTCAAGAGCAAATAGCGCATTAAACGTTAGTAAGAGAGAATTTAAGTTGGAAAGAATGTTGTTATTTTAAGATGAATGATCGAGGAAATTGTCTTAACTCGTCGTAAAATGGAGAATTCATAGTCTCACGTCCAAAAAGATTCTGTAAATTTACCGTTTTTCGGAACGATGGAATTTGATACGCAAAACGATGACTTTCCAAATATTTGTGACAAAGTATTGCGCAGTGTATCCGTAGAATATATCCACCCATCTATAAGAAAGGAAAAGACGGAGAGGATACAAAAAAATGAAAGTCGATATGCGCTATGGGAAGAAGAAAACGCCCGAGTCCAAGGCAAAAGATCGTGTAAGGAGAAGGGTCCATAGCATACCGTAAGAATCGAAGAGGGACAATGGCAAAGAAAGGCACTCAACTGATACCCTCAGCCGTTCTCCTTCCATCGGGTGAGGAATATGAGCGAAAAAAGGATCGAAGATGGAGAAGAAGTGACGGAATGAGAAGCTCTATTAATAGGGCTTAAGAAGCGGGGCTTAAAGTATATCGGAGAAGCGTGGGTGAGAATTGGCAAGGAAGAGATGATGGGGAAACGGCAATGAAGTGAAGCGTGGGATGCGGTCTGGGAAAAAATAGAGAAAGGTGAAGAATTACGCGGAAACCACGGAGGGATCAACGGTGAAGTGGGAGAAGGCAGAAGGGTATGGAACAAGAGGCCCTCAAGTGATTGTGAAGCAATAATTGGAAATGGATCTTCGACCGTTCTTATGAGAAACAGATTTGGTACGCGGAGAATGCTTTGTTTCCCGACAGGGTCTCGAAATATCTGCAGACATGAAAACTCAGTTGGAATAACTCTATTACTACCCAAGGGTATTAGATATTCGAGACGATTATTCTTTCATTTCTAATGAAAATTAATCCAAAACGACTTCTATTTATATTTGTTACTTTTACTTCAAGCCTAATATCATAAAATCACGCAATACTATAGTACAAGCAATGGAAATGTGATAAAACCATTTCGTTTCTTCTAAAGAAAAAAAATTTGGAACATGGCAATTGATGAATTTGAGATTTAAAATCTCCAATAGCCGTCTTTGTCGGCGTTCCTCACCTTCACCGGTATTCGGGGAAATCAGGAAGGTTCGGATTAACAGCTCTTTTAAGGACACTTCGTTTACGGTCATTTCAATAGCGAGGCTATCATCCACAGGGCAACAAAGCATGATTTATCAAAAACAGTGAGGCAAAAACACGATATTTTTCCTCGGTATGACAAATAATGAAATAACTCGAAGAGATCTCAGAAATTTAAAATAAGTATCTTGATTTTTGTGAAAAATATACTTTCTGTGTAAATACAAGTAATAAATGAGCCAATAATCTAATAAAAAACGAAATTATTCTCATTAAAGAGACAAAATGATGTTGATACTGTAAAGAGAGTTTTGAACAAACCATTGAGACTTCCATAGGGCTCTCAAGATGGCTGTTTGAATGACTGGCGTATATCATTGAAACTAACACCTAAAACGTTACATTTATATATTGAATAGAATAATTTTTTAGCAATATTTTATGCTCCATACATCCAGTTATAGGGCGAAGTCAAACACTTATTGCAAATTGAGGCAAGCTAAGAAAGAATTTATTGAAAGCAACGGCAACAAGCAACAAATTTCGACTTACGAGCCAAGGAGAAGAACGCTAAAAGAAAAAATGTAGCAAAAATGCACAAAAAACTTTAAGTCAAGAAATGTATCGCTTGCTATTAAAATGTTAATGAATTCGTAGTAAATACGAAGATTTACTATTTTTCTACCAAATCAGAAATTAAATTGCCTAATGTAACTTTAAGTACTTAGCGAAATCATTTATTTCATAAGAATAATATTTCATATGGAATGAAATGTATCCTTATGCTCGTACATCCTACCGAATTAATATTCGCACACAGATACGTGCATATTTACCGTTGTAAGCTTAGCGAAGTTTTAAGTCAAACGAGGAAGAGCCCGCTTGCGACACAGTTCTTAATGAAGGACCAAAAATCTAGTTCAGGGCTACCATATTCCTGAACCAGGTGGTCTATTTATGTGAAGAACCTTCCTTGTCCCGCGACGTCGTTCCAAAT
This sequence comes from Sympetrum striolatum, assembly GCA_947579665.1. NCBI lineage: Eukaryota > Metazoa > Arthropoda > Insecta > Odonata > Libellulidae > Sympetrum > Sympetrum striolatum. The sequence continues at coordinate 90,906,791 of OX388346.1, forward strand.
AATCCTTGGAGTGAAATAAAACTAGTAGTATTTCACGTGTACATATGCAATGTCCAAAATAAAATTCGCTTATGGAAGAGAAATATGGCATGTACCACTACCATGATTCCACATGGTATCACTTATACGACATGTGGTGGTGTTATTACCATAAATGGTGCATAGAATTCAATTCTTTCGTAGGTCTTGCAATTATAATTAGTTGACGTATTTTTGGCATTGCGGAGTAGGAAAAATGCTCCACACGAGAATAGAGTTCCTGAAAGCTTCATTTAGCTCCGAAACGGGGCTGTTTTATGCAAATATTTCGCGGTCAAAATTTGAACGCATTCGTTATGCAAATTTCGTTTGTCGGGATACGCGATGGCCAGTCCGCAGCGCACTAGTTGGCCTCGTACGAATGAATAACCACACCAACGATACACTTGCCCAGTTTTTGTTCGCAACAAATTCGGTCTGAAACATAAGGTTGCATACGAGTTAATGGAAGGACGAGTGCGTGCTCATTAGGAACAACATTGGCGGGTATAAAACGCCTCTACGCAGAACTAGACGGCTCTGACTAGAATTTAAAGTTTGCCCCAACACAACGACCGACTTTCTGAGGACGGCGAAGTGGAGACAAAGAGGACGAGACAAGTGGCGGCATTGAAACTGAGGAGACAGGTAAAGTGTTGGGAAGAGAGAGATGGCCGTGGGCAAAGTAACGATGGAGATGCGGTGCGACAATGCGGCGATTACAGGCGTTTATGGGCGTTGCTTGGAAACTGTTATGAGAGGCAGGTGTAGGAACACAGAGTCCCTTTGAGGCAATGGAAAGAGAGATAGTGAAGGGGAGGTGTTTACCTCTCTTATGGGGAAAGAGTAAAACAGAATCTACAGAGCAGGAGATGGCAACCCCGTTCAAACCTGCAATACATTTAAAATACAAGCGAGTCATCATTGTTAACTTGCGCCTTGGAATATAAACCATGGCTTTGGTTAAATGAAATCCTCTCGGAAATTTCATTTCTACCGCACTCACAGAATAATTGGAGTTGGAAAGATCATACATATCCCCGTCATTAAAATACTCTTTAACCTGATTTCCTTAGGGATTGTCTCAACCGAATTGAATTTTGATGCTCCTTTGAAATTCCTTCATTATTTTACGACGGAGAAAGAGGAACATAACTTTAAGGACGTGGGAGGTTTACATATCGAAAGATGATACTGAAGTCACGCCCACATTATCACAGAAAATGGCTTCTCTAATTCTGTCCTTACGGAAATGTTTACGTAACATTCATTAAGGGAAACTTTCATCGATATGTTGGAGAAGAATTTTATTCATATTCCACACATCTTTCGCCGAGCTTATTCGCGTCACAAATTTCATAACAAAAATACCGAGATAGGGATGTTGTAAAGGAAGTGTCATCCTCCTAAGCCGTAATTGTGCATATTTGTGGTGGTCTAACATATCAATTTACAGTAATTTAGTAAAATAGCCACTGAAGACAAAGAAAACAGCTCAGTTCCTCTCTAAAACAACAAAAATTTGTTTCCTCTTCTTCATTTCGCTCTTTCAGCGCTACAATCCAATGTCTTCCACCCGCTCTTTACCCTGATAGAACAGCTACTCAAAGCTGAAGAACAATCCAAAGACGAACGAATGCCCCCACGTGCTCACCGAACGAAAAGAAAATCCGAGAAACAGCGCAGGGCGAGCGTCAAATATTAACAGATATGTATACATAAAAGTACAGAAAGGGCTCTCGGATATCCACGTGGGCAGCGTTTTCGACTTAGGTGAAACTTCTACTCAGGGTATAACATAAAAACTTATAGCTTGTTATATAAGCTTATCATACTGGACTTAAAAAAAATGGAAGTAATTTCGTCTAGTCGAGTGCTCGGCTACCTGCTCCACACCGCCAACTAGTGGGCGTTTCAAGTTTCCTGGTGGGCGGCGAGCGAACACAAAATCGACGGTCTGGTTTGAAAACGAGAGGATTAATTAAGGAAATCTAAATTCACATCGAAAATAAGACGGCGAAAAATTCTTCCATTAAAAAGTTTTAATATAAGAGTGAGCTAATCTTTTAACGGAGTAAAGCGTAATTGCAACAATTTCTCCAACGTATTATGTGTATTACTTCTTAATTACTTCTGCGTTGCATCCCCAGGATAGAAGAAATGAAGGAGAAAAAAGTAGCCAGGTCCTAGCTGCGAAAGATTTTTTCTTCTTCATTTCTTCTCAAAATTCAAGCACGTGTATCATGCGAATATTCATCGCTTACATTTTTAGGAGAGAAAATATTTTTGAAAACTACATTCGCAGTGTACTCAACGAAGTCATCAAATTACGTAACCAATTTTGGTTTATTATTCGCATGTAAGTAAAGACACCATATGTTTATTGTTAATTCTATAATTATTTAAGTTATTTATTTCCATAAACGCTAAATGAAGCTGTTGGGAGCCATGCAAATTATACTAATAATATGAGTACAAATTAGGATGATAGGTAAAAAAGGTAGTCGGCACTGGTCCAACCCATATCTATCATTTTCATAGGAAAGAAATTCCTATTTATGTATCCAGAGAAGATTCGCAGAATGTATTTTATGCTTCAAAGTTAAGGAATGTCTTATGAGGTCGAATGTTTAGAAAACAGAAAAGAGGATTTTTAAGAGCCATGAATTGGATTCTAGACTCTTTCTGAAAGTACTTCTTAGAACACACAAACATGAAAAACCATTAAGAAGGGATATAGCTCCTTTTCCAAATTCACAAATATTATTGAAGCGGGACATTTCTGGATTTTTCAGGCCCGGAATAGTTTTTCTTGAAGCAATAGCAGATGACATGGCTTTTAAACGTAGAAGTAAAAATGAAGACCGCAACTAAATATAAACTTATAGGGTAAAAAAAGAAGATTTTAGGCTCCCAACGAAGAGGTAAAGCCTACAAATGGATTCCGTTTATTGATCACTCAAAGGGGAATGATGGAAGTGGTAATAAATTCGTAAAAATGTTCCTTCTCTAAGAAGAAGAGCCATATTCTGGGAATCTCGAGTTTGTCGGATCCCTCGCTGTGAGAAGCGCTGCAGAATGCCCAATATCCTCGATAATATTACCAGCGGTGGGCCCGCCTCTCAACACTAAGGCAACCACTTCTTCTGAAAACGTCTTCACCTTAAAGACTGGGAGAAGTTTTAGCTTGCGCGGCAATTTATTACCGCATCACACGAGAGATATATCTCGGATTCGCGAAATATGTGAGGATAGAATGGATTCAGAGACATATTTTCTGAAAAGATTAACTCTAATTTAATTATGTAATACGTTGCACGCGAGAATTCTTTAAAAGAAATTGCGGAGCACATTTTCAAGTTTACGTCTGTCATCGGATGGTTGTCCTCTTATACGTTGCCGACCAAAAGCCCTGGAGAGGGAACGGGGCGACTAGGTAAAACAAGAAGTGAGGCGTTTTGTCCTTGCTTTCATCACTGAACTAGAACGCTAAAAGCGAAAGAAGGTCAACTAAATGCACACCATGATTCTTCGAATAAAATATTTCATAGGAATCAACATAAAATGAGAATGATAAGTACCATGGGTCAGTATCACTCATACATCAACAGGAATTATATTGTCATCCTCGAATATGAATGAGACAAAAGTAAAATTTTATATAGGTATTTTATCTAAATTGTATCTAAAGGCAGATGAAATTAATATATCAATCATTAGTAATTTTTACTAACTTAAATATGTATTCTTCTCCCGATAAAGATGCATTAAATACCAAGGAAATTTGTATTTATAATATAGCCTAAGAAAACCAAATTTAATGCAACTAAATTTAATCTAACTCATTTCTTTTAAGGTTAAGTATTTTCTTCGCCTATAAATACACCAAGAGCGGTCATTCTATCAATAGCAGTGATTAGTTTATTTATTTCTACAATAGAAGAGAAGATAGTATCAAATATAAATGCTATCATAACGGACCGAAAATATAGACTTAATTCAAAGAAAATGAAACGTTGAGCACTAAGGTAAAAGTTAAAAATCATAACAAATTCAAAAGACTATATGATAAACTGTATATGATAAAAAATGATATGTTCACTGTTTATGATAAACACTCCTCGAACTTTAGGTTACAGCGCAATGCTGAGATAAAATTATTTGGTAAAGAAATACGAAGGTGCAAAGCCTAATTATCGTCAAAGAACTTTATAAAATAACTACCAATAGTACAATTGAAACAGAAAAATAAAAAGAGATACTGATTCTCGATCTATACAAACAACGTTCGAGCTATTTTCGGAAGAATTTCCCCAAACGATACGTAGCCTAATTGCGAGTACAGCAACAGTTCTAGAGAAGGCTGAAAGTATTCCCAAAGCTGTACCTGTAAAATGATTTTTTCGCGATTTTCACGATCCAGCACGCGCTGCATTAGTTGGATAGGCGAGAGCGAATCGCGGCAGACGACAAGCGTCGTTACCCGCCGCGAACGCAAACACCGTCTGGAAATAGAAAGAGCCTAAAAAACGGCGAGGGAACAAAAACCACGTGGGAGATCCGAGGGGAGTATTCGTTCGCTCCATTTGCCTCCTTAATATCGCAGAAACGCTTAGAACGGAATAAACAACAACACGGGGAGAAACAACGGGGGGGATGTCTAATTAACGATCGGAGTTTGATAGTCCCAATAGATTAGATACACACGTGCTGCACCTCCAGAGGAATCATTCAACGCCTTATCTCTAGGACCCAGGAGTTGATGATAGCAGATGCACTTATGACCCTGGAAATGCAGGCTTAGGCTTAATGTCAAGAGTGAGGAATGTACATAAAGAATAAGTTTGATAATACTCCTTATTAATTATTAATTTCTTTTGCGTTTTATTTGTAGAAGAGAAAATATTTCTGAAAGTTACATTTTTATTTACCTTGTATTTTAACAAAGACGCAAATATATACGAACAAGTTTGGCAGTATTATTAAAATTCTTGAGTCCATAAACATATTAATTATTAATCTTATTTGTGTAATAATTTCCATGTTTCTGTTCGTATGAGTACGAAGTTGAACTATATGTAGAAAAAAGAAGAGGCCATAAGTCTAGCCCAAATATATATTATTCATATGTACGGAATTCCTATTTACGCATCTAGCGAAGATTTGCAGAATGAATTTCATGCTACGAAGTTGAGAGAGGTTTTATGAATGTTAACGTAACAGAAAATATGATTTTTAAGAGTTATAAATCGGATTTCCAGCTCTATTAATTATTTTTAGATGTATTTCTGGACATATGAAGTGTTTATGTATCAAAATAGTTGATGGCTGTCTTGAATACTAACCTTGATTCTAAGAGTTCCTTAAAATGCTCTCGCTAACACTCATGGAATCCATAAGAAATACAATACACTAAAATTAAACCTTCGACTATTTTAGATCCCGTCCTAGAGCCAAAATGTCCTCTATAAAATTAATAACTCTCTCTTTAAAAGCCATCCAAAACTTCATTCCAAAGGTCACGAGAATTATTTAGATTAACAACGACACGGCCATTTCGAAATGTGACTGCTGAGCCCAACACCACACAATATATCTGACACTCTAACCTTTAGAAATGCTTTTGCAAAATATGTGTAGGAGAAAAAGAGGAAATCGTAGATATTTCAAGTCTACTCATCTCATCTTGTAAATATGCATACTTAAATTGCATACTTAAATTGCATACACACCTAAATTTTGAAGGTCATCTTCGATGAAACAATTTATTTTGATGAAAATGTAAACATGAATAGAAGCGGAGTAGGATCAGTGATTAATATTCAAAATTACACAAACTTTAAATTCATGAAAAGCAAATTAACATCTCCTCATGAAAAAATAATTTTGATTGATTGAAATGGCAACGGTAAAATTTAAGAAAGATGCGTTAGTAAGTATTCAAATGCATCCGAGCTTACTTATGTATTTTCGAAATAATTATTGAAATATTAACTAATTCCACCACCAAAAAACAAGAGTGATTAACTGTGTAATAATTATAGATGTACTACATTATTTCTTTCTTTATATCTATTGAGCGAAGAAAGTAATAGAATCACTACTTCGTTCATTAGTGCTTAACAACATCTACTGTATGTACAGATGAAGTGACTTCTACAGCTAATGTCATTATAGTAGGTACCTCCCGGGAATCGAACCAGGTACCGCATTCAACACATTCGAAGGTGTAATCCACTGTTATATTCGTTACGAAATACCAGACCAAGTCCCTAGCGATGTTTTCTGATATCAGCAATTTGATAGAAAACTTCCTTCTACGAAAGTGAGTGAATTATCTCTAAAAAGACAAAATTAAATCAACGTAGACAAGAGCTTTCAGCAAAATTCTTCACCAAAACTATTTATGAAACCTTCTCCAAATGATTTGGCTGAAAACAAAGAAAATTGATTTTTCGACGTTTCGAAGTCTTCCTCTGAAGTATCAAAAAAGCCACTCCTACTAATAACAAGCTCTAAAATAATTCAAAGCTACGCAAAAGAGCGTAGAAAGAGAGGCTTTCAGAGTTAAAACGGCAGGTTGTTTACCCTTTCCTCAGGCAGGTGGAATAAGAGACAATGAGCAAGATAGGCCAATGGGACGAAGGCCAAAACATGGCAGACGGTCGTGGAAAACACGTGCGTCGGTGGGAGCGATGGAGTTACATCAGAGAGCATCAAAGAGGTAGAGACGAATGTAAGTGAAGTGAGTAAATGAAGAGGAGGAGACAAAGGGAAGCTGAACATATTATGGGAGGAAAGGAATAGAAGAAGAGATCTATATTGACACGGAAGCAACCTCATAAGGTTCTGCCATACATTAAATTTACGGAGAACGTCCAAGACTTCTCTTCTTTACTTTCCCATTTATTTCAAGTGGGACCCACTGAGGGTTCAAATCAAAGAAGTCACCATCGCAAAAATCCATCAGCTCTTGAGTAACATGAATAAATCTACAATGGTCATGTAATCTAAATTTTATATAATTTAATTAGTTAGATTTTCTAAGAGATTAATCAAAAATAATGATTAAGGAGACAAACGCAAAGATTACGCATGTAATTCCCACACTCAACGCAACCAAACCTTCAAACTGGTACATAGATTTACTGAATATATTTCAACACCGAATCAGGGATGCTATTGCGTAAAAATTTTAAAAAGCTTCGGATATGGATTCGGCAACGCAATCGATTTCCGAAGCCGTGACAAATGTTCTCTTTTGAACGACCTCGTAAGCTCAATCGACTTGCCTCAGTTCGATTCGATTAGCTTTTCAGAATGAGGCAGAAGATCTTGAAAGATGTGACGACGTCGCCATCTCCAGCCAACGAAATTTGTATTTATGTAAAAAGGACATCCCTGCGGTTGTGACGTATTTTCGACTGGAGTTGACCATGCTGAAACCAATATAGCTTAGGCAATAACCCCCCTTTTCTTTTTATGTAAATTTACGATGACTTCAGATTCATTAGAGTGGTCTATTTTAGAAGAAATTTGTGAATCGAGAAATTGACCGACCGAAGAATTTGTTTTCGAAGAATTTGCACGCTCCCATACATACACCCGTCTATAGGGGGTGAGGTCTTCGGGTTCAATACTTTACAGACAACCCCTGAGTCGATTAACTAAATTTCTCTAATTAATACAAGAGTGAGAAGACAACCATAGCGTCACACTCGCCAGATATTCAATTAACTCTCGGAAATCTTAGCAAAAACATTTGAAGTGAGAAAAGGCGAAAGATCTGTGGGCGGGGAAGTTGCATCATTGGAGAAAGGGGAAGCAGTGATCCACGAAGAAGGGAAAACTGATGCCGAATTAAGATGGAAAGCGAATAGTTTGTGGGAAGTTTTCTTCCGGGCGAATCTTTGAGGCCACGCCCACCGCAACCCTCCATTAATTTCTCTCGTTTTTGCCTTTCTCTTAAATGCTCTCCTCTTCCGTGATTCCTCAAATTACCCCTCGTAAAACTTTCCCTCTCTCGAGACATATTAATCTCGGCGGTTACTCACTGTCCCGTTCACCTCGGAATTTTTCTACGAGGCTTCTTTATCTTAATAAGCGACACACTTTGCCATCAGAATTTAAATCGAGAAATATAATTGCTGAATTTTCGGCGTCAAATTTAATTAACGCTCGTTTAAATTTAGCCCCTTAAAAATCCAGCCAGGATTTAAGATCTTATTAGTTTTACGATCTCGATTAATCGCATTTTCACCTGACTACAGCTGAAGGTGAATTAGAAAATGTGTTAATTAATTGAAAAATCACAGTAGTAGAATACATAGTAGAGCAGATACTTATTTCGCGTTTATGTTCGTTGTTTATGTTGTACTACTAAAATTCTGTTTATACAAACAATACTTGAATGTGGTGGAATTTTGAAATTCTTTAATTTTTCATTCCAATTTTTCAGGACCCGCAGACAGAAGTAGAAGCCATTCCTTAAGTAATCCATTTTATCTTACAGTTATATACTCAGATAGTTATATAGTTAGAATAATCATCAAGCATAAGAGCACTCAAAAATGATAACGAACCATTCCCGATAATACATTGACTTCGACAGAGCATTAAAGTTACACCAACGCTATTTCTAGGAAATTCTTCATTTGTTTTCCTGCATGGGAATAAATCTTAAAAATAAAAAAACAATAGAAATGTCTCGGAGGAAAAAAGGAACACGGCTGTAATAAAATATTAGAGTTAAACAATACTTTAAGTCTCTTTCATAACATGACTATATAAAATTTGAGATTTATAAATTAAGATGAGATAGATTTTTGTTCTGATTCCATTTCTCTGATATAGATTGTTTTGCAATTCTGTGCAAGTCAGTCAATATTTCAAGAACCAGTCATTAAAGAATTACCCTAGCTAATCCCAACCATTGCTCCAATTTCATCTTTCACAATTACCATAGAGCTTTAAATCACTTCTTCCAAATGGTGATCGTCCTTGGTGGTCAGGCACCCTGCAGAATAAATTCGCTTCTGGGTGAATACCATATTTTCTCTCCACTTGAGCAATATGTAGCGAATTGGATGAGCAATTTCATGAAATGCTCATCCATCGTTGTACAACGATACACTGATTTAGAAACACAGACAAACAGAGACATCTTTAATTAATCCAGGAAGTTGCTCGTGAGAAATGAAATTATCCACCGTTTATTCCAGGAAAACGGTCAAAGAGATAAATTTATATAGTACAGGACGCTTAAAGTAGCCCCCAGTTGTGTTATTAGAACACCGAAATCATTTACGGGTTCTTACACAAAATGGACATCTGCGCCGCAATCGAAAACTCGAAGATCGTGAAATACCGCAGCACCCGTTGTATGCTGAAAATGAGAAATACTCGGGAATGGCTAATATACGCGCTTTTTTAATCCCTGAATTTTCATTAAATTACAGCCTTCGGGATTTCGTGTTTGCTATTTGTTTTCCACGGTCGGGTGCCCTGTTTGGCACTCTCCCGCACCCATCTCCGGGTGTTGGCCCACCGTGGGTAATGCATTCATTAATGTTGATAGGTGAATATATCAGAAGCAGCGATCCCACAAACAGCTACACAAAAATCTACAGAGGCAATAACCACAGAGTTTACGGATCACATTTTTGTTAAAATTCACGAACGAAGAAATACATTTAAATGAAAATTAGAGAAAAGATAAAGAGGAAAAACTTAGCTTTATTTCCTTTCTTTTAAGTTTGAAGAGCTTGAATAAAGGAGAAATTCAAGTTTTAATCATAATATTTCATTTTGTTTAAAAATTTAATATTAAAATAATATCCAAGCTATCAGAGTACTATGCTGGAAAAATTTTGATGTTCGTCATGTGTTTCAGGTCATTACTGATGCAGAAGAAGTAAATCACGAAACATTTTAAATGCAGATGAAGAAATACACAGACATAAAGCGCGACTATTCACCGAATTTCAGAGGTCAAAGAAGCATTTATCGCGAAAATTCGCAAGCGGAGACTTCAAATCAACTTCGAATACACAGCTGAATATAAAGGCAATAATTTGACTCGGCTTCACACAACTGCAAATACAAAAAACGGAACACGTGTACTCCCGAGAGACGTATTTCTTCTTAAGTTTTGGCAAGCGCTCTGTAAGTTCTTTGATAATATATTACTTATTTGCGCTAGAAATGTCGCATATTTGTCATATCGGCAAGTTTTTGTTTGGCGAAGGGAAGCCGAACGCAGATTCTGAATACACGGAAAGAGATTTTTTCACGGTTGCATAACCTTGATCCTAAGAGCTTCAAAGGATGCTGTGTCCAACTTTTCCAGCGCCAAAATTTAATGAAAATTCTGCATAAAAAGTACCGGAGAAAGAGATGGATTTCTGGGAGTCGCACGGCTATGAAATAAAAAGTCCAGGCAATATAAACATCTTTGAATCGAAAGACGGGAAGTACTAATAAGGAAGCCATTTTTATTTGTTATTTTTTTAATAAAATACGTAACATTACGTAACTTCAGAATAAACATTCAGTGACAGCTTCAAACTATTCCACATAAATATTTTGAAAGAGAGTCGAAACATTTTTCATAAATACTCGTACAAAACTCCTCTCTACTGTAACTTAAAGTACTTATATTCACGACATTTTATCTTTAAATCCTAGTATTTGGATTGAGTCATTTCTTCGCCGAAATTTTATTCAAGAGTTATCATTCATGGACGCTCGGCAGAACATTTTGAAAGTACTTCATAAAATCGACTTAATAATAACCTCGTTTGGTAGTTAAATGCGCTTTACTGCTCTATCTCAGTAGCAAGCAATAAATAATTTGGTAAAATGTCTAATATTTCTTTTATATCCCCTAAGTTTGACGTTCAGAATTTAGAATTAAGGACATTTCAAGGCATATGTTTCAGATAACTGATTTCACGCTATCTAATAATTTTCCAATTTTTGGAAAGAGGTTTTGGCAGATAGAAGAATATTTGGTTTTTATAGAAGCCTTCGTGCATACATGACATTGTTTTCTATACTTATCTACTTTCGTAGATCTCGCTTTGCTCGCAAATATCTTAATATCATTTTCATTTCATTATTCATACAGAATTAGTAATTTCCAACACAATTTCCAATCGAATCCCTTAGAAATTATATCCAAAACAAATTCCTTAGAGCGAACATTGCGGAGGAAGATAACTTAAGAAAAGTACAGTCCAAATTCTTCCAGCAAAGGATGTCATTCATTCAATTTAATTAAGGATATGGAATATTATTGACTTCTGGTCCTTCAAGTTTGAAAGTTCCGCTTGAGTTTGGAGAGTTCCATCCGAAAATCAACTACAAAGGAGCCTTCGGTTTCTACTAACTTAATGCTCTTAGCTCTGCTAAAGTTTAAGGACAAGCCCTCAATATTGCTTCGTCCACTTCGGAAGGGTTCAATTACTAAAACTTCGCCTCTGAAATTTCGTGCATATTGAGAGACGTACTAATCGCCTCATCAAGGTAAGATGAATGCGAACCCGTATTTTCGTAGAGATAATTTAATCATCACAATTACCGTCATAAGCCAAAATTTAAATTCAAATTCGACAGTATTTTCTTAATATTAACAATTTGGTGTGAGTGACCTACTTTATGAACTGCTGTCAATTTGCAGATGGGATTTCCACAGTCGCCATTGCTCTATTTCATCCTCAAAAATCTCCTTTCCTCAACAATTACTCTGGTAAGAGCTCACCTGCTTTTTGTATTTAATCCAGCTAAGATCTTCTTAAACTTCCTCCCCTAAAGTAGTCCGTCAATGCGCCTCAATCCAAAGGATATCTCATAAATCATCCTCTGCACTATATTCTCGAGGGATCTCCATTCTTCGCATTTTAATTCTTTATGACATAATGAACCGCTGATGACAAAGTATAATTAATCAAAAATACATCAAAATATTTTAATTAATTTTAATATTTTTTCAGCCTTAGCCACTTTCTACCGAAGTTTGTAGGAATTTCATGTAATAATATAGTACGAAGTTGTAGCTACTACCACGTTGCTTTTCCCTACTTGAACTTTTGAGATGATTCGTTCCATTCACGAAATTTTAAGAAAAGTCTAATTAATGTTTAATTCATAAGTTTAAGAATTGAAGTACAGTAAAACTCCAATTATCCGAACTCCGACTATCCAAATCGCTGATTATCCGAATTGCTTTAGGACACCATCTCATATAGCAGTTCTAAATTCGCTGACGTGGTAAGCATAAAGGTAGAAACCGAATGGACCTACACGAAAAAAAAAAAACACGCGCCTGCCGCTGGTCTGAGTATACTGATTAAAAATGTTTTATAAAAAAGTATTTACTAATTTAAACACTACATTAGTTTGATTTAGTAGTATTTCATTAGTATTTAGAAGTGATGTACGCTTAACATGCCAAAGTGTTACCATTTTTTAAATTAATTAATACGTAGCTCTTTTTTATACTATACATGTAGTTTTTTTCTCCCGTTTTCAATGCACATACAGAAATTAATTAATTATCCGAATTTTTGATTACCCGAATGGGGTCCCAATTGATTCGGATAAATGAAGTTGTGCTGTATTTACGCACCATTCACTGAGAGCCTAGAAAATTGTCACTGAAATAATAGGAAACCCTTTACATACAACAGAACGCATTAAATGATTTTATACATAATAATATTCAAAGATCATTTATTTCATATTCTACAGCATTCTGTCGACAGCATTTGAGTAGACTTTGTAATGCTTCAAATTGTATGTTCAGGAGTTTTATTATGTTACGTTGTTTAGTTTTCGTAATGATTATAATCCTTGTTGTAACCACGATGTGCAATAGGGATCTTCCCTTAAATAAATAAATAAATAAAAATTATGTTTCGAAAACAAGGGGAACCCATTAATGACGGAGTTCTACGAAAAAAAACCCAAACGATATATAGCATTGAAATATTTTCGGTGATTCATGACTCAATGCATGTACGTACATAGAAACCATAGTACTTAAAATCGTCCCACTTCCTAATTACCCTTAACAACAATTAATCAACGTCTTTTTGACCACTAGTTAACAGAGAGACTACGGCTTGTTTGCATTATTGCCTCGTTCAGATTCATGAATATTTCATATGCATACATTAACGAAGGCGGTAAGAATATGAGTTCCGTAATCTAACTCACGAGTGTCTAACTATACATTTACAACGCTATACATAGATACTATACGCAGTCAGACTGAGTAGTCACTTACTCAACATCAAGGTTATTTCCGAACGCAAACTCCACGGAACATATAGAAGGAGATATCTAGGAAAGAATTGCCCTTTATTTCAACATATAAAATTAAAAAACAGAAAATTTTCCTTTTTCCAGTTTCCAAAGAGGAAAGGAAAGCGAGAGGTAACTCAGTTAGCTAATTATATAAAAACCATTATGAAATGTAACATTTTTTAAGTGACTTCTGCTAATGAATATTACTTAAATAAACATAAAACATTCGAATATTTCAGACTGTAATTAAAAAAATAATATATTACATACATTTTTGAGTTCTAAAAATTAATTTAAATATGACCTTCTCAACTTCAACTGTCCTTGCACTATTGAACGATAGGTTACAAAATGATAATATACTTAATTTTTACAGATATGAATTTGCATCCGAAGATAGTAAGACTATCATGAAGGTATTTCTACTTGCTAGGAGCATTAAAATAATTTTTATGTCAAAAAATAACGATCTATTTATTACTTAGGATGTAAACGACTTCTGTTTGTTCTTCACTGAGGATGAATTTTGAGTGCGACGATCGTTCTCAACGGAGATTTGACATTAATTCTTTAACTTGGAGTTTTAAACCAAAGAAGAGAAATCTCCTGTCTCATACGGACATACAGCCATCTCTTTAACGCTTTTAATAACTCTGAAATCCGAAATTGTGCGTTAATCTATTTCGTGCATTACGCTAAGTGAATTAAAAGTAGTATATTTCTCTTTACGGTTACTTTACTATAAAACTCATTATCCAACGTATATACATTTTAGATTTTGAATATTTGAGTTTATAAGATAATTCACTCAATTGTAACCTGATGGTTACCTTAACTATTTTTTATAATTGGAGTTCTTAGAAGATGTTCATTAAGCCGTTAGTCAGGTGAGCGAGAGCTTACGATGTGACTAGTTCAGAGAACTCAGCAAGAAATCAGTGAAACCCACCATTCCTAAAAGAACTCCGAGTTGTTAATATCTATTTTAGTAACATAAGTGTCCAGTTTTCTTTCTCAGTATAAAGTCTATGAAAATAATTGATATCCGGCTGTGACGCTTGACATTCAAATGAGAACGAAGCGAAAAACTTGTCGGAATTCAATGGGATTTCTTTCATTTCTACCACCTTTGTCCCAAACTTTGATCTATCTTTTTCTACTAACCGCAAAACCATCTGGAGACAGGTTTTCCTAAGGAGAGAGGGATAACTATTTAAATTACCATAATCTCTACATTAAAAATACCAAGGAAAGAAAACCGTGAGATTTTTCCCATATTACTCCGACTTTCCCTAACAAGGAGGACGATAACAGGCAGAAACTCTTGCCTACGTCATAAGACCCACTGCGATATGCATATGTATATCCGAGCGAAACGAACGCGAGTTCTCACCAACAACCAAACCGGTGGCTAAAGTAAACTTGTTAAAAAATAAATCCCTCCAAAAGCCTCGCAGCCCTTCCCTTGTTAGGGATAACAAAGTTTTCGAATTCATAATCAACTCGGTCGAAATCTATCTTAAGAGGATTCAGAGGTCAAGCCTTTCCAGGATGGAATTCAGCATCGCTTCTGCTCACCCCGATTGCCACCCCCCGCTGCTACGCCCCCGCGTTTAATCCTAGGCAACCCTCGCTCAATGGATCGCCCCTTTTCAAAAGATCCAAGTTGTGAATAGAACCACAAGAGGTGCTCGACTCTATGGACGTAGGAAGCGATCCGAGAAAAAGGAAAAGGGTTTAGCTCGAAAAGCCAGAGCCTCTCATTTATAAAGATAAGAGCGGGACGAGAAGGCATTTTTTACTCGGAGAAAGGAGTAGACGAGTTCTGCCACTAATCACTTCCAATATGAAGGCGGAATAGTTTCCGCGTCCACACTCTCAGCGAGAGATCTATGGCTGGTCATTCAGTAGACCCACTTCGCACAATTATTACTTGACACAATGAAAATCGGTTTCATCAGCCCCTAATGAGTGATTCCAAGGCTACGACTCTAACCCCATTCAACAACCCTAAAACTTCGAACTCGTCGTTAAATCCGCTAGTTCCTAGCATAGGAGGCATTCTTGCTCTCAACGGGATAACGTGATTAGGCGATTCGTTGTGGACGGTAAAGATGACTCCTCGTCAGGCATGACCCTTAACCATTGGGAGATATCAGTAACTAGGTATGCATGACTCTTATATATGTAGTACATGGAACACTCTCCAACCTTTCCTTCATTCATAAAATTTTAATCACTTAGTTTCATTTCAATGATGAAACTAGTGAGAAAGTAAACACTACACAAGATCTACAAACTCATGGAAGAATTAAAATGATAGCGCTAGTAGCGCTAGATCTCTCCATTTTGATGGAATAAGAATGAAATTGCTTTCATTTCCTTAATGAATAAATCAAGTTTATTTTTTAATCTTAAGGGTTCTTCTCTGCAAAAGAAGTCCTTCCCGATCCATTCTATCAAGTATAAAAGGCAAGTAATAATTACATTTTCAGATAAAGATAATTATAATTAAGTTCTACCATGTTATATAAAACAACCACGTATTTTTAACATTTCTAGCTGTTTAAATTCATGTAATATTATTGTCCAGTGATCCAAAAATTTCCACGAGGCTTGGTTTGCCTTAGATTGTTACTGAGTTACGCGATGGCAATACAACCTCATATCTTCGAATTTCTGTGACCCTTTAAAAATATGAGATAATTTATTCAGCGTATCAAAATTGAAGCATTGATTGTAAGACAAAAATCACAGCCTATTTCATCTCTTAATGTTAAAACATTGATTTATTTAAATTAAACAAATATGTAAAAAATGGAAAAATGGTAAAATCGGTATAGTATATTTATTTATAATAATATTCGTATCTTTCAACTTTTGAAAATGGTAGCTTGGCTACTGAGATACGTATCAGGACCTTTTCAAATCGGCATATATTTCGTAGATCCTGCGATATCCCTAGTGGAAATTACAGCATTATGCTCCATGCCAGCTGCATAACGGCTTAATAAGTATTATAAATCACTTCTTTAATAAAAGCTGTACCTTTTTTTCCTTTTTACTCCTAATATATTTACGATTTCATAAAATGATCGAAGGCAAATTAAAAATTATAATTCACTTATTTAAAAAAATTTACTGCTCAAAATAAAAGGAATTATATCGAACCTTTCACTGATTCGTTCGAATTCTGCATTAACATGACTTTGCGCGAGTCAAATCATAGGAGACAAAAACAATATAGAGCAACAACGAATCGATGACAAAAAAATATGCGAAAGAACATCATATACAGTAGAACCCCGGTAATCCGGACACTCGCTAATCCGGAACCCTCGGTAATCCGGACGGTCCATTGGGAGTTATGCAAACCCGCAACTTCTTCTTTTGAACATATAAACACGCATATCAGTAACAAGAAACGAGAAGTGGACAGACTATTTGAAAACAATTTCATTGGCTGAATGATGTGATAGAGATTGAAGTATTTTGTTTATTGTGATATCACACCTAAGTTGTGATACTTTTCAGAGAGAGCATTTTTCCATTAGAGGAATGCTTAATATGTGCGAAACTAAACAATTTCAAAAGACAATACATTTTCAGTTGCAGCAGGGTATTAGTTATCAAAATATCACGTTCATTAAAAAGCTATGAGAGAAGAGGCGTAAAAAAACAATCCTTCCCTTTTATAGACGTCCAATGAGGATGACCATGCACGGGCTATAGAGTTGGTGGTAGGCATTATTAGGTGGCATTATCTATACAATATAATTTTTGAAAAAAAATGTTTTTTATGTTATTTTTTGAAAACCTCGCTAATCCGGAAACCCCGCTAATCCGGACGCCTATGTGCTTGAATTCGTCCGGATTACCGGGGTTCTACTGTAGATCGTAATCGACTACATATCCCCATACTTTTGGACCTGCTTCTCTGGATAAGATAACACTGATAAGTATAATACTTCATATAGGACACTCTCATTTTCAACTTTTAATAATAAAAGCCTACTTAGAAATTAGTCCAAGATTTAGAAGGCAAACAACGGAGATAAACATTAGATTTTTTCTAATTCGCTCTCTTGGATAGCCGGAGAATCAGCTACCACATCTGTTCCCACTCGTACGATTGGGATCTCCATAAGAAACAACAGACTGTAATAAAGGCACCCAGAAATTCGTTACATTTTTCATGTGAAATGATTCCTAAGAAAAGGATGCGGAAATTTATCGTTCTGCACCGCGTGACCTGACAAGAGCAAAGTGAAACAATTTCCACAATTGCATCAAAAAGTAAAATGAAAAAGGTCGTTAAGCATCGAAATTAGACTACAACGTTCTGCGGAGTAATTAAAACCAAGATTGAAGCAATTTTGTTCCGAAGAATGAAGCAAGAACGGCATTTCAAAAGCGATGGCGAATTAAATTACGAGTGTAATGTTTCTTCGCGAAACTGCTCAGCAATTTGAGTTGTCTGTCCCGAGCAGTAACCAATTGCGTCCGCAGAAATGAAGTGTGCGGACGGCGCTTAATTCCGCGGAAAATTGCAATTGCAGTGCGTTCATTAAACATTAGACTTCGGCGAAGAGCGATGACGTTCCACTTGAGTGTTTCCCTTTCCGAGAGAATTTTGATTGTTAATTACACCTATAGTGTTGAACCCTTTTCCTTAACAAATTTCCATTTTTTTTACATCTGCTTTATCCGTAATAAAACCAAAAGTCGAATTGTACGTGTAAATTTAAATAGTTAACGAAAATTAAAATACGGGTATGTACATCAAACTTTTTAAATGTTAAAGTTCCTCTTGGGGTTGGTAAGATAACATTTCGTTCCGTATCAATTATAAATAAAGTGGATGAGGAAGAAACGAATATCTGATGTAGAGACGGCAAAAACACCCAAATTGTTTTAATTTACTTTAGCTAAAGAGCTTCATATACATTTCATATGCGAGTTAAAAACTAACTTTAAATTTAAACATTACAATTATATTTTACGGTAATATATTTTCTTACCGAATTACATCCCTGCCACTCAGCACGTAGAGTACTGCATCGCAGACAAAAAATTAAAGTGACGACAGGAGTATGAAGGTTATAAGTATTTTTAGGTTGTAACCGCTTTTGTTACGCACTTTAAACGTGACTATTGAAAGATAATACGTATCAGATTCTAGACGAAAAGAGATAATCCAAATCCTTGAAAAACGCATTAGAAAATTTAAGTTTTTTGAATTGTTGATGATATCTTATTGCACATAAATTTTATGACTGACAGATTGCATAATATTAATACTGGAGGCGAAAAACCTAAAGTCATTTCACACAGTCTTAATTAAAAAGAGACATATTTCTTCATTTACAGGAGTAGATATATGAGCATACAAAAAAGCCATTTGTGGGAAGGAATTAAAGCCCAGAATAAAATACATACGTCTACAATGGAAAAGGCTTAAATTTAGGAAAACGAACAGTTTAATATCGTCGATTTTTGCGTCGATACGATTCCGCGATGCCCGGCGCATGAAATTCATCAGAATTAAATCACGTATCTCGAAATATCAGTCATACTTGGATATTCTCGCCTTCTTATCAAATATTCCTAAATACAATAAGCCGTCAAGGATGCAATCATTTATTCCTTTCCAAAATGCTTTTTCCTAAAAATTAAGGGATTGGTTAAAACGATGGGGCAGCGCATTTAAAACGTCTCTCGCGGAGAAAGTTTGGTGCTCTGAAGGACAGCCGCTCCATTGTCCTCCTCGGCTGCTAATTGGCTCTCGGATCGATAGCCACATTACGGAGGCAATTAATACCGTCCCAGAATGCAGTGCGCCTTGAGGAATACTTGCACTACGCCCTGCTCCATATGGAACGGAAGATGAGGAAAAGAGTAGCACCTGCATGCATGTTTAACTACTGTTTAATCTCCTTCTGTTTGCCTCACTCTTGGAAGGAGTAATTTGAATGGGAAACAAGTCGACTTGGTTAATGATGCCCAAAGTACGATCTCCTTAGCAACAAGACGGACTTCAGTGACAATGTGACGTAGTGCTCTCCATTATTAGGCATTTAGGAATGATTTTGGTCCTCGAGATCACTGTAGGCCATAAATCAGACGTGACTAATGGTTGATGATTTGAGATAAACTTTATTCTGTCTATGGTAATTTTTAATCCTTTGTAAAATTTCATGACATCAAAGATTAATAGTTCTATTTATTTTTATTATTTTAAAACGATAAAAGTAAGTTTTAAAATTGCAAAACAAAGTGTGCGTCTCAACGCAAGGCTGTACAGAAGTGAAAAAAGTTAAAGTGGGAGACCTGGGTTCATGCCCCAGCCAAGTAACTATTTCTCACTTCTGTACTACCTCTATTATTTTAATTTTAAGCAATCCATGATACGAATAATTAACATCATTATTTTCTGTATTCATTAGTGTCTCTATTTAACCACATGCACTGAAATCTCGGTCTAACGTTTTTTTATCGGACCAAGGGAAATCGACTGCAGAAGCCGCAAAACGTAAGATGCGAAAAACAAAGGGTGTAATTACTTTGGTTAGGCCCTCAAAATTTCAACCTAAGAACAGGGAGAACGTTAGAAAGGAGAAAATTAGATCGGGATTTCACTGTACTCACATATTCATCTCTATGAAACCTTTTTCAAGGTCCTGAGTTTCAAAAATAATTATGAAAACTTCTCCCAATCCGAAAAGTGATTGCTCTTTTAGAAACGTTATCCTCTGATTCTGAAACCCTCCTCGTTATAAAGAAGGAATGGAATTCGCGACAGATGCTTTGGAATAAAGGGAAAGTAAACCCTAGTCAAACGATAAGAACTAAAATCCTCTCAGCTATAACTACAGTCTAGGATTTCAGAGGACTAGACTTAAACCGCGCGGACAAAACCTTTAACGATCAACTAATCGCTCGGCGATAATAGTTGGAACACAATATGCTAGTCCAGAGCCTTTTATAGAGCCCTCCTCGAGTGTTTAATCGCCTACTTCCTCATTGGTGGAAGAGAGCAGAAGTGACGGGAGAGAAAGTCGGGGAAGAATTTTGCACAATGAGGAGGAAAGATGGTCAAGGACAGCTCTGACGAGACGTATGAATGGACGGAGTAAAAGGGAAAATGAGTGAATGGGGAGCTATGGGAGAATGGAAAGAGAAGTTCGTGGCGAAGGCTTTTGAGACCGGAAACGAAAGTGAGATGGCGTTCTTCGGGAGCTGTTTTTCACTCGTGACATTGTTTGCGGAGGTAGAAACCAGAGCTCAAAGATGAAATATTTTTTGAGGGATTCCTCAGCAGAGCTCTTGGTTATTTCGAATCGATCGGTCACATCGCTGCGAGGATAACGCGGTGGAAATGATTTCCGTGACGGTTCCTTCGAGGTAAATGGAACACGAAAGCTTAATTGCTCTTTAAGCAACGTAAACACAACGAAATAAAAATTTCCGATGAAAAAGGGAAGCATTGATTCTCCAAGTCTCAACGCTACGGACCACTCTCTAAAATGACAATTCGGATCCAGAAATTTTTCCTGGTACACTTTTATTTTATAATATCTGAAAAAGGGATAAGAGAGTAAATAAACTGTTTACTTTTTGATAACGAATGAAAGTGTTCGAATAGTTTGAAAATACTTTCGATGAAGCGCGATTGAAAAGCAATACACGTTATTTGGGACTAACTAAGGGTTAATAATTGGAAAGCCAAGATAGGCATATCCACAAAGATAAGTTTAAATCAGAAAAAATATCGGGCAAGAAATATCATAGGGAAAAATTAAATTAGTAGAAAACACAATTTATATCTTCAAAATACGTAAATGCCTAAAGGTAAATTAATGTATTAATGGAAGTTCACAACTCTTGCAACGTTATCAAACGCAGGTATACCGCCTAACGAACGACCATTGTATACTAAATCAAATTGAAACGTGAGAATGTGCCTTATCGAATGAAAGATAGATCTTTGAACGTCTTAATGAAGGTTTATTCATGCAAGCAAACTAAAAATGCTTTTGACTAGGTCCTAATGAACTGGACTGCTAAGTAACCCTTAGAGGTGACCGTGATTTTTAGGAAAATCTTCATTGAAGTAATGAATAAGGATAGTTAGCTATTATGACTGAACCTCTGATGAATCCAATAAATAAACAGCTCTATTTTACATTGAGACATTGAGAATTAACATTGGCATTGAGAACAGCATTGTTAATATGGCGAAAATGTTAGGATGCCAAGCAGTACCGAACCCACAGCAAGGTTCACGAGATTCTCATTATCTTTTGAATTGATAGGATACTGGGGCGGTAAATGGTATACGACCACCCGCAGGCCATGTTAACCAGAGCTATGCTCATGACGGGCCCCGAACGAAAAGGGTTTTGATAGACAGGGGTCCGAACTACGAAAGAAAAATGTAGCAGTTGAAAGAAGTAGAGAACGGGTTTCCAAAAGAAAGGAGCGAGAAGAGGGATGCTTTATGGCCGATGCCAAGTTTCGCTAAGTTTTTTTCTCTCGGCTAAAATCTTTCTTTGCCGTTGAAAAAAGCGGAGAATAGTAGAACAGGAAATAAATAGAAGGAAACTTATGACCTACCATGTGATAAAGAGCATAGAAAAGGATTAACAATAAGCACTACTCAGCTATAAAAAAACGAATTATAAAAAATTCGGTACACTAATCGCAGGTTTCGTAAAATATTATATACCGCAAAATAAAAAAATAATAATGATTTTGCGATTCATAATGTTTCTGGATGACATTTTTATTAAAACAAGTATTTTGGATTTATTTCATTGTATTTTTATCATCTTACCACATATCAACCCTTTTAGCCTGTCTTACATTCATTTTCAACAGCCGTTAAAGATTTTTTAGCGTAATGGAAATTGTTATCGTATATTAACAACAAAGAACTAAAGTTCACGAAAGTTTTAACGCAGACAGTTTCCAAAAAATTGTATGTTTGGAGTTCCGAAGATTTTCTAACTTTTTAGCGATCTCGTGAGCAAATTCGCGATAAGAAAAACTTATCAATAAAAATTCAGCTCATGTTTTCACTAATTTTTGATAGGTGCTATCTGGTATGCTACAGCAAATTCATAAATCCACACGCATATTAAACAAGTTTGAAAATAAATAAAATAGCACCTCTTCCCTTCTATTTTTCAATTTTATATTAATCCTAATTTACTTCGATAAAGCTTCAATGCTGCGTAGTACTCAATCAAGTGAATCCAAAATGTCTTAAAGATATATGTGGACAACAAATTCCGGCGTAGAAGTGAGTTAATGCTTCACCTTCATTGCAATATTACCTCGATAGCGAATCCTCAATAATGTGAGGAAACCTCTCAAGTTTAACTACGTAAATTTTCGTACGAAAAGATCATAAGAGGTCCAACGAAATATGGAGTGTGGAGGTGAAAGATAGGTTATTAATCTGGTTAATTTGAACAGGTTAAGAAGTTGAGAGGATGTAAGGAGGAGACGCTTGGGATGCTGGGAAGGAAGTTGTGTACGTGAGGGGTCGAGTTCCTTCCTTTCACCGCACCACGGTCATCCTCCCTTTCACTTCTATTTTGAGTGCAGTCGTGCCCACGTAGCAGACAAACACCGGTGGCGACGACTCTCACCGCACACGACTAACAGCCGAAGTTTCCTCTCTTCATGGAAAACATTAATACACCGATTGACTCTGCGGTAAAACATCACTGACATTTCTATCACGGAACCAAAGATCACAAGTAATTAGGTGTATATGGATAAAATGTCCTTAATTTCTGAAAAACAGATCTCGAGGTAGAAAGATAAATTAGTTTTTGTTTATCACAACATCGTGAAACAGGAGAGCCAAAATCAATTACTAAAATGAAGAATAAAAATGACACCGTCCTATTTCAAACTTGCACATTGAATCTCCGTTTTACAAAAATTTTATCAAACCAAAAATAGGTGAGCTTATAACAAGGAGATGGGAGAATGTTATCTCATTTAAGAAGGTAGACTTAGAGAACAAAGGAAAACAGTGAATTGATGAGCTTACACGGAAATCAAGCTTACGAAGAAATTATAAGAGATAGAGACTAATTTCGCTTTGGAGGGATTAAATGTCAATATATTAATATGTATGAACGCCAAAGCACCCAAATTAGGACTGGTCGTAAATTATGTGGAGACTACTCCTTACATTGAGTACGACTACTATATTATGGTAATAATTTTAGTGGATTTTAAAATTTACATTTATTTAAACAGTGATTGTGAAATTAGGAATTAATGTTTTTACTTGTACAAGCAAAATATAAAAAGGATCAATATTTGCATCAAGTGAATGAAAGACACATTAAATTAATAATTGCTAAAATAATGACTTTTTCACTACATTTTTTTGCCATTCGAATGAAGATATCTTTAAAATCAATTTCTTTGATAATTTTGCATTTTAGTACAGTTTCCTGAAACCATAGAAAGCCTCCAATAGAAAAGCGTAAAAATGTCTTTGCTACGAAGGTAGTGTGACAAGTAAGGCAAGGCAAGAAGTATCTTCCGACGTTCACAGGCAACTGTTTTGACCTCTAGGCGTGAGTTAGTGGATTTATCGCAGTACTTTGCAAAATGGCGATGAAATATTACTGAAAATGAGGACATTGGGTCGCATCCCACTGGTGAGGCTTTGGAGTAATCTCTGACTAAAAAATTGGAGGAAAGAAACGAGTGCTGCAGCAAAGAGGATTTTGCTGAAAGCAGAGGCGGAAGGAGCTCTACATTAGGTTAGAGATGTCTTTACCACAAATTCCACGACGTTATCGTATGGAATGCGGTACAGGAGAGCTCTTCGTCTGAGGATACAATGCCCGAAAATGTGAGATGCTAAAGATAAAAATATTAATGAGGATTTACTTATACTGATGTAACATGAGAATATTAAATGAATAAATTATGTCGCGATGAATGAAGACCTACTAATCAAGAGTCGTGTTTCATACTTCCACATTATCGTATTTTTATAACTATTCCTTAAATCATATAGGCACAATGTTATTAGCTAATTAAATAATTGAAACGATCTTAATACTTAATATAAAATATCAACATTATTTTTTTAATAAAAAACCGGTTTCGGCATAACAAAGTTTATCCGATGACTGCAGACCAAAACAAGTCGAGCATCAAAAATGAGTGTGGAAAACGCTAAGTTTGTTTCAATTAGTTATTTAGTGATGATCCACGATCTACAGTCTAATCAAATCGGTTGATATTAGCCAAGATTCCCTTGCAAGGCTAAATATCTTAAGAAATACGTTATGATAATAATCATATTAAAAATCTATTAGCAGCTATCAAAAATGTTACTAAAATAATTCAAATAATTCCTTTGTTTATCACAAATTTTCAATCGATTACAGCAGGGTTTCCCAAACCTTTTCAGCAATGGAACACTTTACAAACCTGGGAAGTTTAACGAAACAGTTAGCTTATTTTTAGGTTACGTAATTCTACTTGTAAAATTTTAAAGTCATTGAATTACTACAAATTATTTATTTAATAATTATTTTAAAATATACAACTATAATATTATAATAAAAATATCAAATATGAATAAATAAAGAATTTTTATGACTTTAATTCTCCATTAAGACTCCAAATTTTCGCGGAACACCGGCGTTCCGAGTAACATAGTTTTGGAAACCCTGGCTTACAGAGAAGAAAAAGGGATCTGAATGTAGTAAATGACGTCAAGATTAAGAGTCCTCACCGAGGGAATCATTAATAGTCCGCGTGGGCGAGATAGTTGAGGATATGCATAACCTCCTTCGTCTAGGAAAGAAGTAATGAAATGTTGGACAGATGACCCGTTGTGAGCTAACTCATGGGAGAGGAGTATTTCTCTTGTCGGAGCAGTCTCATTCTGCCTGAGTAATCCTCTGCACGGTCTTTCTTAAGAAACTCGAAATTTTCTCACTGTGGGATATCCCAGTTTACTCCCATTTCATCAACTTAATTTTATACAATCAACCCCTATAAGAAATTCGGAATACAACGATTATCTAGGACACAAAATCTTCAAGATAATGCTAACTCTAATTTTTTTATATTGTGTGAAGTTTAAGCGAGTCGTGTATGAATATAAATGAAGATATTCCATCTATTTAACATCTGAAATTAAAATAAATTTATAAAGTAAACGGAGGAAGATTCTCTTGCACCATTTCTATCATATTTTGGATTCGAATGAAAAGGATTCTGAACGCTAAGCAAGAGACGCCCCAAATCTGAAACGTCCATATTGTTTCTATGGTAAATGTTTTAATCAAAATGGCCGATCGCTAAACATCTCGTAACATATGCCACGTTAAATCGTACATATTTCAGTAGATCGTTACATTATCTCAAATTAAATGAAGTCAAGTTTTAAAAAATACAGGAGAAACACCGGAAGATGATATAGCCCAGGGTGATGAAACTTTTTGAAATTTCACCAAGAAAATAGGAACAGGTCCTCGTAGCGCCGCGAAAATGTATTCCCCTAGTTATGACAGTAACAGAAAAATATTTAAAATTATGCATCGACAGCAATAATTTAAGTGTTTTGTCTTTTGGTGTACTAAACACCAACATCTCGTAGAGCACCCGAAAAAAATAGGGAGAAATGCATAGGAAAACATGTATCTGAATTGAAATTCTTCCATCGAGGAAAAATGTTTCATAGGGACTATGGAATCGGTCGATACCTAGGGTAGGCGAAGATTTAGTGTATCACCTTTAACCTGCCGATGAAGCTGTGAACGGTCAACAGTTTAATATTCGATGATCACGTCTAAGAAGAATATGAAATAACCCTTGATTCATACCAAGGAGGCTTACATTCAGTTCCGGTCTCACCTGCACTGAAATATTAACGTGGAACGGAGGACGTCTGCGAACATGAATTAAACCTGAAATTCAAGTCGTATTCATATCGCGTCCACTTTACAACCGAAAAAACTCTCCCGCGCCGTAAATCTGAACGTTTTAGTAGGTCGGCCATCAATACTTTTATCGCTTTTCAATTCGCTGAATTGGTCATCGAGACTCAAGACCGGGAGATCGCATCCCATGGACCCATTTCATTTCATACTCGCGTATAAAATATTTATTTACGACGGAATAACGAGCGCCCAGGCGCCGCCCTCAACTTTATCAGAATTGCTGACGTCCGAAAACCCAGTTAAGGTTAAAGAGGCGGAGACCGAGGATGTGGGCTAACTCGATGATTATTGGGGGTCCCAAAGCAGATGGTGAACAAGAGAGAGTACGGAAATCGAGTTAGATCCCATCAAAGACTGCCTCGTCCGCTTTTTCCCATCCAATATGAGCACGGACCCCATCGATGCCTTTCAAAGGGACAACGCCTAGAGTTAGGAAGCCTCGTTAGAGAAGTATTTTGACAATTTTCCACCGATGCTTTTCGTCGAACCTCATTATTATTTCATCCGGCTGCGAGATAAGTAGTTTTAAAATATGAAACGGCAAAATAGCACTCAAGAGAAGAGATTATAAATAAATCTTAGGATTTCATACAAACATCGATCATACGCATAGTTTGAAAAATAATATAAAGAAAATCTGAAATAGACATTTAAGTTTTGTACTTGATAGGGAAAACCAGTAGCTTTTCCGTTTTTCCAATTTTAATATTTATATTTCATTGTTCTGATGCAATGTCATTTTAATTACACACTGTATATCGCACACAGAATGAGGAAATTATCGATTTCTGTCATTTCCAATTTTTTCCAAAATCCCTGCCATTCCTCAAACATACAGGTCTTAACTTATCTAAAATTACGAATATCAAGGTCACTTCTCGGTTCTAAATCAGTGTTCGTCGGGTAAAATGATATCATCTACCAAATTCCAAATTGGAGGTGAGATATCAACCAAATTATCCTTAATAAGAAGAACGACTTTTAAATGATTAGAGGTTTAAGAAAACATTACTTACGAAGTATTTAATACTTGAACATGGGGAGATGAAGCGTTTTTATAACTGAAATAAATCTCATTAAACAATTTTACTCATGCCAGAAGTCATCCGCCTAAAGGGAGATAGACGGTTTATGTATCCCCGTCTAACCGTTGTAATTGCTTCATTTTGCTTTTAAAGCAAGCATTACAAGATCAGTACCATTCCTATCATATAGCCTTAAACTTAAATTTTCCTTCAAGTTAGTTGATTTCTGTTATTTTCTATAGGCTTAAACCGCACGAATCTCCAGCCGTAGACACGAAATTAAACTAGTTTTATGAGCAATTTCAAAATACAAAATACAAATGATTGGTGTCGAAATATTTTTATAGTATATTTTTGTAGGTTCATAATTTGAAAAGGCTCCAATTCACCGAGAAATCGTTTAGTAATAGGATAAGAATCACAATAGCCACAGATGTTGCGAGTTTTTTTAGGTGGATAGAATTAATACACCAGCAAAACGCTCTCTTCTATTAGAAATTATCGTATGTCAAATAGGTTGATGGAAATTACCTATGAATTTAATTCCCACGAAATAATTGCACGCAATAACCTTGGTGAATAAAAAACTCTTTACTGTCACTATTAAGAATAAAATAATTGAAGGATATACTAAACTTTCTGCATCGAATTGCTTCATCCAGGAGCTTGTGATTACTTTGCCACCCCATTGTCACTGTTAATCCTCCGTCAGCTCCAAACCGCAAACAGGGATATGCGCTTTACGAATAAGGATAATTATATATATAAATATATCAATTTCCAGATACTAAAACCATCCGGAAGTACCTAATATATACTCAGACGGTTCTAGTAGATTACAGAGATTAACGATTAATTTCCGGCTTATGACCACTGCTCATGTAATAGAAATTAGATTGTCCCAACAAATTTTCGGTAATTATAACATTTACCCTCCTTTCAAAATTAAATGAGATTAGAAAGATTGTGTTGAGGTTGGGCTTGAATAATGTATGTATACAAAAAATAATAAACATATATGTATGAACTATATGAGAACTATGTATAATATGAATTTCATATGAATTGCAGCCACGCGTTAATGGACCGTTGCATAAAAAGGGTGAGGTGACAGTACTTGTAGGCTTGGAGAGTGGTTTCATCAAATCACGAGGAAACATCGTCAGCAGAAAGCACTCCACATAATGTGGAAGAGCGAGGATTTTACGTGGCATCAAATATGTATGTAGGGCTTCGTACAGAAAATAGAACGAAAAACAATGAAATTGAAACACCTCGTACAGAGTCGTAAAACACGCTGCTACGGATAAATACTTCACGCCCGCTACATCATTTTGAAGGCTTTATTCATGAATAAAATATGAGCAAGTATGCAAAGACTCCCGTGGTAATGCATTCGCAGGATCCAGGTTTACTTAGAATGAGAATAATTTGAGGGGGTGAGATGTTAAACACTATCTCGACTCTTGAGCGATGATCAAGAAAAAATATGATAAGCAAAGCTGACCGAGGTGGAAATAATGAAAAAATAATCGTTCAACCAACATAAAAAAGAAGAGAATCTCTAAACATATAAAGATAGAAATGTATGGTAAGGATACAGAGATTTCTTGGAACATATAAACAACCCCTTTAATGCTACAGTACTAGGCCGAAGTTCGTGGGGCAAAAATATAGATAAATAATGAAAAACAGTTACTTCCACACTTAGATATATCCAGAGAAATATCTATGATATATATATATATATATATATATATATATATACATATAAGTGGAAATAACTAAGTTATATTATTTATCTGTCGAAAGCCAATATTGCGTACGGATTTGAGTTGAGTAACGATTCTGAGAGAAATATTTCCCATAACTGCAGCAGAATCACAAGAAACAACGCAATTCCATTCACTACTAGATTCAATGACGAAATAAGAACCATTTCAATAACGTGTCGATGCAACTGACCCGAGAAACAGAATTTATTAATTGAGATATTTCGATCTTAACCCTTTCTCAGATGATATTAATGGATATCCTATAACAAATACACCGAATACTGTATTAATATATAAAAGACTGTTAGTGATCATGAAAGCAAAAGTGACGGGATTGCTAAATTTAAAACATTTTCTTTCATAAGGTATCTTTTAAATAAGCTAACGAAACAAAACGGATAAAGGCAAATTATTCGGGTCATTTCAGAAAGAAACATACCGTCTCAAAATAGTGATTCTCTTTGAGATTTTTACCTGAATAAATTCGAATTTATAAACTGAATAACTAAAATACCCACTATTTTAAGAGATGACGTCACGAATTCTACTTATTTATTTTTCCCCAAGTTTATTTTCAGGGCGGCTGTTTTTCGACTTCTTTAATTTCCATAATTCCATTCACGAGCGCTTTCGAATCGCTAAGGACTCCATGAATCGGGAACGAATGCTAAATCCGCTCTCGATAGCACTCAAATCATTCATTCAACTTGAATTCTTAGCACGAGAAGAATCCCTTCCTAGTTCAGGAAGATCAAGTGAGTGCCACTTCAAAATTTATTATAGTGAGCTCGCTCGCTATGATGGGCAATTCAGATGAGATCGACTGATAGAATGCAAACAATGCTTAGAATTAAACAAACAGGTTATGATTAAAGTGGAAGCTCATTTTTAATTTGACTTTCTGACTTTTAAATTTACCTCCCTAACCTGTGAAATCTAGCGCCAGAACGGAAGGACATAAAAGTTTTTTATACGTAAGGAAAAACATAATATGTAAATATCTATACTTTTCTATCAAATTTGTAATAACGAGTATAGACAATCTTCCGCAATAACTAGTAAAATCATCCATTCATTATTTACTTATGCGTGATGTTGATAGGTTTAATTGTTATACTAAATCTATCACAAATCTATAACCGGAGAATTATTTTATATTATATTATATTAATCTTATAATTTATACTATGTTATATATTATAAATTACTAATATATTTATCGATGAAGTGATTCATAAAAAAATAAAAGAGGGTTTCCGAGCTTTTTATTTATCATCGTGATGAGAACTTGAAGATATGATGGTTAAAATAGAAAGATAGGGAAGTCTAAAAGAGTGCCTTTGAGCGTTAGCAGCACATCATATTTCCACCAACAATAGAACGTCATCGGTATTCCATGTTAATGACACTCAGCTGGCGCCAAAAAAGCTATAAATATGTGCCTCAAAGGCATCTATTTAAGTGTTAACATTTCCGTCCAATTGTTATAAATACGCTGACCTTCGGCGTTCTTCCTTTGTTTGAGGAACTTCTCTTAATCTGACGGACACAACTTCGACATTAGTTGCGGAGCTTTGAGCGGCGAAAGGAAATCTCAAAGAGCGAAGGAAGGCGAATCGAAGATCTTTCGAAAATATTTGGCAAATAGTTGAGAATCGACGCAACTCTGGGAAAGTCTTATTTGTCTCGTCCTCAAAAGGCCGACAAATCACCTTTCAAATCACATCCACAACGAATTTTTCAGATCATTGTTATATTTTTTCTTCGACGAAGAATGTCGAAAACGATTTTTGTCCTTTCTCAATAACTCTCAATATCATGCATAAAAGGTTTCATGGTTCTTTTTCATGAGTTTCACTCAAATTTCTTTAATGAGGTGGAAGGTTATAAATGCTTCCATTCGTATAAAATCTAGAACATATGAAATATATTCCAGTTTACGAATGAAATTACACCTTATCAAGAAAAATCCCTTAATATATTTCGCATATACTCCATTTTGAATATACTTTATTTTCACTGTGATACAAACCAAAAACAAATTCTGCTTTGAGTGTTCAGAAGGACATAAACTTTATTATTTTATCTGCCAACTTGTAAAAATATTGATTACTTGCCTAAAATACATAATCCCTTGAAATTAAAACAGAGATAGACTCATTTCCAATCTGGAAATATATGGAATACCATTTTATACACATAATACCGTAAATTTAAGGCAACGTATTTCCTATTCACAAATTAACTTAAGAGTAAATTATGCTATGCTTATTGCTTAACATAATGTTATTGGATAATATAACACTAATAAAATATTCTTTATCATTTCATCGATAAACAACGAGTCGTCTCTATATCCTTGTGTAAAAATTAATAGCATGGTGTCAGATAATGAATCACTCCTAACTATATTTTCTTGGAATAATTTCTTTAAGGTAGCATTAATCAATTATCTCGCAAAATATAATCTCTTCCCAAGATAATATTCCTATTCCCTGGTTTGCAATACAGCTATTGCATATGGTTCGGTGGCATATTGGCATAGGAAAACTCGTCACAAGGACAACTCGGAAATTAGATAACTCGACAAAATACAATTACTGAAAAAAGCAAACAATCAATATAGCACTAATCCCATCGCCACCAGGTTGTCATATGACGAGTTGTCCTTCGCCGTATTGACCACCACCGATATATACGGGGAATTATTGCTTCAAGATGACGCTTCCAAATTTTGAAGCATTTTTTCAGCATTCACTGACTGCAACCGTTTCCTCAACGTTCCTCCTTTCAAAAGGGATCCTCACAAGTGAGGAAGGATAGAGTGGGTATTCTGCCAGGGGTATTTCAATAAGTCCGGTTTCACTCCCGTCTCCACTTGGAATTCGATACACGGCCTTGGATTCTTCGAAGATCCGAGTCGCAAGAAATCCATCAAAACCTTCCTCAAGATGCTCGACGGCGAGAAAATGGCCTTGTTAATGCGGAGCCGTTCTCCATCTCTCCTAATCGCGATAAAGCCCCTGAATAAGTCAGCTCACTCCGTTATTTCGTGACGTCCGACGAAACTCGGCTATTTAAAGGCAAATAACCCATCTGCGTACTCCCTCGTTGCGAATAACCCATCTGCGTACTCCCTTGTTGCGAGTAATCTTCCTCCTTGTCGGCGTGTTATGCTGATGAAGTAATCCCTTCAAGGAGCAATCTCAATTGAATGATCTCATGCAAATAGATGTATTACATTAGCGATAAATTCATGCTTTCGGTTACATATCAAGACATGTCCGTTAAATTTCTTATTTTTGGCATTAAATTTTCGTTGATAAATTAAGGGATTTTTTACTTACTGTGCTATTCACTCCACCGTACATCTGTTAAAACTACATTAACTAAGCAAATCTGAGACACTTCACGAGAGTAACAGAAAAGACAGTATTTAATACGAAAATTCTTTCACAGGATGAACGATATCGCTCTTAATACAGTTTCGTCGCCTATTTCACAAACGAATGCGAATTTTTTCCTGAATATTATGCATTAGAAAATCGTTTCTCCTTTAATATTAAAGTCATCCAAACTTGCACTAATTGAGTTTTACGTATTCTCGATTGCTAAAGTCGATTTTATTTGTTGAAAAGCTTTCTTTACGGAAATCACAATGAGATTATTTGTAGATACTAAATTAAAAGACAGCTTAGTTTGATAACTTGAAAGAAAAATCATTATGCAACAGTTATGAGAAGACATGAACTCAAACGGATTTAAAAGTTAAAGCATGAATGATATATAAAATGTGTTTGGATGAATATACTGCAATTGATATAACTCATATTTTTTGTTTGATTTGAATTAGTTATTTTTAAAGAGTGGAAAGAAATGATGGCAACATAAATATGAATTTAATTCCAAAAAATCTCACGGAGATTAACACTAATACCAAGAATAGTTTTAAGACGAAAACAATAAGAAACAAGAAATAATAGTAAAAGCCCAAAAAATCAAAATTAACATGCGGGTAAAAGGTTTCACAGAAAAGGAAACCTATTTATAAGCGTTAAGAATCCGACATTCTAACCAAGGAGCCTTATAAACATTTATCCCTAATATTTATCCACTGCTAATCGCGGAATGCATTCTCTGTTCTAATATCTAATTTTATTTTGCTTCCAAAGTAATGTGATATTTTTGGATATATATTGTATTTGTGTTGAGGGAAAGAATTAAAAAAAGCAGTGCCTTGCGGGTAAATGTTAAAAATTGCCGCAATATTTAGAGCGAAGATTTTTTACGTAAACTTCGACGCGGATTTACCTAATTATCAGATCATCCGCCCGAGTATCTTTAAAATTGAATTTCGCTGCGTAACGACATTGCGTACCACATGAAACTGATGACCGACTTAACCGGTAATCTCCGTTTAAAGTGGAATTCGGCCGGATTACGGATATTCCGTCCCTAGAGAGGTCCTAGGTAATTATAAATTACTTCACTGGACTAATTTACTAGGAGCCACGCTGGAGGGAATTCCATTGACGGAAGTGGAAGTTTAACAGTGAAACAGTGCAAACGAGCGTGTGATTGATACGGCGAGCGAGTGGCCCACTTGGAATAAAATATCAATCGGGGAAGATTAAAAAAAGCGATGACCATGAAGTTATCAATTGGATGGTAACGAATGGGGCGAAGTTCGCCGATCGTTTTTTATCAGCGCCCCGACGCGTCGTCGATCGATTTTTCATGCAACGGTGCGGACGTCGGAGCGATGCTAATGGGGGCGTCGATGTTGAAGATTAGGAATGAACATTGATTAATCGCGAAACGGTGAGGAACAAGGGGCTGAAAGCATCTCGAACAGCTCTCCTGTGTTTCTATTGCGGACATTCGAAGCCTTCCATCGAAATATAAAGCTCCGAATCGTTTATTACGGTGACATGAATTTTTGAATGCATGGCTCCGAAATTTAAAAATCTGATGTGGCCAGCACATGACTTTCTCCATATATAAGATGTAAATATTTATCTACGACAGTATTTTCAAACTCTATATTCAATCTAAACTTGGAAGATGAATGATTAATTTATATCATATTATCTTTTACGTCACAAACATTATAAATAATGTTTTTCGGGACATGTTCGATGAAAAACGATGAAATGGCCCATTTCGCCGCAGCGCCCAGAGAGCCCACAACGTAAATAATCAGAAACTTCCGGTTTATCAGTATTTCACAAATAACTCCCACACAGTCAGTGATACAAAAATATGTTTCATACAAAAGGTAAAGTAAATTACATTTTCTAAAACTTTTGTAAAAAACAGTATATACCTAAATATCATATTTATGGAGATATTTTGAGAACCGGAAATGAGCTTTGAAGAACGAAGCTCGACTTTTGGTTAACCGATTTACTCCAAAATCTAATCAACTCTAACGACACACACCAAAGTACTATATATGAAATTTGGTGTTGATCCAACAAACAGTTTTCATGTTAGAGCGCCCACAAACTACATAATCAGCTACTTCCGGTTTATCAGTATTTCACGAATAACTCCTAATCAACCGGTGATACAAATATATGTTAAATACAAAAGTTATAGTAAAACACATTATCTATAACTTTTATTTGGTATACAATATACCTATATATCATATTTATGGAGATATTTTGAAAACCGGAAATGAGCTTTGATGAATGAAGCTCGACTTCCGGTTTACCGATTTTCTTGAAAAACTAATCAACTCTGACAGCACACACCACAGTACTATATATGAATTTTGGTATTGATACGACTAATAGTTTTCACGTTAGAGCGCCCACTGTCACACACACACACACACACACACACACACACACATACACACAGACATCATTCCGAAAATGGTCAAAACGTGTTCTAGGGACCCCAAAACATGTATTTCCGTTTAAATCTCGAAGTCGATTTTTTTTCATGAAAACAATACTTTCTCTATACTTCGTATATGGAGAAAGTAAAAATAGAGGAAAACATAGGAATACTAATGGACTCAACATTCTACCGAAAGTAGTAGCTACTTTCCATAATGATTTTTTTCTATGGAATATGAAAATAGTGTGATAATTGAAAATGGATTTTTACTTTTCCACAGAGGTTTTCATTCAGGAACTATCGGTTTCGGTATATTACCATCGTCAGGCTCACACACAAAAGTTGTGTGAACCTGGCGATGGTAATATACCGAAACCGGTAGTTCATGAATGAAAACCTTTGTGGAAAAGTAGAAATCTATTTTTAATTATGTCTTTCCACAACATCTCGGCCGAATCGATTGATTATATAGTGTGATAAATTTAGATCCCCATAATTACGTATTCACAGCCCGCTTCGCTGCCGCAATACATGGTTTCATTATCACATATCATATCATATTTAATAGAATGGTGCACCACCAAGCCATAGCCGGGTATTGATTTTTCTCACAAAATTTCTAGTAATGGAAAAATAACTGAATAAATAGATATTTTTAATGTCTTACTTATTTTGGCGGTAAGTATCTTTCACCAACATAAGAGTTCTGAACATTTTAGAGAATATTATTAATTATTAATAATAAACCGACAAAATATCTCGCAACAGTCGATGTTAAACATGTGACAATAAAATTAGCTTTAAATTATGAATTACTAAATACTTGAATACCACACTAAAACAAAGTTTGACTAAAAATTAAAGTTCATTATCACAGTTGGTTTCTCTTTTACTTAAATAACAGTTTACCAAAATATTTGCAATACTGAACATTTAGTAATTTGAATAAGAATAAAAAACTAACTAATTAACATAAAGCAACAACAATAAAACGGTTTAAATAAATTCAGCCACAAAAATCTAATGCTTTTTAGTTTACCCTTTAAACTTATTTCTACGGTACAGGTAAAGCTTCTAGTATAGCTTTTCTGTAAAAGAAGGAAAGAAGTTGTTTTCTTGCGGGCGGAAACTATATTTGCTCAAGGTAAATGATAACCTTGGTTCTTGAAAAGACTCTTATATTCTGTTGAGCATTTTGTAACTCCACCTCCGCGAATAGTCTGTTTGCATAGCCACTCGGCCAATATTCCTTCCGCATTAGCGCCCCCGCACGACACTCTATCCCGTTGGCGAAACGATCTTGTTTTCCATTGAGGAGCGCACCGAGATGGATAGTGCCGCTTTAGAATTGAATACGAAGCGCTGGTAACAAGTTGATGAGCAAATAAGAGACACAGGCGGAGAGGAAAACAGTTCCCTGAGTATATAATTAGAGTGATCTGCTGCTCTGCTCGGATTCCCTGCTGTCAACTGGCGATTTGTTGAATTTCGAAACGATCATAGCAACGGAGTTTTCGAACTTACGACTAATTAGCTTCGGATATAAATGGTTCTCCTAATTGTAAAATCAACCATGTTTAGTTTATAAATACAAAAATAATCCTGCTTCATAAAGTAATATTTCTTTCGGAAAGATTTCTTCTTATAAAGATACTTCATCAATTGAAAATGACCTCATATAGTAATACCGTTTATAGTATCTACTCGATGGCAATCTTTGGAAGACCTCTTACATAGATTAGAGGGCTCCCTTCAGGGAAATAGCTTTCCAATTCCGAAGAATAACACTTTTTCAGCAATGATGAATCTTATAACCAACTATGTGTATAAGTTGGAATTTGAATATTACTATACATTTATATTTAATTATTGGTATGATTAAAAATGTGTGTGTAAGTGGATAGGTTAAATGTATGATGTACTAAAAAGAATTAATTTCACCGAAATAACTCCTGTATCTATATATCTATTTTTCCATTTATTTTCTTAAAATGAGAAAAGTTTTGGATTATAAATGACATTATGATATACGTAATGAAAATTTGGTTCAGTTATAACCTTTAGAATACAGAATAAAGAGGTCAATATTATTTTCATAAATTAACGCCTTTGATTTCTACAGCAACATAATTGGCTAAATAACTCCCTATCCTCAAATATATGACATAATAATGTTGTAGTTTGTGGAAAATGTTCAGAAACTTTATATATCTTACCAACCAAACTATCGAGCCACGTCCTTTTCACGTAAATGGAGGCTTTTATGTTCAAAATAGCGGTGCTTCACCAAGTCCCAGCCAAGCCGCTTTATCTGCCTATCTTTGTGCTAATCGTTACACATGTGATCAAGTTAGGGCTCTAAGAGCGAACACTTCTTCGAGCTAACATTAAATTGACAGAGAGACTGTATAGTTAAAATAGAGAACCTCTCACTCCTCTAGATGAGGTTAAGGCAGATATAATTAAAATTAAACACCGTTTAACCTATTCCTTCACTTGTTTCCAAGCCCTCAAATGACAACAGAAATTGAATGATATAACATCTTAGTTAAACTGATGGAGATTCCAGTATTTCTTGACTTTTGGGCTGCAAATGGGAAAACTTGCAGCTGTGGAGCAAGTACGTTTTAATTGGGGTCAAAAGGTGATGACGTTTGCAGACAAGCACGTGCCATCCACGAAATGCCCCACTTTGCAGTCACAGTGCAGAAGGGATCACAGAGACCACCTCGATCACACGGGCGGAAGACTTAAATACGGGAGAAGGGATTTAGCAGGGCAGCAGTTGATTACGAGGAAAACAATGGTCTACCACACGAAACAGAAAATTTCTCAATGTCAAAGATAATCTTAAGCAAAAAGTCCCCATTTGCATACAAATATTTCTTCTTGAGCATGTACCTATTTCTAGGTGACGTGGTTCTATTTCGTCGGACTATTTCCATACTAAAGTATTCCAGGATACTCTTAAATGTTTCGAATAAAGAGAGGTTATCAGAAATTTCCTATATGTAACTATCAAAACTAGCCAACAGCCAAATTATCATCCATTTCACAATTATGAGCTACAGACATTAAAAACTCACACGATTATAGGGAAAATGTCTCAATTTAAATGAAACTTTGTTGACGAGCCGTCGAAAAAAAACATTATCACAAAAGTTTCTGAATTTTATTGCTCATTCCGCCGTATTTAAAAAGTATCCACTTCATCTTCCAAAATACTCCTTAATGTAGAAAAGAACCAGGAATCAGAGTGATATCAATGAGCAACATATGAATCGAATGGAAATGATAAAAATTCTAATCTGAATCATACATACGGAGGGTTTTTAAGATCTTATTTTTTTTGTTGAATGGATTAGTAAATTTTTCAAGTGGAGCCTTAAACATTCTCTTATCCTTGTAACTAAAAGTTTTTCGAAAAAGAGTCACACTACGCAATCAATTTTGACTAATATATCCATAATCTAATTCAGAATCAAAGATCTGATTTTGTCGTCTAAATCTGAGCAAAACTAAGGACATAAACTCCACAGAAAAAATCCATACGCATTGATGTCAATAACATACAAATAAAAGTGTAAAACAGTTCGAATATGGACTATATATTTGTAATGAACATTTTGATTAAAAATTAACCTCCGAAAATACTTCTTGAATAGTAAAATCCACAGCGACGGCCAAGATGTGGAAATTGGCAATCACACTGAATGAAGAGAGTTCTACTTTTCCACACTGGCTGATTCGAGCACAACCGATTTCATCAGATAATGCCACCTTCAGGTCTCAAACTTATCCAGAAAAAAGCAAACAATCTTTGACTACATATTCTTCCATGTTTTCTGAATTTGTTTGAGAGCTACAGATATCTGATGAAACCGGTAGTCTCCGCATAAACCAGGGAGGTAATGTACACTATTCTCTTCATTCAATACTAATCAAAAATGTAAAAATGATGCCAGATAACTTTCGCGCGCCTTACTCTTGACGAAAGTAAAGTTAACTGGATCTAAACGACAATCCAAACGACATTCAAACCACTAAAAAAGAGCTGATGAAAATACTTTGATCGAACGGGAGTAGTCCGTTCGAATTGTCAAAAAAAGAGGAAAAACCTCAGAAAGAAGGTCTTTGAAAGGGTTGTCAAATACACGTTCACGAGTGTTCGGAATGGAAATTGATATTCGAAAACATCGGGAAAAAGAGAGAGGAAACATTCGGCTGCTCCTTCGCGAAATACATTCCTCTGTTTTTGAAGAGTTCTTTGTCAGTGTATTCGACTCCATCCGTGCGGGGGTTAAACAAAAAACACGCGAAAGAAGAACCGCTGAATCTATAAATAGATACCACGGATTCGCTACGAGAGCTGTGTTTGCCTCTTTCAGAACCACTCGGAGCCACGTGTTAGCGCTGGAGAAGCATGGAAGTGCAAGAGATATAATAAAACGTATTCGATTAGAGTAGACGTATAGAGCAATATCAATACGCGCACAGGCTTCCTAAGCATCCACTTCAATCCACATCTCCTTTCCTTTCTCTGGTTCTCGGAACATATATGGCACATAACGGAATCAAAGAGTAATTGAGCCACTTTAAGCTTCTAATGAGTCGGTCAAATGTCAATGAATATGACCAAATCAACGCATCGGAAAATATAATTGCTTGAATCTTTAAAATTTTCTGTTTTAAAATAGTAATTTTTTGTTCCCACTGTCTATCTCGTCTCATTCGTAATGATGTCAGATTTCCATGCGTTTCAACTGAAAATCCACTGGTGTGTTCTCTCTTCAATTCCTTACTGACGTTTTTCATTCAGTAATCTTTACAATAACAGTGTTACATTACGGATCATCTCAACTTTAACATTAGTCGCCTGCGATAGAATTGATTGACGAAGACAAAAAATCCGTATGTTCATACTTGAAATCAAAATGTTGAAATTAACTAATAAGTAAGTATTTGTGATGAAAAAAACGGTAATTTTTAATTGCTTGAGTTATAAGAGCCATTTTACTGTTTTCTATACAAGTGGCGAATAAAATAATCTTTGCGGGCGAAGAAGGCGAAGGTGAAGCTTCACGCCTCAGAGGAGCCTTGTTACTGTTTTGAAGCGAAATGTAGGAAAAATAGGATGATCAAAATAAAAAATATCTTCCGGGAAATAATATTATCATCTTGAAAGACCAGAGAATGGAGGAATTCTGGGATATTGAAGATGTAATAAATATTCGATAAGGAATAAACCGCATAACCAATCACGTAACCAAAACTGTGAGCTATAGATGGAATCGCGTAAGGATTTAGAAAAACTCTTTAGAAAAATTTAAAATAACTCTTTATATAGAACGTAATCACGGTGGAAACGTGAAGAGAATTCCTTCCATGAAACAGTGAAGTTTCATCCGATAACTTTTGGCCAGTCTTCGTAAAATGGCCGTGCGGTAGTCTCATAGATCTTGCATTTCGACAGCGCTCCATGTCACAGCGAACTGTCCCAAATCGAAAACCTACGCTCTTACAATGTACCCGAAGTCCAGGGCTGACTCCGAGACCCGTTCGGGACAAGAGACAATCACTTCCGAAGTTTCTCACGACCTGCAGGAATTAAGTCTCCAAAACTGTTTCCAGGGTCGAGTCTTTAAAGAGTTTGGAGGTAGTTTATTAAAGAAATTAACTTCGAAGGATATGAATATATTTGTATTCAATTTAATGAAAAACTGAAAATTATCATTCTCAATGATTTCCGAAATAAATAAAAAAATATAATAATAATAAATCGTCTTTATTTGGGAGAGATTGAGACTTAAAAGTCTCTTCTTCCATCTAACCCATCGTCATAAATTATAAAATAAGAAATAGAAATAATTAGAAGAATTGTGGATGTAAAAAACCCAAGAGATTCTTAGGGAAAAAATCCACTGCAGGAAAACACCCACAAGGAAGGGGGGTGTGAAAAACCTGCGCAAACCTACCAAAATATACACTAAATATAAGTTTGAATTAATATCTGTATCAATGAGGATGATAATTGAAGCGTGTGATTAGTAACCATTTCCCCCATTTAAGTTTAGTTGCAATCGATCTGCAATTATCTCTTCCATTTTAGTTACCAGATTTTAAATACTGAGAGATTTATAACAGCAAAACAGGAACAAAGAAAATGATACTAAGCTTCAATTGAAAGAAAGTGATGTATTTAACATCAGATCTGCATAAGGATTTAGAGAAAAATGAAGGAAAAATCACTACACGA
Organism: Sympetrum striolatum; assembly: GCA_947579665.1. Taxonomy (NCBI): domain Eukaryota; kingdom Metazoa; phylum Arthropoda; class Insecta; order Odonata; family Libellulidae; genus Sympetrum; species Sympetrum striolatum. The sequence goes on from OX388346.1 coordinate 90,948,015, forward strand.
ACCTTCGCCAAGATATTTATTTATTCAATAATAAATACATACAATAACAGACCTACATACAAGGTGAAACGGTCAAGGGGGAAGTTAGAAAAATAGTGATGAGATCTGTCCGGCATTCGCCCAAAGAGGGGACGAAAACCCCTCCAAAAACTTCCCATGGACGGTACAGATTTGATAAATATTTACATGACAGTAAAGCTCTTATAAATATTTAAATTTATATAAATACAGAGGAGCCAATACATTTTTATAGAACTAATTCCTTCCGATGTTTTTAAGCATTAGCTTGTCCTTATTCCAAAAAAACACTATAAGGTCAATGAGCTAATTACCTTCGTCGGCGTATTTCAAGGTCCTTAAGAGAAAATTACAGGTATCGGTGCTATTAATCATCATTAGCCCCGATCACGAAGCAACTTAAGCATTTCGATCATAGACCTCCGAGATCGGCTTTCTAAGAACGCCACTCATGTGTGCTCAAGAGCCACACTCGAATTCCCATCAATCTGTATCACGGCCATTAAATACGAATGGAACCAGAGTGCATAATTCATGCTTCGGATGTACCTATAAATTGAGGGTAGCATATTTGCGTCTTATTGAACAGGAGAGGGGTTGGCGGGCGATGAAACAGCTGCTCCAATTGGCATACTTCAAACATCGCCGGGGGTCAAGACCGTTATAAAATTATTTTTGTAAAAATCACGCCACACAACTATACAGTGAATATTTTCCGTAGGCAAATCCACTCTTAAGACAAATATCGATAACTCCCACCTTTCCCTACAAAATCTCAGCGATAAACATTCACATCAACAATCATTACTCATACTTATGGATACAAGTTATTTCTACTAATAAGGCTGGCAAAATTAACGCAATATCAAAGGATAAATAGATCATCTCCGTGATAAAGTACGTTGAAGACGTGAATCGAGATGGATGTTAAATTTCTCAGGATCTCTTCCCAATTGAGCTATCTAGCAGGACGTTTTCACTCCGTTTCTGGGAATCTAGGAACATTTCTGGCTTTCTCTCCTCGCTCTCAAATAGATTCTGAGATTAAAATCACGATTGAGTGATCGAAAAAAAATATGATTACAAAATTATGACAGTTTTATCGATGTTACAATGGATCAAGAATTTCAATCTATGGTCAACTGAATGACATAGACGCCTTAATTAAAGAATAATATGCCAAGAAAGATTTTATCGCAGTATATCGAATACTGTTTGGGCTTACGTAAAATTTTATGTTTACTCCCGTATACACTCCAGCATGAAAAATTCAAAGATGACCTAATAAAAATTGATCTACGCATTTTTGAAGATATGTGAGGATGAGTTTGATACTTTTTTGGCAGCGTTAATTAGTTTATTTTAGGATTTTGGAACACATGGGAGTTTCGTTTCGGCTAACGAATATTATTTTTCCATCATTGCCAACAGAGCCATCACTGCATATCGTTTCAAATTGGCATAAGTTATTTTTGTAAACTTAAATTTTCTACGAAAGCAATGGTGAACAAATCTATCAGCGTTTTAGAATAACAGATCAAAGGAGGAACTTTCCTTGGATTTCTTTTCTTCGTTTACATATGCCTATACTGAAATGTATTCCACCAATTTATATAATATTTAAATTTAAGCAGTAATAGTGTGAATAAGTTATAAATTCACTTTGCTCCTGTTCCGCGGATATTGGCACGCAAGTAAATATTTTTTGTTTTTTTTTCACAGGTCGAGAGATCATCGGAATGCAGATAAACTAAGAGTATACGCATCGCTGTCATAGGAAATTAACCAACTAAGAGGTGAGTGAATATATATCTCTTCCTCGAATTAGCAACGTAAGTATTTATTTATTTTAGGCAGATGTGCACATTTTGTAAATATATTTCTTATTGATTAAGTCTTGGAATACATGACAAATTAAAGAAAGATTTCCACAATAGCGTTGAAGGTTTCGGCCTTCACTTGGTGGAAGATCATAATAAAAATAAAAAGAACAATAGATCTAAAAGGGTAATTTATACACAAACACAAAATAGATGCACAAACGACCATTCATTCGCTATCCCAACCTGCAATGTTGCATTCCCTCTTACCCCTTCCCTTTTTATTATTTATTATTTATTACAATTTTCGCCGCAGTTAGACAGCAGTCTGGTGGCAGCTAACCTCAATATATAAAATATACAATTAATAAATTAATATACAATCCATAAATAATACTATGAATTAATAATTCCAATAAAAGAAAAAAAAATCACATTACTGTAATTACCAATACCTTATAATTTTTTTTATATATAAATATGATTACACAATTCCACAATTATTTGAGCATATACTAGTAAGTTCACACTACAACAATACAGAACATTTCTTTTTAAATGATTTTGGATTTTTAGGAAGGGACTCAAAGAGCTCCCCAGGTAACTTGTTCCACTCTGCTATGCCTCTATTCAAGAAAGAATATTTAGCTATATTGGTTCTTTGCGGTCTAAGTTTTATTTTGTGATTATGACTTCTTCCTAAAAAGTTTTGTTCCCTCCCACAGATCGGTGACTATATATACCTTTTCTTTGTCGAGATTCTTTGCCTGATGTTGATGCTATGCATCGAAACCATAGCCGTGTCTGTATGTATTTTGTGGTTGTGTATAAAGTTAAATATTATATCTATTATTCTTTTTATATTTTATAAAAATACCCTCAATTGAATGCTTGAATTTAGGATAGTACTTAAATATTTCAGCGATAATGAAATATAATTTATTAACCAAATCTACTAAAACTTTACGTATAGGATGTCCAGACTTCCCGGTTTTTCCGGTATTTGTTCTGTAATTTAATCATTACACTCGATGTCTATTGATCAGGTAAGGTATTTGTTTTGTCACTGAACTGTATGTTCATCGATAAGCGTGATATGTGTGCTAATAATCCATAAATCAATCTTATAAACTTCAAACCGGCCTTGTATTTTGTGATAATCGAATTAAAAACTAGTACAGTTTCATTTTGCATTATTTAAATTGTCTCTTTGGTTTCACAACTTTTACGGCAATGTTTCCAACTTTTTACTTGCATAAATATAAAATACCAGTTGAAGTGACCGTAGATTCTCAACATGGAAAATATAAGTAGAATATATACTTACATAAAGTTTTCCTAGATAAGAATATTATGTAATTTATATTTTGGCATTAAAAATAATAAAGTTTTACGATGATCAATACATTAAAAGCCCATTTCGTTATAATCAACAGAAAAAAAGCAAAGAGCTAATTAGAAGTATTCTAAGACTACTGACTACGATAATGAATGAGCTATATCATTGTCCCGGATCCGTCCCGGTATATTCATGGTTGTGTTCCAATTGTCCGGGATTTTGCGTAGTACTACTAAAGTAGTACATGTCCCGGTTTTGCATGAACAATCTCTTGATACCCTATTCACGTTTCATCTTCCATTTAAGGATTCTGTAATGAAACCTGGTAGAAGATAGCTCATGGTAGGAGTAGTATTACTACAAGTGCTTCGACAGCTTAGGTCATTTCGCACATTACCTCCCACCGGGAATCGAACCCGGGACCACTTTCACCAAAGGCAAACGCTCTGTGCACATGACTGTGAGCCCGACTCATTGAGATACTCAATTTAGTTACAAAATAGTTCTCCAAATTGAGAGGTGCGACACTTATATAGAGATCCAGTTTTACATGGGGTCTCCTGTAAACCCGAAAATGACACACCCGAGAGTCAAATAAAGTGAAAACACGGCGTCCAAAAGGAATTCGGAATACACACGTGTACGCCCTTCGCCGATTTCGTAGAGACACGCGTGTGAAAAAGACACGCGACGAAACACGCGAACAGCATCCCGAAATAACTGACCAAGACGCGCAACAAAAGAAACACGCGTTCCGCTCCAATTGGAGACGCTTTGGCCCTTCTTTTGTTCGCAGATGCGATCTAATTCCGACTTATCCGATTAAATATCTGAAGTGCGCAGTGGAAATGAAACTGAATCATAGATATTCGTGTTATTCCTACGCCAAGTACTGCCTCTAATTAGTACTTGTAATAATATTTACATCTCTCTCTCTTTCTGGCTTTGCCACAATCGTTAGAATGTGATTAAATGGCACCTTCTGAAATTATGTATGATAGAAAAGTTTTAAGGGTAGCCCACCTTAAAGGAATAAAAAGGATTCTACCAAACAGTCCAATCAGAAATATGAGATATTTTTTTCCGATAATCAAAATAGTAAGCCCTTGGTTACCGATTTTATATTTATTTTATGAATAAAATGGAAGCCTGGTAAGCGTTTAAGATCAATAATGGGATCAATATGCTGGTGCTAGATAAAACCAAATAAAAGCCACAAGAGAAAATTCATGTGTATGATAGACTGCAGGATATTTGATGGGATTAATTATTATATAAAATCATCTAACTGTCCAGTAGCTTCGTGGAAATTTTTGTCGTCGAAAGAAAAAAAAAAGAAAAAAATTCAGACCCTCGGGTCTAGCTTACTCTTCTATGCAGCAACCACGGGAACACTACTGTTTAATTATGATAATTTTTACTGTTATGACTGTCGAAAGAAACCGGAAAAACCTTTCAGACAAAACTAAATCCTATTTCTATTAAAACTTCATAAAACACAACTCTCACATTTACAAAGAAACAGGACTACATCCAACGCTTAATCGTTTTGAAGCACATCTTGAAGATGACGCATTGAAATTAGTCGTGTTTTCTTGTCAGTGTAAGCAAGTCAGCATTCATTACTGTGTTGAAACTTGAGCTTTTGTACGAGAAGGTTTAATAGATTAGTCTTCCAATATTCAAAACCTCAGTTTTTATCCATTTTACCAACTAAATATGAACCGATTTTCCTTATTTATCCAATAACCTTATTTCACTTCGTATCCAAAATTTAAATCTATTTCATAACAGCGACACATTTCCAGTTTCAGGGTGATTACTTAGAGAGAAATTATTTATACTTTTATGGCCAAAATGCAATCTCCAATAACAAAGGTCCGAATATAAACTTCAGAGATTCGATGGAGATAGGGGAAGTCTTCTTTTTCTATTTTCAGACTATTTTCACGAGAGAAGGGTCCGACGCGCCCATCGACGTTGACTCATTCCGCTATTTCTGCAGCGACCGATCTCTTCTTTCTATTCCAAGAACTTCGGCGGCGGCAATTCGCACGACAATGTTTACTCTTAAATTTCCGCTGATTTTCGTCTCTGACTGATTGAAATGGGTCTTCGAGTGAGCCAAGTTACAATTTAGGCGAAATTCGACCTAAGCAAAGCATGAAAATGGCTTAACAGGATTAACTTGATGCCATTAATCTTATTACGTAGTCCAAATTGCTTTTGCATGATCTAAATGCTGTGGTGGAACATCGTACAAGATTACGCCTAATAATAATCAATTTCTAATAATTTTCGACAAAAGGTTTCCCGTTTTTTTTCAAAACCGAAAGGTATCGAAGGATGATTGTCACTTTTCTTCTATTAAGTTTAATTAGTAGGTCTAAATTAGAAAATTAAGCAACTGTTATTTTATAATGTCTATGTTCTAAACACATATGTACCATGGAATGTGCCTATTGAGATGTCGTAGGAAGGTTCATGCAAAAAAAACACGATAAAAACAAACTAAAAGAGTACGATATAATAGTGCTTACCCTGCAACATGCCGATAGGACCTTTTAGGGTATTATTGGATATGTAGGCTGATGTTGTTAACATGAAATACGTATTCTCTTCGTCTAAAGTATTTACATTCATTCATTTTATAAAAATACAGAGTGAGTAACGTTTTGAAGAATGTGGTCTAAAAGGATTTAATCTTAACTTCTTTGTTATAAATCTTCATTTGAGAGAATAAAAATTGTAAACATGCCAGAAGAGATGTAAACATTGTCACGAAAAGTCTTGCCAACAACATAATCCTAGAGGAGAGGAATCAGACGATTGATGCTTAAAAATTAAAGAATAGAGTAAATATCTTCATTCAAAGCAGGCCAACACAACAAAAGAAAGGGAAGAGCCGCGTAGATAAGATAAAACGTCGAACACAGTCGAAGAATTTAAAGGAAATTAAGGTTATTTTTCTGATAAACAAATAATACTTTTGAAATAAAATATAAGAACAAAACTGTGATAGATATAACTGTTTTAGTGACAAACTTTGGGGAGTAAAATAAGTGATGAATTTTTCTAAGACATTTTCAAGAGCCTATTTTCGATTTTTCCCTTTTTATCAGAAACATTGAATCAGAATTAATTTTTAATAAATTCTTAATTTTAATCGGCCCTAGGGCCGTATTTTTGTCAGACCTGATCTAAACATACACTTGCTTTTTCCACATATATGAATTTTCTCAATCGATACATGGATTTATTAACATCTGACTTTAATCCTAAGCATAATTGTCATAGATATCTAGAATAAAATGACATACACGCCTTAAAAAGAGGCTCACCAAAGTGCGCAATTAGCGCAAGAATAAGCCGTGCATGTTAAAATATTTCTTGAAGCGTTTCTCGCTTTAACTCTGCTTATGGCATCCTTGTTGAAAGTATTTGATAATAAACGGATATCAAGGGAAATTTTGTCGTTTCGATAAGCTACATTTATGCAAATTACGTCAGAAGAATGTAGCTGAAGGAGACTGATTGTCTCTTGGTCATGAGTGGGTCGAAAATCCATTAGACTTGATTAGGGGGTTTTCTTTACATTGTAAAGCCATATGTCCCTGCCTCATCTGCGTATTAACTATCGGAGATAGACGTCTCGAGTGATGGGAAGATAAAAGGCTGCTCCATAACATAATTAATGAACTCCATATTGCTCTTATTGATCCGCAGTTGAACATCTATCACGGGCTTTTGCGTCGGAGCATAAAGGTCTATGGCCTTTCTTTAGTCATTCAGAAGCCTCTATTAAGAATAGATTCGGGAACACTGACGCATGTAATTCGCAGGGAACCTTTAATACTTAAATGGCATCCCCTGAACCAGTTCGTCGCACCCATTCAAAAGTACGGCCAAGTTCTTTCTTTAGATCCTTTGAAAAATCCTCTTGGCAAGGCGCTGCGATAGACACAATCTAAGGCTTACTTTTATAGCATAAATCTTCTAAGATGGCTCATTAGAAGCTCTTTAAATATCAGCGAAGGGCGGGGGTGGCGAACCAACGGCACGCGGCACAAGGTGACGAGAGAATTATTTTGGCACGCGGAATTCGGACCGTGCTATCCTCGTCATGTATCCTACACTTCAAGGAATTAATCTTCAACGCAATAAAATTTTTAATTCCGTCAATAAAAAATGGGTTTCGTCTAGAATAACATGTACAGAAATAACATGGATAATATCAACATGCCAGGCTTTGGTCTGGCACCTCATTTGCACTCGAGTCCTTTGTTTCGGCAAAAATGGCACTCTTCCGACGAAGGAATTGCAATCCCTGACTTAGAGTGCGGCAATAAAAGTCGGGTGCAGACTTAGAGGCGCCCAGACTATAAATTAGCGGGGATGCTGAGGTAACATGCAGTTGCACGAGAGATAATAGTTATTAGTAGTCCTATTTAAATTTCATTCCGCGCTGACAGATTTAGGCACCATAAAGATATCACATAAAGCCGTTAGCAACCCATCATATCTTATCTTCACAATAAACATTTTTAAACAAAAAAAGTTACGCAATTATAGTTATATATAGTTACTTCAATATGAATTCAAAATAATATTAATTAAAACAGTTTTCGATAGAATTGTAGGTGAGGTAAAAGGAGTGGCCAAAAAATTTAAATTTCTATATCATGAGACAACTAGCTTATTCACAATATTTCCACTACATTACATTGATAGTGCCAATTGCCTAAGGTCATTAAATTTGATTTACCCAATCAATTTTCACAAAAACAGGTCATTTTGCCTTTAAAAAGTCACTGCAAACTATTTGTAAGTTAATAAAGATTATTGGTAACTCAGAAATCCATCAATTATAGAGCCTATCTACTCAGTGAATTGGTCTGAACAATTAATAACGATTAACTAATAATCAGCTGCTGAACAAATGGTAAAGAAAAACATTTGATAGTAAGAGCTCCAAATTAACATTTAAACTCTTAAATGCTCTCCGGGCATAAGTAGATGATTAAGTGCTAATTAAACTGAAATAATATAACTCTCCAAGCATAATATGTTAACGACAAGAAGAGAGCTTATAGAGCTATTTTGCCATGTATGTGATCATATACCAATCTTCATAACATCATCGGCAATCATATTTATTTAAATACATCACATAAACATGGCATCTTATAATAACGACATATATTTAATCTCAAATCCTCAATGAAGACAAATATTCTTTCCAAAGTTATATTTCAAGAAAACCATCTTATTATCTTATAAGAACGATCTTAATACAATTTCATCGAAAACACAAAAGCTAAACCATGCAAATTCGAATGTTTCTAAGGCCTTTAATTTTTGTACGTTCTGAAGGCTAAGATTCCGACTTTTACGACCCAGATACGTGAATCAAGAGAGATGAGGATACGGGAAGGACATGGGGAACGCCGAAATCCGTGATAAACCGGTGGGAAACGGAGTGAACTGGCTCTCGATTGACAATAGAAGAGAATCAACTATCAGATCTAGGGGAAATCATCTGGTCGGCTGAAAGCCATTTCCTATTCGATATCACGATCATTCTGTTTCATCGACTAATTACTCCGCTCTCGGAATTCTGTGCCAACACACGCTTAATTAATGGAATCCATTACTCTGTTCCACGGATCTAAACGACAAAGCCTGCAAACATTTCCAAGAACAATGGCGCGCAATTTATAAACTTACTTTGCTATTCCTCTAAATTTGAGAGGACCATTAAATCTACTTAACCTAACTGCTTTAGTCTATATTTAACTACTTCATGACGTACTCAATTTGTACATACTCATATAAATTGAAAATAAATCATTTATTGCAGTGGTAAAAACAAAATATAATGTAAATCAATCGTACAACACACATCTTTTAGGAATGTCATAGGAATTTTTACTTTAGATTAATAGTGGCAAATATGCATAAAAATAGCAAATTTCGATTTGTTAAAAAAAATACAGTTTTTTATGCTCTAATTTCCTTTGTTTGTTTCACTACATCTATACTGCTACACTACTTTCACACTAAATAATATGGAGAAGCAAAGAATTTATAATTTGTTAGAACATTATTTAATTACTTATTATTAATAAGAAGTTTTGCATGAAGTCTCTTCCAAAAATATTTTTCATTGAATATTTTTTTATCCCATTTGCAGCAAATTGGAGTTCGGATATAATACGGCAGTTCAAAAACGAAGACTAAAATGAAGAAAATGTTTAGAACGATCAGAAATTGAAAATATTTTTAAATCTAATACTTCATTCTTTCCATTAGGCATCACTATTCAACTTACAAGTACAAACCATACTGTCGCATGAATAATAAGCCAAGTCAAAAAAGTATCACTATTTTCCCCTAAATGCCATTTCTTATCAGGCAACCTTCGGTAGTTGAAGTCAGATTTCTCAGAGACGCAACGCCAATCGTTGTTCCTGAATGTGAGAGGATTATGTCCCTTAAGCGAAACAGGATAGGTGGTTCTTACTGGATGTTTGCAGAAGGAAATAACGTTCCATTCGATATGATGTTCACCTGGAACAGGAGTGCGAAGGTGAGAGCAAACCTTCCGTGAGAGCAAACCTTGGCACGCGTGCCAAACGTAACGTCTCTGGCACGCGAGACAAGACAACGCAAGATTTATTTCAAATGTAAGGAGAAATATATTCAAAAAAACCAGTAATATTATCTCGCTCGGTTCGATTAACATATTTTACATGATCATGTACAAAATCAAGATCATGTACAAAAATTAAGACATTAAAATGTTCTAAAACAATTTTCGCTTGCAGGTGGAAAACACTTATCAGAGCTTTAACCAATTTTGGCAACCATTGTCAAGAAGGTCCAGAACTAGTAGTTGGCAGGGGAATGGATGGAACAAGAATTAAGAGGGCAATGGGGAGGATTACCAAGGTAAAGAGGCAAGAAAACAAATATACTGGGCAGAATTGAGAATAGAATAAATTAATTAAATAAAGAAATTAATTTATAAACGACTAAAGTATTATACATTTTTAAAACACGTATGAAATGAATTCAAGCTGAATACTCTACAGTTCGGGAAAATTAAAGAAAAAATATCAAATAATATATCGACTCAAAATTTCCTTGTACGGGATACGAGAAAATATTGTTTCATCTTTAAACATTGGAAGCTTAAATTGCGCATTTTTCGAGCGATCCATCATAATGTCGCGCACCCACGTAATATAGACATTAATTCCTAATTAATATTAAGACAATTGTAGTACAAACATAAATCATACATCAGAATACAAGACACACTCGAAAGTTGTATCTTAAACGGTTTAATTCGTAGGAAAAAAACTTTAAAATAATGAATAACTATAAAAGTTCTGGTAAACACCATGAAAATTTCTGTAAATTAAAAAAGACTATAATTTGAAACAAATTTAAACCTATAATGCGGAGCTTATTTTCGCAGAATTCTACGCTTCCGAAAAAAAAATAATGTAAACGTCTACAATGAAATTGTTCATTTTGGAGGACGGATTACGGTTGCTTAATTTATGTAGAAAGGAGCGAATGCACCACTTTTTTGGTTCACACCCATTCCTCAAAAACTGATATCTAGAATGGATAATGAAACCGGCACCCGGTGAATTGGTCCGGGGGGAATTCGTACGCGGGAAATTGATCTCCCGACAGATTGGTACGCGGGGAATTGATCCCCCGCGCTGGTGTTGTACTACTGTTATTCAGTCTTATATTAATCTACAAGCCCTGATTATTGGTTAATGTTATAAATAAATGGAATGCAACATTTTTAGTGGTAATTCAACCCAACCCAACCTAAACCCAACCCAAGCCAGCCCAACCCATAAATTATAAAGTGCTGTTTATCCTTACGCAACAACACAATCGTGGAGAAAACCACTCATTCATTCTCTCAGACTTTAAATGAAATTAAAACAATAGTTTTGCCTTTGTTTATCGTATTTTTTACATATAAAGGATCATAATCACCACTAAAAATAATCAGGGCGTGTAGATTAGCATACGACTGAATAACAGTAGTACAACATCAGTACGGGGGATCAATTCCCCGCGTACGAATTCCCCCCGGATCAATTCACCGGCCACGAATGAAACCTATGAGAGTATGGTTATTTGGAGTAAGATGAGACTCACAAATATACTTCGATCGAACGCTGTCTTCTAAGTCATAAGAACCATTTCTAAATGAAGAAAATATCGAAGGTACGAGATTTAAGATAGCACAAATGAATGAAATCTGTGAATTCATACATTGAATGCAAGTCGACTACGTTTGCAGCTCAAAATATCTTCCGCTTGAATAAAATAGAGTTGAGAAGAAGGAAAACTTGAAAAGAAGAAGAATCTGATAGATTAGAGGTAAGAAAAAAATGAAAGTGAAAGGTTTCTGAAGGAAGAAAAGAGAAGGGCAGAATGACAAGGCCTGATAAATTCATAAAAAATAAAGGGCGCACGAATTCAATGGAAACTGAGATACAAAAAAGAGAAAAATTCTAAAGAAGATACTGCCAAGATGGAGAGTGTAATCAGCGAGAGGAAAGGAATGAAATCATCATTATCTATTTTTGTTATATCCTTTTGTTTTAAAATAATGGTATAATCGATATTCTTAACCCATCTGTTGATTTATTTACATTCCATTGATAAACTTTCAAATCTCGGGAAAAGCTTCCTATTTTTCAACGTAAAGAAGAGAAATGTGCAAAACAAAATGCCATTCACATCAACTACATGGCGAATGACATTGTTAAACGAAATCTTAAGAAACGTAGAATAGGTGTTTTACGTTGATGCATAGAAACTCGCAGACATGATTGGGATTTGCTACCCGCTGTTTCAGCGAATGATCCACATATTAGAAAAGGTTAGAAAAATATCTTGATTTATTATTTATCTCTATAACGTTATCCTACATTAGATATACAGTTAACCCGCAATTTTTAAAATTTAGTAGTTTAGGAGTTGTGATTAGCTTTTATTCATGTCTCACGACTCTTATCTGAACTGAGGTATTGATTAGATATTCTGAAAACCACGAGAGGTTTTAAACATTTAAATGGAAATCGTAAATAAACCTTCATAACCAGTGATAGATATAAAAAATATAAATATAAATAAATAGATACATTCAATTTTTTAAATACCCCATTTTGTTCAACAATATCCTTTCAATTTTCTTGCACTGTGAAAATTATGTACCGTTTGTCATTCGAAAATATTTCCTCTATCCATTTAAACACGACTACTTTGGCTTCTAATACGAGGGTCATACTTTAAAAAACAATGTAAGATTACATATCACGTTGGTTCATCCTATAAATTGACATTTACATATTCATTTATACCTTATAAGTCGACTTTGGACGTGTGGCATCGAGTTTAAACTCTATTTAGGATACAGATATTTAAAAATTCTTTTCGATAGTATGCTGACATAAATTTACTCCTACGGGAGCAATTACTTCTTCATTTATCCTTTCAAGCACGTATATAAAGCTCAAGTATTTATAATCCACATGTAATGTACCCCAACCGCTATTTCCTCTCAACGATATGCACATTTTCATGGGATTGCACCTAGAAGAGTTCAATTACAACTAGAACGTGTGTAATACATTCTCATTTTGTAACTTAGAAACATTCATTACAACCAACAGCGAAATGAAGTGGCACTCACTGAGTTGATGCTAATAAAGTTTGCACGAAAAGTAATTAAAGCCCATCCGACACAGAGTCAAAGCAGAGACGTTTTATTTTCCAAAATGACGAAACCCACTCAATAGATCGACTACGTATGAAGAATGTTTCACAAAAGAGCGATAAAGAGTTGACTACGCTCTCGGAACATAAAGTCTACGCCGAAGAAATATAAATAGGAACGGCGATATACGAGAAAAGGAATAAATGGTAGCTTAACACAGAAGGCGTTGGGGCGGAAGATGAAACAGATAAGGTCATTCGAGACGGATCATCCAAATCGGAAAATTCCAAGGGAGCGACGGAAATATATAAAGCGGAATGAGAGGAGAAAACAGATGAGAGGCGATGAAGGTGTTAAGGCTCGCCTAAAAGGCCAAGTGTGATGCGAGGGGAGGAGACCACTCGCTGGGTGATGAATGGAAAGCAGTTTATCAAACGGCCAAAGCCGCCCAAAACCCCTCTCCATTCACCCACTTCTTTCGGCAGAATCGACGAGAGCCGGTGAGATATGAAGGGGTAGAGGACACCGCCCGCGCGCCGTCTATATATTTGGGGTTGCGTCATTCGCCGGGGAAAGGGACAGTTTCGCCTCAACGCCCTCGGGTATACATGCTAATACATCCGACTTTATTGCTGTTAAGTGAAATGCATACATAGGAATTATCCAGGCAGACAAAAATTACAGAAAAAAAAAGATTCAAAGCTGATTCAAGAAATCAGTTTTAAATTAATCAATACTTAATTTCAATACATAACATGAAGCACTGATTCCTTCTCCAACACAGCCCGAGTGGAGCAGAAACAAATAAAACCTCCCGATACTTACTGCCGGTTGTCATAAAACAAACATTTGACATCTAATACACACATCAATACATAAAACTACACACCTCTCAATACTTCAGTTTCTCACAGTGAATCTAAAAAGCTACACTATCACAAGAATCTGTCATATACAGGGACCATCAATGCCTACCTCATTCTTTTTAAGCATTCTCTGGGATTTCTGGGGAAGGGATCAAAGACTCCTGCAGGCAAGTTATTCCATTCTTTCCATTCCATCTACTTACAATATTTTATTGCTTCATTATATTTATTCATTTAATTAAATTTCATTGCATTCATTAAATTTATGTGCATTGTCTCTTCGATCAAATAATCTTGCTTTTTAGGTATTTTTCTTACAGTTCCATAAACGAATTCACTCCTGTGTATACTTAAAAAAAGCTGATTTTTTTCTCTATCTTCTCTAATCTGAACTAGCTAATACTCATCTAATTTATTTTTTCGGATAACGATACGTAATACATATTTCCTCATTATATTCATTGCAAATATGCGTATTTGTATTTTTGCTACGTATATTATATCAACTTCAAGTTCAAAAACATATCCCTGTAATAAATAATATACATATATTTTTAACCGTGATTTATTTTTAAAAAGGCTAATTCTCTCTACCAATCCAATATAACATTCTCTTAATTCCTTCAGTTGCTCTTTGTAGCATTCGTACAAATAAAAACCAGATGCTACTTAGTTAAACCAAACCTTTACAAAAATTGTTTAAGCTAAGCATGTCCTCAAAGGATTTGGTCTGTGCAACCCAATTTATGTACCACGAGAAATTATTTTATTTCTCACTTGACAAAGAACTCGTTGCGAGTGCAATTGAAATAGATGTTGAAATTTTCATTCATAGTTGGTTTCGGGCCGATATCTTGAATACAACTTCAGTAATTGCTTTTTATTTCCGAGAGCGGAATTCACGGTGTCGGAACGGCGGCTGCGAACAAACCTCATCGAGGCTTCGAGGGTTATGCAGCCGTCCTCCGGAACACCGCAGACCGCCTTTTCCCCTCTGTTCTTGAGGATCGCCCGATACCTTCCCAAACGCGTTCTCGGATATATAACCCTACTAAAGCTTTTACAGCGACGTGTATCCTCCGACGCTGGGGTAATAACTCCTAAAATGTCCCCGGCTTCCTTTACAAGACGCCCACGAGAGCAGATCCCTCTTTCACACCCGCGTCTTATTTGGTCGATAAACTAATATATTTGGATTTTTCCGGTCCTTCCAATTCGTCTGGTTTCTTCCATTTTACGGCTCTCCCTTTCCGCCTTGTCAATCGGACCTTTGGATTGAATTTCGAAGCGATTCGGAGAGATAGAGGCATTCCGTGGATAATTTACGCCAGAGTAAAGGGCGAAAAGAAAGTAAAACGACAGAAATATCGATACCGGGAGATACTTCCAGTTTCTCATTAAATCAGCTTCGGAACAAATTGCTTCCTTCCTGGAAACTAAACGATTGGGCTTCCTTAGAAGTGAAAATATAGCAAAAGCCTGGGAAGTGGATTTCAATCTTGTTGGGATATTAAGAACATCGAGCCTCTTTTTACTTCGTCTTTTTTCAATTCAAGTGCTTAAAGATAGTAAATTTAACGCATAAATTGAACATTATAATTAGGGTTGGAAAATGCAACAATATTTTAAATTTTTGTAAAACATTTATAGTGTTTAAACCATATTTTATTTCATCTTGAGCTATTTATCGTAAAGGGAAAGAATCTAAGAAATATTTGTACTTTTATTGTATTCTTTCCATTATGGATTACCACAACACCTCGCCTGATTCTGTGAAGTTTAATTAATCGTAAGAGGATCCTTAAAATTATGATATAAGTTGAAGGTTGCAATTGAAATAAGTAACTAGTCTTAATAAAAAACCAAAGAAAGTTAAACTGAGTCCTTTACTTTGGCATACACTGTAAAGTACCCATATTCGATAAGGGAGATATAAATTTAAAATGAACGCAGTCATTTGCATATCAGTTGCAATTAACCCTGAAATTTAAGTTTATAATTCCTCGTAAAATAGAGAATTGATGATAAATATGCAATTATTATCAAACATTCTAGTGACTTACAATAGGGGATCTCAATAATAGAAAGGCAAATAAATAATTTCCTTTCATTCCCTTACACTCATTTCAATTGAATGAACAATGCGAAGAGCGCAAATTAAGGTGAAATTGGAACATGAGATTTAAGCACTCAATTATAATTTAAGATCAACAACTTGCTGGCATTTCATTTTTTAATAGCTTTAATGGTACGTAATGCAACCATGATATGGTCAGGATCCACATGGATAGTTTGCCACCTCATTACATTCAAGCATTTCTACGACTACATTAAAATTTTCTATCAATGAAATATTGATAAATGATGGCAAGGGATTTGCTATGCACAATTTTACAATTAAGGATGATTAGAAATGATTATGGATCAGATTACTCTGCTTTTTTTAATTCACATGATTGGAGATATTTAACCTCATTAAGAAAGATGGGATACATATTTCATATGTTCCCTTTCTTTTCTTTCGTATAGATCCTCTACTAGCATGTATTTTATTTTCATCTATTTTACTAATCATTCTCAAGGAAAAAAATTGTCAAAATCACTTAACATGTAGTTGAACGAGAAGCATCGACCAAAGAGATCCCCGTCAGGTGTCACACCACCTCCGCAGTCCCTCGCGTTTCCACCGAAACGAAGCATCGGACGCCCCAATAATCTCGCGAGATAAGCAAAAATTACGACCCAATAAGTTGTCGCGCGTTATCCGCAGCGCAATTCGCAAAAGAGTGATTGCGACGCGGTTATCGCCGCGAGAGCATATTTTCGAAAGCGGTCAACAGGTTCTCCGACGGCACGGGAGTCCACTAACAGCGCCAATCTGATGCGCGCGGACACGCTCAGTGGAAGTGTGTTAAAGCGACAGTCGCAATCCGTCTCCGACTCTAATGGACGGCAATTATGGATAACGCGGCAGATTTTCCGGTGGAATCGCTCTATTTGCGCACAATCCGGAACGTACGCCGGAGTCGCTCCAGAAACAATCTCTGCGAATGCGGCGGCGGAAAATGCTTGGTCAGAATTACGGCCGAAGTTAATTGGGAGATTTATGGGACGATTCAGGTATTTCAACACAAGTGCATTCGGGGTTGTAGCAAGAAATGTACGAATTTAAGTAGCCCTCACAATCTCAATATTCGCCAATGGAAATAAAAAGCTCATTAGTCCTTCATTTCTTTAAGGTTTTACCTTAAATAATAATAGATCTTATGACCATGGATTACGATACTCAAACTCACTAAAAGGAAATGAAGAATATGAATATTAAATCTGATGAGGTAAATTTCAGCTCTACGGAATATTTAAACGAGAAAATAGCAAATATTCGATTTCCACAAATATTGTATGAAATTTACAAGGTTGTTTTCTTCTCGCTTACAAACATAATTTTAAAACGAAATTTTACATGGAAATAGAATTGAAATATGTTTACAGTATACAAGAAATTTCATTGAAGCCAGTACGGTAAAATAAATCAACATAATTTAAGCATCACGGGTATGAATAGAAAGTGCATCTTAATTTATAAAACGTGTTTTGATTGTAGAAATTATGTTAATACCTTTCATAATAATTTTATGTTGTCAATAAACGACTGGTTTTTCATTTATTGATTGGATACACTTTTTACTAGTCAATTTATAAAACAGTTTTTTACGTAAACTCAGCTTAAAATAATTATAACATACAGGCACAAAAATTAAGCGCGATCAAAAATATAGAATGATAATTTCTATATTTACTAAGTTACCGCCATAAACGCTATTCCATTTTATCTTTAGAACTTTGTGGGATTTTTTCTCTGAGGGCAATACAATATTTACGAATTAACCTATCTTACGTAAACCGTTTAAACAAATAGATATACATTGGAAGCTATGGATGACGGAACGGAACAAAGTTACACTTCGTTTTATGCAATCTTTCGCGTCGAGCGGCTTCCGCTGCATACACTGCTCCCTTTGCCGCACCAATGTCCCCTTCCGTTCTCAATGCACCACATCCCTTTCATTTGAATTGAATTATGCGAACATTCGGCCCACTTTGATTTCACATTACAGCTTTGAGTTATTGGTAGCAATGCAGCAGGTATTGAGTTTGAGAATATGGAAACTCCGGATGGTTCGCAGAAACCTAATATTAAAACCTATTTTGTATCTTTACGGGCCGAAAAATATATGCGGCTAAACGGGGAAATAAAGGTGAAGGATACGTATATACAAAATAAGATGCCAAAGAAAAGGCCAAAAAAGTGCTAAGTCGACGCTGCAGAAGTAATAAGACGTGACAAGAAATTTATGGCATAAAGTTCCCTTAAAAATTCACACCTAAAAATTATCAGGTACAGTCTCCAGTATCAGTTCCTCATTCTTCAATACCAATGTCAACAGATAAATCTCAGGCATCGCCTACTTCAGCGGAAACTGCCACAGTGAGGCCGGTAAATTATGGCGGAACTGCACAAGAATTGATATAACCTCCACGCCACCCTAACCTATTATCAGCGTACAGCTATTTCATAGCCAAAATGGGGGATCAAAATTCCTTCCTCGACGCAATAGGAAAAAAGTAATTTCCAACTTTTATCGGAAGGATCTTCGCCGTGGAAAACGCTGCGTCACCCGCTCATAAATTCCGAGAAAAAATTTCCGAACGATAATGTCATCAGCGAGGAGGCAAAACGAGCCCGAATATTTAATGTCCTCGACGAAGAATCTGTCGGAACAAGTATTTCTATGAGGGCGAACGTGCCCTCGAGTGCTTCGACGGCGGAGGAATTTTTTTATGGGTTACCATAGCGACGAAGGAGAGCAAACATGAAAAGTACATATCTGTCGGAACGGAAAAGAGGAAACTGATAAAATATTTTAAATAAAATATGGAGGATATATATCTCTATTGAGGGGAATGTAGTACCTTTCACTTCTTAGGAATGCCTGGTGAATTCGTAGAGCTTGCTTTCCTTAGCATCGTGAAGAAAGAGTTACTATGGATACAGAATCCTTGAAGATGAAACATTGCTACTTTCGCCCAGCTGATGGAAAGATATTTACCAAAACATTCAACATGTTTACTATCGAAAATAGCAGCGTTGTAGCATTTTTACTTCCAAAATACATTGTAACATGATAGAGAAAAAGTATCAATACAGCAGCTCGTATGCATACACTTTTACTGAACGTCATCACAATGTAAATACAAACACAAATACAAAGTTTAACTGGCGCAAGTTTAAAAGAAAGATGGTGAAATGTTTCAAAGCACCACTGTGATTTTTCTGAACAAATAAAGAAATATTTCTGTATGCGCAACGTAAGGGTTTTCAAAATCTGTTACGTATTTAAATTAAGCAACTAATTAATAGTTCTGTAGTTATTTTTACTAATAGGTGAGAGTTTCTATTTACAGTCGGAGGTTAATAATTCGATAACCATCGTCCTATTTAAATATGATAATTGATTGACAGAATATACTACTTGAGTTATGATTTAAGGAAGTAACTGACTACGGAACCCCCTTAATAGAAAATCCTGTTTTTTAATATGGATTTGTAAAGTAAATTATGAATTTATGGATCTTTCGTTACGGTGATTGAAGTTGACCAACTTCCTCATTATTTCATAATTATAAGGTCCTGATGAATATCCCGAGGGTAAGAATTCTATCCTGTTTATTCTAATAGCATCTTGAAATTACATAACGAGCCCGTAATATAGAGTATTACCAAATCGTGATATCAACTTTGGATGAACCAGCAACTTCTATGATGCACTAGTTCTCCATTTATTTGAGGAGATTAATCTCTCAAAGCTTCAATTCCATCACCTCATTAATATCGCTCCGAATTTATGAAATTCTCTCTTGAACGAGGTTAATACCCTTTAACCGGAGCAGTGACTCTTTCCTGTACACAAAACTTGTTCCCTGCATCCTTTCCTCTGAGAGCAATCCTCGAAGGAGGCATTTACGAGTCGTAAATGTACACATCCTTATTCAAGGAAAGAGACATCAATTTTTCCGGGACGAAGACGCCAGACACACCGCCATTTCAAGTTCCCATTTCCCAGGAGTGAAAAGACGTTCTTACGAGTTTCTTGCTCATCTCATTAAATATTTAGCGTCCCAAATGCATACATACAAAGGTAGATACATATATGTATATACTGAACTAGGCTTCTATTATTAGGAAGTATAGCATTCATCTAGTTCTTTTCGAATTCAATGGAAAGAAAACATCAGCATTTCATGGGGTCGATTATTAAATGTGCAGTCCCGAGAGGATGTATTATTAATTAAAAGAAATTCGTAGTACTCAATAACTAAAACACAAATGAGATGATATTAGATTAGAACTGGATTGTGATAAAACATTTTTAAGCTAAGAAAAATCAATACTGTTATGGCAGATTGCTGTATTATTGTAGAGTGATGATTATTAGTGTAACTATAATTCTATCATGAAGGCTGGGTTTATATTTATGTACTTATTTACCTCATTCCAACATTTCCCATTACAAATGTATTGGGGCACTACTTCAAAATATTTACTGTGCTTCTATAAAAGATACAAATGTGAAAATACAGGACTATTAATTAGGCCTGAATTACTATGAAAATTCATCGTTACTTTGATAACAGTATCCTGGGATAGAATATAGAAAACCTCCAAATATTCCCACAAGATATGCACGTTAAGTTTTGTATCGTTTACAGTCTTTATTTCTTTATAAATTGAATTGGAAATAATGATCCACGAAATTGCGACAAATACCAAAGCAAGGGATATTGATTGAAGATTTTTATATTGATCATGCAATATTAGTTTCGAATTACAATTGGAAGAAATTTGATAAAAGGAAATTTTGTAGTAATGAAAAAACCCGCCACCTTGACGAGCAAGGAAATTGAAGAAATCCGCGTCATGCATTTTTTCCGTAATTTTACACAAAAAATTGTGTCAATAATAGAATAATGGTAGAGTTTACAAATAGGAGGAAATTTTATGATATTCTAGCATTTGTAATTATGTTACTTGCTCTGCCTTCTTAGCCGTCATGGTGAACTTGATAGACTCTACTTAGCATTAATGATGTCATTGAAACCAATTAGCGGGTCAAGGAGTAAAGATTTCGAATATTACCCAAAAAGGAAGAATGGGCGAAGAGAACTGATGCGACGTAAAAGAGAATGTAAGGAGGGGGTATCTGAATGGACTGATGAAGAAATGGCACAAAAAGCGAGTGAAAGGGACGTGTGGAGATAAGATGCTGTGGATGGAGTTATGGATACAGACGTAGTGAAGGGGGAATCGAAGAAGATTGAGAGAGAGATGATTCGCCGACAGGTAGTGCGACGGCAAATCGTTCCCCCGCAACAGATTTCGAATAACGTGAAGTGAATTCTCCTTAACCGATGCCATTGCAAACCTTATCTAAATTTGTAGCAACGAGAATTTTGGGGCGCCGTAATTTGCTATGGAAAGAGAAGAGGTGAAGATACAGAAATCGCTGGAGAGGAAAAGAGAGTTGGCAGCAAAAATAGCAGACAAGGAACGGAAAAAGTCAGAGGAGAGTGATATCAGTAGATGGCACTATTGGGACTCAGAAAAGGGAAAAAAATACGGAGGATGAAAATGTATGAGAAACTACACTGATGCAAGAGAAAGACGGAAAGAAAATTCAGACGGAGAGCAATAGAGGAACATAATACAGGGAAATGACCTTTGAAGAGATATCATGTTGAGAAACAATCGTTGCGATAAATACAGTTTAAGAGATATAAGAAATAAACACCGCGGTTGTAAAACGAAAGAGATAAAGAAAAGAGAAACAAATAAATCGAGATGATAGAGTTACGTATTTGAAACGACAAAAGGATGAGGACGCAATAATGTTAAACAATTATTAATACCCTTTTTTCGAAAGTGGGAGTATTTGGAGAGTGGGGAAAGAAAAGAACGATGAAGTAATGCTTGAAACATAAATACAGAGGGAAAATGTGGCGGAACAAATGATTGCAGATTACTTACGCAGCGGAATTTACGCATAACGAGAAACGCTTTTCAAATTTCACAACCATCATTGCTCTTTCATGACATAATTCATAAACAAACCATATTTAATCGAAAAATAATTATTCATCACTCATCTAATTACTTTCAGAATTTAAGTAAGTAAGTACTTCAAACACAAAGTAGTACAAATTAACATGTGATTAAACATCCCCTAAAATATCGATCCCTCTAATTAATGTCATCCTAACAGATGAACGTATATATTAGCAGGTGGAACATGACAGCAAAATACATCAATTGAGGTAATCCAATTCCAAGAAATTATAAACCAAATATAAGAAACGATTTAAGAACAAATATGATCTAAAAGAACGCTGAGATAGTACACAATGTAAGCTTTTTGCCTTTTATTTGTATAATAAACGAATTATGTTCAATATTGAAATATTCGCTAAAAACAGAATATGATGATGAAAACTAACAAAGGACATTGAATAATACACTCATCGATTAAATTTTATAGCATTATCACAATGATTAGGCATCCAGATCATATTAAATGAAAGCATTTATGCAGTTAAACATTTTTCTTGATTTCAGATGCTTAGCTTACGCATAAAAACCAACCAAGTATTTTTTCAAAGGTATCTCTATCTTGTAATAATGTTTAACAAAATAAAAATTAAATATAGGTAAATATTAAGTATTTTTAAGTATGAGACGATCGAAAAATATGATGACGATAGGAAATAATAAACCTTATTCTTTGAGGATCATGATATATTATTGCAATCACTACAGTAGTATAAGTTAGAAGATAACAATTAATGAGTTGATTAGTTTGAATTTTGAATACTTACACTCTATACAAATGATTTGGAATACACTACCTATGCATAATGCATATTGATTCCAAGAAACATCTCATTTTCAAATACAATGAATAGTCAATTTATTTTTGTGCATTGTAAACAGACTTTTGCAGTTAAGGAGTTAAATTACATCATCGATACTTCTCCTTGATGCTTCGATAATACGTTAACCGTAAAGAGATAGGAAAATCAAATTATGAAACTTCCATCCCGGAGTGCAAAACTGTAAATAAACTCAGGTGAAAGGGAGGATTCGATACTAAACTTCCTCAATTTCGACAATCTATTTTGGAGGAAATGAAGAGTGGGGAGGAAGAGGTAACCTCGGAGATGAATATGGTAACCTATCAGCGAAGAATATCCTTCACTCTAAAAATAAAGCATACAATATGAAGAGGAAACACAAGTAAGGAAACCTCTCACATGAAAGAACTATGGGAAACACGGATAGAATACGATGGAAAGACGCTATTGCCTTCGAAAAGTCTATAGAAATTGCTCCTCGTCGGATGTTTGCTGAGTTCGATACAAACAGAAACTGTTTGAGGAACCATTACGGATTACGAACGGAGAAACGGCCCCTAAAGGTGTTTGCAACACATCCTCCAAGTCGTTTTGATAACGTAAAATAAATTTTCGATAACAAAAATCAGAAAAAGCACAAAAAAGTGGTACATTTTGACTGAAAACATATTGTTCATCACTGCTTATCTTCACAATGAGAATACTACTGCGTTTACGGAAAGTGCTGTATTTGTTATTTAAAGTATTTACTTTGTATTTAAAAGAAAATAAGCTCAAAGATATGAATTTCCTTTAATAAACTGATGGAAAGAAAGAGATCTAGAAATATCGTTGGTAACTTCAACATTAGGATGGAATCGATTGGCTTTGATGAAAAACATTTCTCTGTAAATCTACTTGAGCGAAACTATTCCAGTTTTACTTTCTAGTTCTTTAAACTTGACGACTCGGTGGTGGAATTATCTGCGCGCTATCTTCCCAACCCTGAAGTTCCAGGTTCAAGTTCTGGCTAACCGGATTTAACCGGACTAGGGAATGGGTGTCGTGAGTAAGTATGTCAAGGATAAGAGTATGACTAAAAACCGCCTCAATAAAGTCGATTACCGTTATCATAAAAAAATTAAAAGCCCGAAGGAGTAAAACAAAAGGAAATAAAATCGTTAAGATGAAACAGGAGGTAAGCGGGAAAGTCAGTTTAGCCATTCATTCGCAGCGCTTTAGTAAGAAGGAAAACTGAGCAATAAATTACCGATTCGAGTATAAATCCGAGAACATCTTGATTGCCTTTACTTTAAGGGTCTCTATCATATCCTTCATCTCTGTGAATCCAGTGAGGCGTGTGAAAAGGATATCTACAAGAGAAGAAGGCCTCAAACGGTCTACTTATACGGTCTACTTATACGGTCTACTAACGGTAGTTTACACGTTCAATTGAGCTTTAAGATCCATTAATTCCGCCATGAATCTGCCGCGGACGATGAACTGCAGATAGCACAGACGTCGGCATTGTGAATGCAGCAGCTGCAGGGGTACGAACGCCGGAAAAAGCCCCGTTTGTGCACTCTTTTTATTCGCCACCAGCGATTATCGAGGATGGCAAAAAATGTGCTGAATCGCACGGTTCCCGGTGGCGCTTCCGATTTATTTGGCTGGTATGACAATTGATTATACGAGATAGTAGAAAAATGTATTCCCTTTTAGCTACGGTCGAGATACCGCTGAAAAATTAAAACATTGTTAATTTTAATTTCACAGTACATACTGATTTTTTCCCATGGTAATCACAGTAATTATCTCAACTTTAAAATTTTGTTTGAAAGAATATTACTGACGAAATACGTCGATTTTCAAAATAAGAAAATGAATGTACTATACTATACTATAAACCGATGCATTTCACATGCTGTTGTTTTTTTATACTGTTTATACAGTTCAGATCGTTTCGTACATGGTCTTCCATCGGGAATCAAACCCAGGGCCGTTTTCTCCAAAGTCGAACGCCCACTTGGCTATTCGAGGGCACCATCATCAATGCTCAAAAAGAAAACAAGTAGCACTTTATCTTTACGTTTAACTCATATATATTCTCAAAAATAGATTTATGAATATTTCTAACCGATGGTAATTGTAACATTGGTGTTTGACACCTCGTTTACATGTTCCTGCTATCATTTTTTTCACTTTTGCGGATAGCTTTGCGCCCAGATATATGCAATGGTTTTATATTTCAACTTCTTCCTTCTAAAAGTTTTGGCTCACTTCAGAATAATTTCTTTCTGACGCAGGTCTATTGCCCATTTTGAAATGTAAATCCTAAAAACGACCATTCTTTCATCGACGAAATGGATCCAAAAGTACTTGATTTAATTTTTAGTGGAACTTTACGTCATAAAGTAAAACAGTGAAATGAGCAACATCCAACGGCAAACATCGTTATCCCTTCGTGAGATGAAACTTCTAGATTAGCGCCATAGAGCCATGTTGGTTGAAATCCTCTTTTTAGAACTCCCCTATATGAGAAGAGTCCTTTGAGTGATCGACACGACCTCCTACAACGAGCGGCTCAGTGACCGTACAGGACGACAGTCAACTTATCAGCGGAGTCAGATGATGCGGCTAGATGACGTAGACCGCAGTCACGTGACCTCGTGGCTCCCTGGGGGGACATCCGCCTCCAACAACCTTCCGGATCCATTTAAACATAGCCTCTCTCCTTCCGCCATGCGTTTAATTAGTTTCCCGCACAAATTTTCCTCCAGTGGTTGTTATGCTTTTTTCCTTTCTGAGTGTTGAGTGTTCCTTCCGCGCCGCGGCTTTTCCTTAGCAACGCAGGGAATAAACACGAAAGCTGTTTACAAAAAACACTTCACGAATTCGCTGTTTCGCCTTTCGTAGGAATCGACGACCAAAGAGAAAAAGAGTGGCTAATCATAAAGCTAGAAGGTTATAGAAGGACTTATTTTTAACTTGAAAGTCGCCACAATGTTCGGCTTAAAAGCAACTCGAAAAAATCTCGTGATTGAGAAAAATATGCGCATGAATTTTGTATACATTTTAAATATTAAGAGTGATTTAATATTTAACGCGAAATTTTATTTAAATATGCAAACACCTCGGCACTTAGGAAAAATATTATCTTTCTTCATATGAACCATACAGGGTTAGGTGTAAGAAGAGACTTGATAGTCTCAATCTCGCCCTGAATAAAGTCCTTTATTATTATTATTTATTATTATTACAGGAATTAACGGTAATTAATCTCAAATCTGAAGATACTCATAATTTAATACCTGCCGCTCTCAGTAAGGAATGTTAGCTGATTTTTATTACAAAATCTGAAATATTTTCTGCGGCAATGTGTCTAATTTAAAGTAACAAATAATTTAAGTTTGCTTGAAGTTTAATAAGTTAAGCTTGAAGTTTGATCCTAATTATTAACCATCATCCCGTAAAACATGACTACCTCCTATTTGATAACTTAATACTCGCACTATTTGAATCACTGCAAATAGCCCTTTTCGTTTTATTTCTTAATATATTATACAATATTAATATTTTACAAACTTCTTTACGAATAAATAATCCCGAAAGAGAAATTGAGCACTGGACAGTTTGAATAGATGAAATATTCGTCGACCCTTCAAGTAACGAGCCTCCAAACATTTAAAAACGGGATATTGAAGACAAAGAGCTAATCATTCAACCCGAGTGAACCTCAATCAGGCTAATTCATCACTGAAAGGATGACTTTAAATTGTACGAATGTTAACAAACATCATACATAGCCGACTCCATCACTGTAATGGAACCCTTACGTATTTGGATCCGTGTTAGTACTCGCGAACGGTCATTTGTGACCCGAACATTTGCATACCACGGACAGCTGCGTCTCGGACAATTGCGTCCCTAGACCATCTACGTCTAGGACATTCGCGTCCCTTAGATCTGCAGATCAGCAATTGTCGCCAAGGTTCTAAATTTTAAAGGACTTTCATGAAGGTAACACTAACGTAATTAAAATAAATATTTTTAACTCTCGTTTCATACGACATATTTCTAACAAAATTTCTATTTCGCTCAAGTTAGTTTACGTTCTAATTTAACCAACGTGAAAACTTGCTTCTCATAAAAACACCAACGAAGAGCGGAAACATTTTCCTTCCCGATGTAACAAACTAGACTCGGAGTACTTGAATGTATCTATTCTCTACGGAATTGTTGTTCCGCGAACGTCATTTCCTTTAGCTAGATTTGTTTTGTAACTTAAGCGAAACTTTATCCCGCATTCACCTTACACCTAATCTTCATCGGCTCCCTTTTCTAGGTCCATTCTCCTTGGCTACTTATAAATTCTTCCTCTTTCACCCCTTTCAGACCCCCTCGATTATTCGCGCGTAATAATGCCCTCCCGTCGTATATAATCCTGACCCGATCCCCATTCCTATTCATCCTCAAACCCCTTCGAGTTCTTTCGCTAACCTTTAATCCCCCAGCCGCCGTCAATATTTCAGTGAAGCCTCTGCGGCCAAAGTGAGATTTCCCCATCCGCAAGAGTCACGTCGTGAAAAAGGTCCTCAGGCGGCAATTGGGCGGAAAGCGAGGCATAGTGTTCCGATAGAAAGATACTTGAACGAGATTGGAGCTACATGAATCAATAAATAATGCATATATAAATCTGACTCGATATTTTCGAAAACAGAGCGAAATTCCTCATCGACGCTGGTGCCAGTGAAAACAGGAACAAATTGATACTTACGTCTTTTTTTAAATTGGTTGGTCGCGAAATGGAGGAATGCATTCTTCGCGAACAATGCGTAGCAATTTATGGGCAGCAATTCCCTGGGTGAGGGTTGTGTAGCCTGCAAATACTTTTATACACATTCTGAGAGAATACAAATGAACAGTTAAGATTATTGATGCATTAAAGGGCCAAAATGTGCTTTCCGCGAGATCTCTCTCAATCTAAGGGCCGGTTGCACCATATCCGGCAACACTCCTAGTTATGGTTAGGGTCGAGGTGACGGGCAGTTTTACGTTGCACCACCTCTGGTTTCGCCTTGGGTCTCGGCTAAAGCAGCTCAAACCGTAACCCCTGGTAGATCCATCGGTTTCGTGATAGCTGGAGGTTGGTGAACTCTTGAGCGAAAAATCAGTTTTAAATTTTTTACATTAAATGTATACGAGATATCGACTTGAAAAAATTGTGTAGATTTTTCCTATAAAATTATTGATTCTATATTTTTGGTATAGCTCAACAATGTATTTTGTAGCAAACAAAAATTAAAATATATATTACAACGTTTTTTCCCGTGCATCCAAACTCTGACGACGATTTCTCTAGAAGTATTTAAACATGCATCATGATTCTTTCACAGTAAAGTAATAGATACCTATAGCCTGTGACGGTTTTATCATTTGATCCAATTTCACATAAATAAAGTATAAATAATTATAACACTGAAGGTTCACCAATGATTGAACATGAAAATATCAGTCTCTAGCTAAATCACGTATCGTTGGGAAATCATGGGTATAGTAAGCGAATGTATTGTAAAGAATACATCAAATTTACATATAAAGGCAAAATGAAGAAGATATCTTAAACGGTTTTCGAGTTACAGATTTTTTAACTTTAGAAAACGTGGGTTTTGCTACTCCGTTACGGTGGACCTCGAGGCTGGGCGAATGAGAATTTTACCATGATGCACTGCGCTACGTAAACATAGAAGATGGACGTTTGTTTTTGTGTTGACATGTTCGAGGAGCTAGCTCATTCCGACTACGAACTTCTCTTGGAAATGGTGCAAGCTCTTCTAAGGAAGCGGAATTTAAAACAACGTCCAGTGCATTTTTCAATTTCGAGCAAAGAGGAATTTTTCGTGCGGATTCGTCTTTGTAAGTCGTCTGTGTTGAAGCTGTTGGGCCCTAAAGTGAAATTTTAACAAATTACATTTTATTGAAGACGATCCGATATCCGGTGAATTTCTAGCTAGAAATTTAATGCTTAACTCAGCCGGTGATTTTTGTGGGGTTCACAAATATACCACGTCCAGGACAGTCCGGAAGGTTAGCGAAGCAATAGCTTCTTTGCAACATTTTTTGCTTTAGGTTCTATTTAATTATTTCAGTTTTATTAATGGATATGAAGTGAATCTTTTTACTAGAATCTAATACTAGAGTAACTTCAAGGAAAATGAAGAAATGCCCAAAATAAAATTTGAATTTATTGACTGAGATAAAGATGGAGTTAATAAAACTACAGAAGATTATCCTACAGAAGGAACATACTGAAAAGGAAAGGAGGGAAAATTAACTGCATGATATTAAAATAAGAATTGCTTTGGCAGAGAAGAAGAGGAATTTTCTTGATATTGATCTAAAGGAAAAGGAATTAAATAAATATTTATGAAAAGAACATTAATTAATCATTTCATTCCTTAAAAGTCTTCTAAGCTGCTAAGTTGTGCAAGAAAGCACAGGCTACCACAACCGTCATGACAGTATCTAATCACAACCTTATGCCATGCGAAAGAATTGGAAATTGTCTTTTCCATACTCCAAACATTCTTTCTATGACATTTCTTGTTCTTATTTGGCTTTCATTATACAGATGCTCCTCAGGTGCAACAGGATTTCTGATTGGAGTCATAAGATATCTTTCTTGTCTATATCCAGAGTCTCCCAAAATAATTCCATCTCTGAATTTATTCTGGTTTATTTGTGACTTAATGTTTGAATTATTGAAAATATATTTTGAATGGTATTGGCTGTTACTTGGTGGAATTCCATAATAGATGAAAATAAAAGAACACTTTGTAGTAATTGGAATGGAATGGAATTACTACAAAGTGTTCTTTTATTTTCATCCATTATTAAAAATAGTTTGGTCATGAGTTGATCCTGGCCATCTGGTCACAATATCTTCTATTAGCATGTTTCAGCACATATTACTTGGATGTTTAAAGAAAAATATCCTTTCCTGTTTCTACAAGATTCAGGCTCAGCACCTCCTGTAATAATAATACTATTTAGACAAATTTCTGCATAATATGCTGAAACTTTGTATTAAATTCATTTAATTTTCTTGTTGTATTTTCAAGATAATAATAGGTGTCAGGAAATAATATTTTAATAATCAATTCTACAGAGCCTATCATACTACACCCTATGTAAGTTATATTTTACCTTCTTATTCTATTCAATCAAATATAATATGGGAATAATCATCAAAATATGTTCAATTCAGTTAATGCAATAATTCACAATACCTGGTGATAGTATCTTAATGTGTGTATAATCTATTCACCCAACAACCCTTGGTAAATGTGCAATCTTGTAAAAATCATCCTGCTCCTCACTAATTTCCATGTTTGTGGCTGGTTTCATTATGTTTGTTTTCCTTAGTTCAGCTATCGCCTTGGACACTTCCTTGATTACTGGCAGTTGCTTTATGCACACCACAGAAATCACCTACTGTTATAAGCATGGAACCAGTAGCATAAAACCGCAGTGTCATCAGTAACTGGTTCATTGCTGTCATAGCCATGTTTCTTAAAATAGAATTTACACAATAGACATCATAGGTTATATTGAATTATGCTTCAAATTAGTTATAATATTAAATCACCTTGTTGTTTTATGATATATTTTCTCTTGTATCTCTGCCAGCAACTTCTCCACAGTACCTTTGCTAAGCCTGAACCTTGCTAAAAACTCTTCTTGATTCCAAACTACAAAGTTGTCTGGTCGAATTCTAAACTTCCTCTCATTTCTGATGTTGCCATATAAAGTTAACATTAATTCTTCTTCATCTTCCTCTAAATCTTCGAATAATTAGACAACCTCCATTATTTCTGGAAGTAATGTATAATTTTATTCAATTCTCAAGTTTTCCTACTGGAACAACATTATATTTATTATTGATAATACATCTGAAATACGTAAGGGAATTTATAAAGACTTTATTATTTTAATTATATGTATTCACACACGATGTCCTTAAGGTGATGTTGTAAAATCAAAAAAATAACAAAGTAATGGAAAAAAGTGTTAAAATGTAAACTATTAGTTAATACAGAAATACAGATTCGAATTACCACTTAATAATTATTACTAGGGTAAAGTTTTGGAAGAGGACCGTCAGTTACCACTAGGGTAAAGTTTTGGAAGAGGACCGTCAGGGAGAAATTCTATATCTCCCTTATACGTTGATATTATGATAAAAAATTTAACGCACATTAAAAATAAAGAATAGCGGTATAATTATATGTTTATAAACAATTTCTAATACGTATGGTTTAGGAGATATTTACATCCAAATATGACCGTTTTTCGTCTGCTAGGACGCCATCTTTGATGTTTCCTCGGGTCTCCGCTAGGGCGATTGTGACTTATTTCAACTCTAATGAACTCCTAGGGAAAAAATTCCACGTAGTAGTAGTAGTATTGTTAAAAGTCCTTCGACAGCTGAGATCATTTCGCACATTGGCTCCCACCGGGAATCGAACCCGGGACCGCTTTCACCAAAGGCGAACGCGCTGTCCACATGACTATCCTTTTCGGCAAAATTCGCTGGAGGTTACACGTTATGGCCATAACGTGTAACCTCCAGGAAAAAGCCGACTTTGAACCTCAGTGTCATGGGTTCGATTCCAGAAGGCCCCAAAGTCGCGCTTTTCCCCATAAGAATACATGGCGGGGATTTTCGAAAATTTTTTTGAGGCACTTTCCGGTAAAGGAGAGATTTGAAATTCAAGGGATCGCTAGATGCCGTGCATATCTAAAGGAAACCATAAAGACATCTACGAATATTATCCTTGGTTCGATGCTAGGTCGGGGCAAAAATCGGCCGTTTAAAATGCATTGTGGCAATTTTTAAGATTTTTTTTGGACCCTTTTCCGATGGCATAGAAACTTGAAATTCGGTATGAGGTTAGATACCATAAAAATATATCATAATTAAATTTTACGTATTCGCTGATGGTCCTTGGTTCGATCCCAGAGGGACATTTAAATTCCTCAATGCATTTCTTACGGAGATAACGGAATCAAATTTTAGGTACTTCCCGGCACGATATCGACTTCAAACTTTGCATTTAGAAAGATCAAGTACATACAAATCAAACAGTGCATTCACAGCTATCAATGTGTACTGGGTTCGACACCAGGTGTCTCTGCAATCAGAAGTTGATCCGATTTTTAGGAATTATTTTGAAACCTTTGCCAATAATATAGAAACTTCAAATTCGGCATGTAGATAGAGATCATAAATAACTTTCAGAAATATTTTTTAGATTTCCAAGATCGTCCTTGGTTCGAATCCAGAGAGCCATTTAATTCGTGAAAATTAGAACGTCTCTTAAGGCAGATGTAGCCCATATTTCTGGTTGAATTTTCTCACATAGCTAGAGATGGTGATGTTCTATTGTGCTTCATAGTAAGTTCACAGTAAAGACCCGGGTTCGATGCCAGACGATGGAATTTCAGCGAATTTTAAGAAAAATTTCAATCCATTTTTTTTTTATGGCCGTCCCGATATGATGCCGACATGAAAATAGTGTTGACGATCTGCTTGCAGTATGCAAGCAACATTTTACTCGTATATATATGTTGTGGATGTACTCTTGATTTCCATTTGATATCTTTAACTTCTTCGTAGATGGTAAAATCTTTTATCTTATCGAAGAAATTCATCTTCAGTTAATTCAGTGTAAGTCTTATCTCTTTTAAAATTCCTATATTATGAAACGTGGTGACAACGCTTTGATAAATTGCTAAAGCGTATTTCCTTTCGCTTTATCCAAGCCGAAGGACACGATTAAGGTGGATGTAGTTCATTCAAAAGAATGATTCTCTAAATACTCTACTAGATTTAGATTTAGATTTAGATATATACCCCGCGAGCCGCCAGAGGCGTATGGCAGGGGGTGTAATACACCACCATTATTCATTCCTACCTATTAGAATCTCTAATAGCTTGGGGATAAAACGACCAAAAGTAATTATCCGTCCTTGCGATTACTTCCCTATAACGCTTCGTCGATGCCTCTCGGAGATCGCGTTCGCTCCTTACTGGCACTAACATTTCACTTACTTCGTTTATAAATTCTGAACGATTGAACTTTTCGAAAAGTTTCCGTCGATATTCAGATCTTCTCATCTGTAGTGAATTCCAACTGAGGGACTCCATCATTGCCGTAACTCTGCTATCAAACCTGAAATCCCCACAAACGATTCGGGCTGCTCTACGCTGGACTATCTCTAAATCTGAGACTAAACCTACTTCGTGTGGGTCCCAAACCGCACAGCAGTATTCAAGACTCGGACGAATAAGAGAAAAGTAAGCTATTTCTTTGACTCTCGATGAGCATCCTCTCAACGTTCTACCAGTTAATCTTTGCATTCTATTCGCTTTTCCTATCGCATCTCGAATATGTTCTTTAAAAGATAAGTTACTGCTAAACGTGACTCCTAGGTATTTGTTGTCGTGAACTAACTGTAATGGATGACCTGAGATTTGGTACTGCGTGGGAATTATGTTTGTGGAGCGCGTAAAACTCATGGCAACGCATTTATTTATATTTAAATCCAGCTGCCAATCTTTACACCATCCTGATATTACGTCCAGGTCGTCTTGAAGCACATTACAATCGTTGCTACTAAACTGCGCACACACAATTTTCCAGCTTTCTTCATAGAGAATAGTCTCAATATTTGGGTACACAACGGAAGCGCAGATCTTCTACTTCTTAGGGCCGGTTGCACCAACTCCGGTTACGCGTATTCGCTACGTAGCTATCAGCTACGGCGTAGCCGAAGGTTACGAGTGACAACCGTTGCACAAAGGAAATTCAGGCGCCGGTCACCAAACCAGAAGGCTACCTCTGTTTCCGAACGCCCGATAAGTTTCTCATACAATCGTTCCGCAAAAATTAGGCTCTTGGGCTGTTTCAGCTTTCACTTGTTCGTGACTAACACTATAACACTATTTTATAAAACTTCAGTTTTATTAAAATAGGTTTATGTTACGGTATATTGTCAAGAAATTGATTTTTATATTCTAATTAATCTGGTATGTTTCCGTTAAGAATATATTTGTAGCATTTTGGGATTTGTTTTCATTTTGGATTTTTATGCCTATCCACACAAGTGCAACGATGTATTTTTTTAAATTAATAATCCTTATATTTTAACATCCTACATTAAGGTTATCGGCCATATTTAATCCCCTTTAATTCAGTCTCTAATTATTACCATTTCTTTGTTTAAAATACTTCTATTTTAAATACTTTTATTTTAAACGTTTTCGCGGTGCCTAATTATTTGGACAACACGACCAGAACAGTAATCTAGAAATTTACCCAGCTATTTCTCGGGTATCTGTTATGCCTAATATTAAATAGCCAAGAAAATTATGCTCATAAACGTTAATAAACTTAATGTAAATTATGAAAACACAAATTCACCTCGATGCTGCCGTCTTTTGAGCAAGTGGAAAAGGAATTCTCGTATGTATAATTCGTGTAATATAAGAGAGAAATATCATCATAGTTATTTACTAGTAATGGTAAAGTTTTGGAAGAGGACCGTCAGCGTTTTATTATTTTTGTTTTACTAAAATTGACCCTTTATCGATGAAACTTCACTGGCACATGTGTTCAATATTGCGCTTTATGTACATGTATCTAACATACGGCTACGTGCTATATTTACCGCGATAAGTAACTTTCAGTGACGGAGGTGCAGAAATGGCCTCCGGAGACCATTCTTAAACCGTTAGTTATGGCGTTCTGACGCTAGATGTCGCAGCACACGCCCAGTTTCACATCTCCGAAACAGCGAATAAGTAACGCATTTCAAATCGCATAAACATCGCACGAACGTCAAACTCACACATTTCTCGATGATTCCGGATGCATTTTACGACGAACGAATTTAAATGGAAAAAATTGTTTTTTTTGGCCCTATTCGCTTTGTGTTATAAAAAAGATAGTCACCCTCTCGTTCGGTTTGCAAGCTATAGTTGGTTTGCAAGCTCATTGGGTTTCCAAGGTCTTTCAAGGTACTTATTAATTCTTATTAACATCAATTAATTTACTTATTTATCAATTCAGAATTATGATGAAAAAGTGTTTCATCGCGGATGGGTTGAGTTGGCTCCAGGCTCCCTTTATTATATGATCTTCATTAAAACAAAGTCATAATTTTTCTTAAAATACCTGCCTTGTAACAATGAAAAGAGTCTAATTCGCCAAAATGGTCTCTCGAATCTTACTACCTAACTATTGAATGATATAAAAAAATAATATTTGCAATCCAGCGAAAAAAATGCATCAAGCGGTGTCTTATATTTTCAGTGAGCTGTTTCGGTAAATGGAAGATTTTAGTTTGATTGGTTTTAATTTGATTGATTTGGACACAAATTATGAGAAAACACCTCGGTACTGCAGATTGATTTTTAATTCATGAAGATTACTTACAAAAATAAAATGCAAATATTTCAGATTCTCATTTTGTACGGCCAATCAATCAATTACAGCAAGAAACATCTGGGAATTAGATTTTAGAGCTAGTAATTTCATCCATTAATCTTACCAGTAAACAAAAGACGAGAACTAATAGTAAACGAAAATAAATACATAACTTAAGGTGCGTGTGCCACGTGCCCAAAGGCAATTTGCATGGTGCATTTTAGATGAATTCACTGGCAACACACAATGAGTTGTTCTTGTTTACAAATCTACCAACGTAAAGACATCATATCCAGTCTAAGAACTGTAGATATTTAGAAAGTGCTTTAAGCCGTTTGGTAACTTCCACTTTGAATTTACGCTTTGAAGCTGTGGAATGGCGATTGTCCCTAAGATTGCTGAGATTCTCGAACTGGTCACAGCTCTCTGGCAAAAGGCTTACGAAGTATTCTAAATTTCTATCTTTTGGTTTGCCAACTCTCTCCTAATTTATTGGGAGACTCCCAAAATTTGACAAAAAATATTAAAATCTCCCAACTCACGGATTGAGGAGTTTTTCTCCTAGTTTTACTCAACTAGATTCGTCTAACGGTTCCTGCTCTATTTGATCGCTTCGGCGACTCATTTTATTTCAATGTCAGAAACATAATCTTAATTCTGAGCCGTCTACAGATACTTGGAAATATTTTAGTAGCTTCTTGGAATAATTCGCAGTCTGAATTTTCTTGAGGAAATGGCGTCATAGAATCCGAATTTTATATTTGGATGCTTCAACTGTTATCAAATTGAACATTTAAGCAGTTGATCAACGATGAGTGAATATTCCGTGCCTGTTGGAAGTTTGTTTTATCATAGTGTCCTAGAATACCTCGGGATTAACCAATCTTGGAATCGACAACATCCGGAATCAACTCTTCAGGAATTGGGTATCCTAATTTAAAAACAGCCGTGTGTTCCTTTTCCTTTCCAAAAGACTATAAACTATATTTATTAAAAGAGTTTAAAAAAAGACAGTATTCTCAAGAATAAAAAACTAGATAAACTGAAAAAGTCATGCGCGACTTGGAATTGAACCCAAAAGATTCCTTTTTTACCGGAAGATGTCCCAGCCAATTGAGTTATCACCCAACCCAAATCAACTCATTTTTTGGGAATCTTGATAGAGCAACCCGGAAGAACAGAAGCCAAAACAAAGTAAAAGACTAAAAAAACAGATTCGCAATTAACTCAAAAATGCGTAAAGCATGCACAAAAATATTGCGATTTAAACGATTTTCCTTCACGAAATATTCTGGTTCACCTTTTCATAATATCTTTAGTTTCCAGCATAAGAAGCGTATATCTCCATTCCTCGAATCTGCGCAATTTCGAATCCCGTGCTTTATGACGGTTTTAGCTGAGGAAGAAGAGAGCGCGCAAAACTTAATTCTCTCGAAAATCCAATTTAGAATGCTAAGCGAGCGGAAATTATGACGGGCGCATTTTGGATTCTCTTCCTAGAATCCTTTTTACTGCTTTTGAAGATATTCAACATTCATGAAGCGACTGCATGTTAAAGCATGCTAAACATGATAAGTAGTATCACACCTGCATGTTATCTGGGTAAATATCAGCATTGTCGATTGAACAATTTTCTATATTCCGCCCATTACATTGATTAAAATTTCTATTTATATAATTAACCTTATAAATTAATGTAATTGGACAATAAGTCATTTTTCATTAGGTGTATAATTTTGTAGGTAATATAATATTATCCGGATGCGTCCCTAGCTTTCACCTTGTCCTAAATGCTCTAGAGAAGACTTTTAATATAGCTCATGAAACAGATATTGAAATTAATTTGATTGATAAGTACATCAGAGCCTACATATGGATAACTTAAACATAAATAGACAGGCTTAACAAAAACTGATTAAATTTTTAATAAACTTTTTTTAATTTCATATATCTCTAGGAAATCATGCGCAAAATAAATAAAATATTCAATTTATTTTACGTGTATAATATAAGTATGCGTGTTTAAAGAGACACAGTTGCACCCACGAAAATAGCTCTGGGACTGTAAACTAGAATTGCGAAGCGCAATGTTATGTTACGCTGTGTTTGACCGGTATTATCTTTGCTCCTTCGTCTTCGTTCTCACGCCCCCACTGCGGCATGCATCTTGGCCTGCGAATTGAACGCCTCCCAAGTCACGTCGTCAAAACAGCTTCCCTGGAGACGTCCCTTCATCAACGGCGCAAAAAGAGCCGCACCTGGAAGCGTCTGAGACGAGGAATGTTCTCACGAATGCGAACGCACGGGCTTGTTCGCTTGAGAAGCAGCGTTACACAGGAATTCCACACGATCTTTGACGAATTTTAACTTATTAATCACAATGGGTTCATTACACTACGTAGATTCCAGTGCAGAACAAAAGCAATTTCTCTAAAGCGTGCGATCTTAACCCGATCGTCAATATAAGGCTATGGAAATATTCAACCAGCAACCAACATATGAAATGAAGAACTTTGAAAGCTGTTCTTCCAC
This sequence comes from Sympetrum striolatum, assembly GCA_947579665.1. Classification (NCBI taxonomy): domain Eukaryota; kingdom Metazoa; phylum Arthropoda; class Insecta; order Odonata; family Libellulidae; genus Sympetrum; species Sympetrum striolatum. The sequence goes on from OX388346.1 coordinate 90,985,784, forward strand.
GCAATTAGCGAATTTCTCTTTTAATTTCTCAGCATATACCTAAGATAAAGATGATGTAGCTCTGACCACATACTTAAAAAAGTAATAATGACCCATTTTGTTACCCTTTGATATTGTTTACCATAAGAACTAAGAAGTGATAATTTATCGGCTGATGTAGACAGTGGTGACAGGACGTTATACGGTACGTAAAGATGGAATGGGTGTTTAATATAAATTAAACGGATTTACATTTCGTTTTTGGGTGGTTAGTCTTTAAGCAACATCTGACATTGAATATTTAAGATGCAGTGAGATTATCGGAGTAGTTTTCCCAGCAAAAAAACGCGTCCAATGAGCCAGAAAGTACTTCCTCAATTTAACTAATTTTCGGATCAGCCAAGAAACGAACGGAGTCCATTATTTATTTGTGTTGGCTATCATCTATTTGTCAATCTAACTGTTAGTACTTATTGGTAAATTAAGATCTATTCCTGTTCCACTTTATGTTTAATATTGATGGAACTTGAAGTTACTGAGTCCGGAGATCAAATGAAAAAAGGACTGAGCATATTAAATAAATTACTACCACCCACACCAACTATACCCCTGCTACATATAGATGTATGGATTCTTGGAACAAATGCTTGGAGAATATAACTAGTAATGTATAATCAAGTTATCTTCTGAAATCAACAAATATCAGTGGAATAGTAACAATGTTAAGACAGTACATTTATCAGTATGATATGGATACAGAAACCCTCATTTATCTCATTTCTCATCTAAAAATCCCATTTATCAGTAGTTCTCGATGATTATCATCGAAAGAAACTTCGCCAAATGATTTGAAAGGGACTTTACCTTCAGTCCCACAAAAGAAAGATACCAAAAAGCCAATATTAGTCAAAGTAAAAGCGAACACATTATTTGATCAAACCGTCATATTTCCAATAGAGAAAGGAAAGGTATATCATTAACATGGATGTCGTCTTAGCGTTAGTCGCGCAGTAACGAAGAATCATATGATATCATAATGATAGACGTTCTATCAGTCCTAATACCTTCACCAAGGTAACAACGGAAACAAAATAGCAGAGAGAAATGTCTTGAGCGAAAGACAAAATCCATTTGGGATAATGTAAAACCGTAAATTTAAAGCAAAACATTAACCCTTTCGCGTGACACTGAATAATGCTCGCCACAAGATCCTCGAGCGAGGGTCGAACAAAAGAAAAACCACAATAGAGGTCTCTCGTTTCGCATTGATTTATTTTCGTCGATTTCTTCAGCTAGCGACCTCATAATCACCTAATTTAAACCTCAGGAACGTCACAGTGAGCATACTGCTCATTTTTACCACTCAGAGATATACGCTACTCACATTAAATGCTGTATTTACGACGACACTGCGCAATAATATCAGATACATTGGTTTCGTTAGAGAAAAAGTTGTCAGCTGCGAGTTTGTATTGACCGTATACATTCCGTTCCTGAAATCACGTCAGATAGGTCATGAATTTTTAATAAACAACATGCAATTTTTCATAAAAAGGAATTTTGAACATTTTATCTTGGAATTTTTACCTCATGCAGAAATCTTATAAGCAGTACTAGGAAATAAAACTTACGAAACATTTGCCGTAACCTCGTAATAAGCGATTTACTCCTCCAAGTAATGTTCGACTGTCTACGCAGGAACAATATTAATACTATGATATTCGTTGTCGACGGATGCTAAGGTGATGCTTACTGGTCTTTGTTTTCGAATCTCGTGCTTTAAGCACTTTCGTATCAGGCATTCAAAATAGATTCATTATCGAAATCGTTGTTTTAGTATGTGATATAAGAAGCGAAAAAACCTTGTGGGAACAGGGTGTGCGATCTGTTCACCTACAATGAAATAATATCGGCGACTGATAACTGATGATGAGGAAAGAAGACTGAATTATAATGGATATTTCAAAATCGATATTCTGAAAATAAACTATATAGTCTATGGTACAGATGATGAAAATTAAGTTTTACTTAGCACAGGAAATCGTGCGACTTAACCAAAGGTTAAAGTGAGGACATCTGGTTGTGGTTGGTGCCACTACTTGAAGCACCACTACCTTGAACATAAAAGCCCCCATTTAGAGAAGTGAGGAAGACGTGGCTCGGAAGTTGTTTTGCTGGTTAGAAGTTGGTAATAAAAACTACCCGGAAAGTGGGATACCTGAGTTGGAGTACCAGCCAATACACTATTTTTCTCTTCTTGTACAGCCTTAGTCTATTGTAGTCTAGAATACTAAGGGAAGCGACGAAATATTTTCAAATTAGAAATATTAATGAAATTATGGATTGTTTTTACAAGGATTCATTATAGGTGCTATTCTTGATGTTAAGTTATTACCATTAATATAGGAAATAAATTGTGACAGCCAGGTGGTCTTCCATTACGACTGCTGACTCATTTCACGACACACGCATCAAAGGTTATGAATTCCAGTTGGCAAATAGAAGAGGGTGGGAGTCCTAGTTCGTGAGGAAAGCCGTCCGTATCTCCAAATGGGTCAAGGACTGCCGCGTGGATTCGACGGAGAACAAACCTTTTTATGGAACTTCGACACTCGGCGACACGCACGCAAATAAAACGACGGCATTACTTCCAAACAAATCCATGAAACCGCGAAAATGGATTTTGCCTCCGATTTTCGGCGAAAATTGATGAAATTGGTTGAGTGAGCAATGGATGAAACCCTTGTGCCGTTTCTGCGTTGTCGGAAAAAGTCCCGAGCGTCACAGGGCGTTAAGGGTTACCAAAGGAGCAGAATAAATGAATCACCACAAGTCCGTGACTTTACGAGGAGATAAGGCTGGAAATGCACGGAAATCCGTAAGAGCGTTTTTTTTTCCTTTCGCAAGTCGGCGTTGGGAGTTAATGGGAGAAAAGGTTTCGTTTTATTACTAACATTCCGAACCTGAAGTGATGCCTTCTACGATAAACATGAGGCAATACATGAGCGCGAGTTTTTATCATTCTCCAGTAGGGGGCCGGAGTTGTAACGTTTGACCTCAATTTATTCGTGGCATATTAATCAATAAATAACCTTTTTGTGGAGATGGGTTTTCCCTATTCCTCCACATTTGCTTTCATCGGGTTGCAAATGTGGAAACATTTCGTATTAGATAAACCACAAGCATACCAAATAGGTTAAGATTGTGCTCGAAACAAAAAAACGAAGCACCCCGCTCACAAAATAGTTCGATTTGGTTTCACTGCAGTGCTGAAAAACTATGCGAATCGCAAATAGATTATTAAAAATGGTAATTGAATATTAAGTGAAAATTTCATATATAAACGGATACCTAGAGATTATCAATTGTTAAAACGGATGTTTCTCTAAACTTATATATGATTATATTAAAAAAAAAGTTAAATAGAAGCAAGGTGAAGAAGCTTTCCGTTCTTGTATCACCATAAGAATAGGTATTAATAAAAGTAATATACACCGCTATGTGCGTAGCTCGTAAATAATGAGCATGCATACTGGCTTCTTCGTTGAGCACATTAATATTATATTATTACAAGTAACCTGGCATGCTTCGCTCTACACTCACATATACTAAGTGTATAATACTATTTTCCTTAGGTCAAAATGATGAAAAACGAGATATCAAATTCTACACCAATTCGCCGAATAATAAATATTTCGAATAAAAATGTAATGCATCTCTGAACACGAAACTCGGCTATAATTTAGAAAAATATTGATGAAGTGAACTTATACAAAGTTATAAATTAATATGTATGGGAATAAAAATAGAGGTTCTAGTAAGGTGTACACACAGCCGGAAGATATTAGTAAAAATAAACTGTTGTGTAGTCGTCAAGGTAGTAGAGCAGCTGACCTCATTTCCACTGCTGAGCAGCCTTTCGTTAAAATTCATCGTTTGGTACAGCAAAACGCACAATTCCACGAGGGAATGACCTAATTAGAAATCCAAACAAACCTATTTAACGCCATTCAAAACACTCGCAGTTGCATTTCCAATTTAATTACTACACAAAAAGAGCAACATAAGATAAAAGAAGATCGAATTATTTAGACAATGAAAGCACGATATTTTCTTTCAGCGTGACGTTTTCTAATGATTGAAAAATTATTTAATGTTAAGAATATAAATTGACTAAAATATTTACTATCAAACCATTATTACAATGAACATGGATGGCGATTCCCACGAAATTACTTTTAAAAAACGTCTTATTACAAAACATTATGAATAACACAATTAACGCTTTCCCTTCGATGAATGGTAATAAAAAATAAAAATTCGTAAGAGAGATGACACGTTATGAGAATAGTTCTGAACGCCTCATTAAAAAAATCCTGCATTCATTTATGAAGCCAAACAAACACAATCTATGTTGTCTTTCCATTTCATTGAAAGAACTCCTGTAAAGTTTATTACATTTACATGAAAGACGGGGTTTTGTAAAAGATTTTTCTTATATTGGAGGGAAATTATTATTCTGTTCTGCTTGTACTGCCTTCAAGACATTAATTTTACTACTACAATATTTCACCTAAGGATTACATCGATTAGGAGCTGATAGTCGTAAAGTAAACAGTCTTAATAAAATTGCTAGTAATTTTACATAATCTTGATTTTCATTTTATTCACTGGTATTGTTAATTGAAATGTCCATTTGCACAATACTTTATTTTTCTTAAATACCTCTTTTTAAAACTATATACTAAATTTGAGTTTTCAAAGGAAGAAAAGAGAGTGAAATGCTATAATCGCATCCATTTAGCTGAATTACGGTGAACTGTATTCCAAGGGGAGTGCGGACTAATTCAAGAGATTGAAGATTGAGCTTACGAATCCATCAAAACTGTGAAGGAAAGAAAAAGTTCACCAAATTTCCGTTTGAATCACTCGCCCTTCCAAGAAAAACCTAGTTCCGGATCAATAAGTAACTTACCCCTTCTCCAATCATAGTTCTCGCATTTGATAATATTTTCAGTATAATATGAAAAAGTAACAATATGTACTATTAGTTAAGCAAAGATAGGGCACCTATTTTACGTTCTGTCAAACTATTACGTTTAAATGAAAAGAACAGGTAAATGTAACTTTCGACTGATCAATAAATTTAGATTATTATAAGGCTTGTACTTTAATATTTGTATTTGTTTACATTAATTTGATTTTGATTAATTTTAATACTTGTATATGTTTATATTTCCATATTAGTATAGATTTGTATTATATTGTTTGTATTATTAAAAATTGTACGGGATAAATGGAAAATGGAATTTAAAAGTCTCAAGTTCGCCTAAATCCTTCCCCCAAGTCCTTTATCTATCGATGAATAATAATAATTGTGTTCATTTTGACATTTTCGTGATTATTTCATGAATTACTCAATTTTCGATAGTTCGAAATTTTTACCTGGTTCCTTGGGTTTCGAATTATCGAAGTTTCATAGTACCTAAATAGACTATTACTTCCTGTAATTTACTAGCCATTTCCTTTCACAAGATATTTATATACCATCGGCTTCAGCCCATTTTACAACCCTTTCCAACCTCGTAAGCTCAAGCATTCCATCGACCAAATTCCCCAATACGCTGAATGGCCAAGATATGGCAGAGTCATCGACATTTTCCGCCTGCCTATCGGTTAAAAAATGTAAGAGGACCGGAGAAAGTGCACTTCCACACTGCCGAAAAAATCCTAAGATGATCAAAATGTCTAACAAATGCTCTTTTTTCACTTTCCAGGAACTTTGATCGCGTGAGGGCTCGCAAATCTCCGACGACAGCTTCGGAAGGGAGACGACGGACGTGACGTCACGGGCGGACGCAACCTCCATTCGAGACACGCAATCAACAAAGTGAACGGCCTTCCTCAAAAAATAAAACTGCGACGAAAGCCCTTTTCCTGAAGGGGAAGGAGATAGTGTGCTGGGAAGAGACCCTTTTTACGCTCCTCTAAATTCTCGTTCCTCATATCAAGCCATCCTCCCACAAAAGAAAATCTCCCGACCTTGGGGCGGTCGAGCGCTGGTCCTGCGGTCCTCAACTTCCGGAAGGGCCCGTAATTGGACCACTTCCGCATGCCCATAAAAATAAAAGAAACACGATTCGGAAGAGTACCTGAATTTTGGGCCGTAAAAAGGAATACATTTCGTGTGTAACGGAAGGATTACGAGCGAAACACGGATTGAACGCGTAAGACGGGACGTGCTCGCGTTGTGAATGCACTCCGTTAGAGTGAGCTGGATTGCTGAGCTTTCCGCCGGAAAACTTGGTGGTGAATATCTCGATCTTTTGCAGCATCCGCTTCCGTAGAAGAAGTGCTACATTAGCGATTTTTTTTGAAGTGACGTGACGAAGATTGGAGAAAAGGACATATTGGTTCGATGAGTTTGGTCCATTCAAGGGATATTGCATCCGAGTCAATTCTTGATCAGTGATATCCTCGCAAAATCATCTTCCGTTCGTCTATACACCGGTGCATGATCTGCTCTTCGGTATGGATTCTTCTGGTGAAAGGGACGACGAAAAGGAAGCCTCCGCAAACTCAGAGAAGCACTTCCGAAGGGAAGAGATAATGTGATAGGCAACCGACAGGTTGATACAGTTCGTCAGATATAAAGGACGAAGAGTTTTAGGAGAGCGGGAAAATATTGGGAAAATTTCAACGCGTAAGGAAGTTACGACTTTGTTGGGCCGTGAACCTTCTTATATCCAGTCTCAAACGACATAATTAAGCTACTTTTCCAACTTATAACAAGTTTTAAAGGCCTTTTCGAGCACTTAAATTAGAAACACAGAACTGCCTAATAGAAACGCTACGTGAAAGCCGTAACTGGATATAATAATATATGAGAAGTGGAACGACTTGTGAGGGGTTAAACCTGAAGCTTCAATCCTGTCAAATTTAAAAGGACTTCCACAGACAGCGAACTTATTATTATTGATAATTTTATTTGGAGCAAACTACTCTTGAGACAACCACATCAGAATATTTAAGAAGATTTCCACTCCGTGAATGAGATTTTTCCGTCACTTAATTTCCAAATCGCTATTTTGGAATCCCTATTAATTTCCAGAACGTGTCCACCCGTAATACAGCCCAGTCCGAATCCAAAGAGAAAACTATTTTATTAGAAGGAACGATTGAATATAATCCGTCAAAACGTATTCCTCTTACTGGTTTATTTTTCTCGCAATTGTTAACGAACCAATTAAGATTCCGAAGCTGCTCAAGGAAGGAAGGAACTCAAAAAACGTAAACGAATAATTTTCTCATTCTAGCAAAATCACTTCAGAGAAAACCCCAGCATTGGCGGCTGTCCCTTGGTACAATCGTGTAGTGCGGGTTGTCGTGAAGCTAGGCGCCTACGACTAGTCACGACAGAAATTTCACCGTTGATTTTTCTTAACAATTTTTTATCAGCGCCCAGATCCTGAATCAAACGTAGATAATATCAAAATTTTAAAAATACCTACAAGGAATAATTATACGTTTTTCGATCTAAGGATAAAAAATCGTCCGAAGGATATTCGTAATTTACTAAAATCTAAAGTTCCTTAGAATTGGGGGCTATATCAGCATAGTAAGAAAGAACACAGAAAGAAGAGAGTTGGCAATTCATCAGCGAGCATAAGAATCGAAATTTCAGGAATTAAGTGGTAGAGAATCGTTGGAGCCGAAATTTTGAGTCGGCTAGCACAATTTCAGAGAAATTCCTTTTATGTACTGAAAAAGGAATCGCTGTAACACAGCGGTGAGGTCGTTTGAAAGTGAGTGCGAGTATTAAAGTGATCTATCGTTTCCTCAAAACTTCTAAACTGAGCAATAGAATCCTCCTTCCCGGAACCTGACGTTGGCCCTGCAGAGTAACTTCAGAGCATCTTTCTGAAAATCTTTATCGAAATTTCTCCCAAAAGCCTGTCATCGACTTTCTAACATCCACCCTGAAAATAAAATCAGAGATAGCGACTCCGACTGAGGGTAGACCTCACCATCTTAACAAGGGAAATTCAACCAAAATTTGGCTTTTCATCTGGCTAACTTTAATTCGTTCGGCGATAAAGAGAGAGCGAGATCTTTTTCCAAAATCATAGCCGAACGAGTCAAACTTAAAAAGGGAAATAAAAAAAGCCTACCAATAGCTAATAAGCTCCTGTATTTCTTCGACGTAAGTTAAGGAAGTTGAAGACCCTCACTGTGTCTTACTCTTCTAAAAACTTAATCGTATCTTCGAATATTACCAATCTTTCGACCTTTCCTTTTCTGAAGAATTTCTACGAACGTCCCCAACATAAATCGAATCTGTCAGAGGCAGGTTCTCGTTTGATAGAGCCAGGGAAAGCGAGTGAACAATTCAGGCTTGAGTCATAAAAAGGAAGCGGTAATAACTAGTTCGGAAACAAGACAGCGGATATAAATCTCAAGACAGGTGCTTCGACCTGCTTCTTCTTTATAAGTGAAATTCTCCTTTAATCGGAACTTTCCCCTTCTTCAATCGAACTCTTCCTTGCCCTTCTTTCTCAAACGGGAGACGGGAAGCGAGTGACACAAACTGAACTGAAGAGAGGACGACACTTCTGCCGTGGGCTTCTATAAAGGAATCCTCAAGAAAATCGAAAGCGTCTTCGACCTTCCAGGAGGAAATAGTCCTCAGAGCCCTCCAGTGACGCGCCGGTGCCTTCGGCGGAGATCTTGTGGTGCGGCGTAAGACGGAGACACCCCCATCGGAGCCGCCGCCGGCCTGTGGGGGCGACCGAGGTGGTGGTGGCGGAGGCTGCTTCCCTGGCGACCGGTACTTTAGTATGCCCCAGCGGGCGTCCGGCGGCGGCGGATCGAGGGAAGAAGGAGGAGGCGAGGTGGAGGCAGGACCTCCCAGGAGGCAGAGCGGGGGCAGAAATCAAGGACATAGGAGGAGGAGGGGGGTCGAAACTAAGGTGAGCTACGGACGAGAGATGTGAACTTTCATGGGTAAAAAAAAATGATCAAATCACCAACGCAATTAAGAGTAATTATATTCAGTTGTTTGTGTGATATATTCTCCTGAATGACAGAGAGAAATGCTAAGAACGTTGATAATCATATAAAAGCGAAATAAAGATAATCATTTCATGCAAAATTATACACTCTGAGGTCCATTTACTACAGAGTAGTTAAAAACTGACAAGATCTCAAGCCTGATGCAACAGCGGATGATTAATGCATACAGAACCTATTGCTTACAGATAGTTAATCTGATCAATGTTATTAATATCAAACATCTTATATTTTCAGTAACAGCTTTTACACATTCGACTCCTCATTACTCATTAAAACCATCACCATTTCAACTTATAGGTGGATGTTAGGAAAAAGGTTAAGCAAAAGGCTATAGGGTATTGATCTTGTACGGCAGTAATGCCCCTAAATATGTGAGTCAAATTGAAGTTGCGTTAGGTAAAGTTTCTGGGTATTCGAACGAAACAACGAAATAAAATTTAACATAAACGTTAATGTAAATAGGTAATTAGGTAGATGATACATAGTTGATTATCAAATAAAATCACTAGTTAATATGAAATACGGAACAAAAATATTTTAAATATATATTTACAATGTTTCAATGCATAAGATATTCGGAAAATATCCTTTCGTGAAGTTTACATGATATGATGGCATGAATTTCGTCAATAAATCACATCCAATAGTAGAAGTGTTGAGTAAGCGAAATAGGAGCCCTTGTGATTACAAATAGAATAATCATGAGCAAAAAAGAACTTCATTGACTCAAAACTGCTCACATGCGATTGTGTTCAAGTCCGATTTGTCGGATGTGATGTCCGTGTTCAAGTCCGTTTTTGCTTAAATGGTTGAAGCAGCCTCCCGGATAAAGGGAGATCCTGGGTTCGATTCCTGGCCCCGTCAGACTTTTTTCAAGTCCGTTTTTCCTTGGGAATTTTCCTGGGTGCACGTCCTTATGTGCAAAGTCACCTCAACCCTTTCCTTCTATGAATTTATATAAACTTCACAAACTTATTTTTGTCCTACTTGACCCTTCTTTAGCCAATGAAGAATAAATCTATCAAGTAAAAGGTATTTAAAAATCACTGTATATAGAAATCAGGGAAAGCATTTCAATAGTTAAATTCAATCAGAACAATTTTTGCTGAAAGAGGATGTAGCAAATTTAAAAATAGTTAAAAATAATCGATCACCTCCTTCCTTCTTGTTTTCAATTACCAAAAAATTTGCTTCACACAAACAACCAGAAAACCATCCCATCTGTTTTGGAGACCGCGAGACTTAAGTGGCTGTTTCCCGTTTTTCCAAAGGGGCGGACTTCATCGGGACACGCAGAGAAGACCAGGAAAGGAGGGGGAGCTGGGGGCGGGGGGGGCGGAGCCGTTTGGGACTGGGTAGACCTGCCCTGGCTCGAACTCCTCGGGGGCGTAGGGCGACCATTCCGCTTCGGGGGGGGATCCCCGAAGAAGGAGGGGGGAGCGAAGGGGGGGGAGGGCGCCGAGACGCCCGGGGCCAAGGGGGGTGACCAGGAGGCAATAATGCGGTATTACCGCCTCTGGATATACACGTGCAACGTGGTGCTACTGGCGGGAGCGGTGGGGCTGGCCGTGGCCGCCGGTAGGGTCCTAACCGATGCCCGCCGATCTCTTCTGCCAGGACTAGCGAACCTTTCCCTTACGGACCCACGCCTGCTGGCCGCTGCACTGGCTTTGGCGGCCCAGGGCGGATTGCTACAGGTATTTATCTCATTTGGATCCCATATGAAGCCTCAAAATGTCTGGATTTCCAACCACAGGTGGTCATCCACAGATTGACTACAATAGCTACAAACATAAACTTTTAATTTAAATTAATTGATGATTTTGATACTTTCCTAATTAATAATAATCATCGAAAACTGAAAATAGCAAATAAAAAAATGACTAAGTCAAAAGATAAAACTTGTGCAAGTTTCACCAAGTAACGATTGAAATATTTATTTAATCAGCAAATCATACATACTATTGTAAAATTAATGTAATCTCACGTCCGAAGGGCCATATGAAAAACTTTTCTATACATTGTTTTGAGTATGAATAAGTGTTGGCTCGGAATTACTGGGTCTTTTAACAAAAATAAGGGAAACTACAGCTATATTAAAAAACTTTCAGTATCAAGTACTGAATATTTGATTCTAAACGATAAATCGAATATAAAAATAGAAGGATCAGCTAAACGAAAGAGACAAAAATTTTGCAAAAATTGCGGTGAAAATGAAAAGTATTTTTACATTTGGAATTGAATAAAATAAGCCCGTTAAAAAAATGAAACTAAGCACCACGATAAGCTATGAACCTTCCTTAATGGGAATCTGAAATAAAATCTTGCCCCAATAATAATTTATAAATCGACTTTTCGACAACGCTACAAGGGCCAAATCCGTGCGGCGGAGCACCGTCCTCCGCTTCGCTCTCGTGTTTTGTGAGGAACAAGGAACCAATACGATTCTGATTCGTTCTTTTGAAGATTTTAACCATTATTATACTACGTACATATCTTAGATATCAATAGGTATTAGAAAGTCACCGTTTCTTGTAGGGTGATAATTGAAAAAAATGAAATGGGCTATACCATAAAGCATGGGACCACGTCAGCGATATTAATATCATGTATTAGTTTATTTTCGTACGATAATGCTAAATTTATACTAAATCATGCAGTCAAAGTTTAAAGTGAGTTTTAATGAAGTGTACGGTGTTTTTATACATTACCTTCTGTGTTAAATGCATTCCTCGTCTGAAGAATCTTCATCCCCATAAGCCAATTCCTCCTCATCGTTCATGACTAATAGTTCCTTAATCTTTTTGCTCAGATTCCTCGATCTTTTTGTTGCTCTAACTGGTGCCGATATTGAAATTAGCGGATTAGAAGTTAGAAGTAATCTTTGGAACAAATCCTCGTTCGTGGCCACTCTGGATTGTTTCCTTGTGTATCTCTCCCGGTATTTCCATGCGTCTTTATTTCGGGCCTCCATTGCCTCTTCTGTCAGTTGCCCCAACGGAAGTATTGACTCTTTTGCTATTTCAGCCCCGTGTATAAGTACTTTATGTACTGTTGGTGGCATATAGTACCACGGATATAATCGGACATACATCTCTGCTGTAGCGCAGCAATAATCTTTGAATGCTAATTCATTTAGTGGAAAACCACTTGAAATTGCCTTCAAGATATTGGCGAATCATTTTATTAGATCTTCGTCAATTCCTTTTAAGAAATGATTGATTAAGTTAGAATTGGGAAACGGTAGTTTACAAAGAAATTAATAATATAAAACTGACCATATACAGAACTCTTATCTTTGAAATAGAAGATTTCATCCTTATCTATTTCAGTTTCCTGATTTTTACATTTAATAAAAGATTACGCATTAATAAAAATAACTTCAACTTCGCACCTGTTATTTCAGCTGCTAGACACGGACTTTCAAAGAAACGCCTTGATGTATTTCCATCATTTGTGGAGCCATATCCTGGTATAGGTACATCTACAATAGGTCCCATCTTTTTTCTAAACTCTTTCTGAATATGAGATTTCCTCTCAAACAGCAGTAATTTATGATTACCACGAGCTTATTCAGGAATATTAAGATAAGTTCAATGGGTACGTCTAATGAAATAAAATCATACTCATCAATATTGTACTCTCACCTGCCATTTCTTAAAGTTAAGTTGGTAAGATATATGTAATAAACACTCAAAAAATCTTATGTAGCAATGCAGCGTAGAAATGCCATAGGACAAATTTTTTCGTCAACGTCTAGATTACTAATTGTCGATAGATCGTTCATCTCCGAAATTTTCGCTCCGCAAATATAGCATTTCAATCCCGTGATCTCGGTCAGCGCATTACATACCTAAAAGAAGGAATACAACAAAAGATTCTTAGTCAAATTTGGCTACATGTATCCAAGAAATATTACCTTTGAATTGAGAAAATGTTACCTTTCCGTTTATCATTGTAAGCAACAAACGGAACTTAATGCGGTGATTGCCTACATGCACTGGCTTAAAATTTTCTTGGCGTATGTTACTTTCTTCTTTCTTAATAATTTCTTTCGTCTCCTTTGTCCACTAAAGGCGAATCGGTCTGCAAAATCTTGGTGATGAAGGCCGAGGGTTCTCCCAGATTATTTTGCCTATAATAAGAATATTCCTAAGCATGTAAGGAAAAATCACGGACATGCAATTCGAAGGGTACCGTTAATCCGGAAGCGTAGCTGCCTGCAATAAAACGAGCCCTTTTCCGAACTTTCCAGCGCTCAAAAACACCTCGACAGTCGCCAAAACAACTCCAGATGTGGGCAAATATTGTATTTGAACAAAATGCTACGCTATATTCCACCATTTACATAATATAAGAACCTATGTATTTATTTCTGTAATGAAATTAAACAAAGTAACAGCTAGTTCTACCGATTTTGTAAGAAAATTTTCAGTATTGTAGAGAGTGAGAGTGAAGAAGCATTCAGTATCAAAATCACAAACATATCTTAAGCAACTATTAACTTAAAAAAATGATATATAACTAATTTAAAAAGTATAATAATGGTTAAAATCTTCAAAAGAACGAATCAGAATCGTATTGATTCCTTGTTCCTCTCAAAACACGAGAGCGAAGCGGAGGACGGTGCTCCGCCACACGGATTTGGCCCTTGTAGCGTTGTCGAAAAGTCGATTTATAAATTATCGGGGCAAATTGGGGCAAGATTTAATTTAAGATTCTCATTAAGAAAGGTTCATAGCTTATAGAAGTGTAAGTAGTCCCGTGTCACACTGTGTCTCAATATACTATTTTCCTCGCTTTAGGTAAATCTTTGTTCCAAAATAAGGGTCCGCCATATTGTAATGTAAAGTATATAAATATTCAACAGAGCTCTTTGAAACCAAGTCTTACGAAGGACAAAAAACATATTTATAATACGGAATCATGTTTTACCCGATGATTTTCCTATTTTGGGTTCAGCATCGACTTGAATTTGAAGAATTTCGCGAAAAATCAGAGACTGGAAATTTTCGCGAAAATTGGTCAACTTTGACCCCCTGTAGAATTGTAATGCGTGAGAATCAACAAAAATGATTTCGCAGTTATATGCAGAATTTATAAAAGAATGACCATCCGAAGTTTCAAAGTCCTCACTCAAAAAAAGGTCCTCACCCCACCGAGGCCGGTGTAGGAGTCGGGAAGCACCTAACGGGCAGGAGTTACTTTACGCTGGGTCTTAACGGAAGACGGTGTTCACTTGACAAGTGTGCTTTGTCCGGGCGTGGTACACTGTACTCAGGCGGCTATCACTTAACGCATTTCTTTCTTCATAAGAACGTTTTTACGTTATAATTTGCGGGAACTTATTTCTATTTATCAGACATTAGTTTTAAAGAAATTTATAAGTGTTTAGTCAACAAAGTTATAAATTATTATTAAATGAAAAATGGTACTTACTGGCGGACTTTTCTTTATGGATACTCGAGTTCAGAATTGAATAAATTTTAAGCAAGAAGTCCCACATAGAAACAAGTTCCAACAAATTTTATCCTACGTTTAACCATGCAATGGAAAATTTTATGTTTTCATCTTTTCGGTATTTTATTATAGTTTTAACGAAAAAAGTGCATTTTTTCGCGCTCTCAAAAGGAGCACCCATTTCAAATGACATATCTAAAAAAATACTAATTCAATCAAAACAAACTGTGTATACGATGTTACTAATATGTATTTTTAATTATAATTTAAAGTTCCAAGTTCTTTCCTTAAAACTAAATTGGAGGGATATAGTGAGGCAGATTCTGTGTCAGCATTTCCTGCAGATGTTTTGCCGTAACCATCCGTTATTTAAACTTCTGTATAAAATAAGTCGCTGAGTTATAGCTATTGTATGTTATACATTGAGAAATATCCTACCAAGAGCTTATTAATGAAACCACGTTCGCATTCTTATGTAGTTTCATTACTAAGGAATAGTTGTTTTACATAATTGTAAAAATTTTTTTAATGTCAAGGAAATAATTTGAAACTTTGAAAATATCATTCACCGTGTATTCATCGATAAGTGAACTTCATAGAAAGAGTGTACAGTGCACAAGTTTTGTTACAGCCAATTTTCATTCAAGAAAATACGAATCGGAATTCTTAAATATGGATTGGAAAGGTGAAAAAAATTCTCTTTAATTTCAATTTTTTGCGTTCGGTTAGAATTTAATCTTGGTTTAAATCTATACGACTGATTTGTAAAGCTGTCTCTGATAGATATTTTTTTATGAATTGGGTAACTTTTACTTTGCATTAGTTTCAATCTTAAATTCTACTCACTGTATGAATTTTACGATAGCAAATTTCTTCATAAAAAAACTGATCGTTAACAATGATATAAAGAATATATTCACAACCGATTCCAGTATAATATGGATTGAATACATATTAAGTATTTCAACCACTCAAATCTCAGAACTCCCGCAGTTCGTTTTTGAAGGTTTATAATAGAAAATGGGTATTTTAAATTACAAAGAAATAGAATTCAGTCTTTTCCCTAGTCTTATCCCATCCCGCTGAAAGTTCTTCTTACAAATATAAAGCGTAAATTAGCAAGCGACTACTTTATTCAATGATTTTTTTTAACTCTCGGCATTCCCTGCTAGATTTCCGGAATTTTTACCACAAAAATTAATGGTATAGAAAAAATGAACATAAAAGGGAGCAGGTTATTGTAATCAAGATCTTCTTTGTATAAGCAAAAGAACGAGTACTAACAAGATCGCAGCGAATTCCCAAAATTTCCTTTAATTTTTTTTTCTTTTTTCCAGTAAGATTTATTTTACACAGAATTTAAAATAATACAGTTTTTATTTATTTATTATTTGAAAGGATCTGATAATTAAATTTTATGCCAATATTTATTCATATTTAACAATAAGTGTAACCATGTGATTACACCAATTATAGGAACTGCATCGATGAACAGATCGTATGCGCAACGGGCAGTCCTACTTTAATCAATGTTCAATACTCAATTTCCTGGTATTAATTTACGTTCAAAATCCTTCCCCGGAATATCAACATTTCCTCGACTTTCCAATGATAGCCTACCCAGAAATACTCTAAGGATTGCGTTTTCCTTGTATGATATTTTGAAACTTGAGCTTTCATATTCATGACGAAGAGAGAATGCCTTTCATTGCAGATTTTCTACTGAAATACCTAGTTAATAATATCTTTGCAGGAAGACTTTCAAAATTAATCTTTTAAAGAAGAAATTAATTGACAAGGAATTTTAGAGAGATATCCCTGCATACCCTGTACATTATATTAAAGAAGTAGAATGAATAGACGCTAATTAATTAAGTAGATTATTATTTAAGTAGATAAGCTCATTAGGGGCGCTCAATACGTCCCAAGGAAATAACTTCACAAAGACTTAAGAACCTAGCGTCAGTGGATTGATCCTTTGCCTTCATCTTCCTTTCTGCAACATCATATGCAAGATATTTATTTTTAATTTCCTCTCTCCGTTGCATTCAAAGGCTCTGTTTATACAGGCATTTCTTATATTTTCTGATAAATTCAGGGTAAGCACAAATATTTAACTAAATCATCATAATCTGAACATTTACGAAAATTGCAAACAATCAATTCAAAAGCGTACAGCCTATCAATCAGCACTTCTTAACGGCAAAGTTTGTGATCTGTAAGAAGAAGTGCATACTTAAAACAAATCAGAAACAACTAAGAATTAAGGATGCTTTAAACAAAAAAAATTGTCGAGCCCTATAAGGGAAGACGATCAGGATTCAAATTCAATAAAGAATAAGAATACAATCGGAAATTTAGAATTCGAAGAAAAGCTAACACAGTTTAATTATATTTAGATAAATAATGTATGCGCTTTACGAGATTTAAGGAAGATGACACATTTTTAAACTGAGAAAAATCTCAATCACCAAAAATATAAAATTCTAGAGGTATATAATGAAAGCGACCTCGACTTCTTGAATTAAAGTCGTTACACAAAAATAAATATGCTAATCTAATGAGTTATCGTGTAAATTAAAAACCTACCTCAGATTCATTGCGCTAAATATCACGAGTAATAGCTGCTCCATCGAAAAACAACTGTTACGCATAAAATTGTAATAATGGTTATCTAATTGCCTAAACAATATACCATGCATATTTAAAAAGTCTTAAACTTCTGCTGGAACCATTGAAGGAAGGGATACTTTTTATGAAAACAATTAACCATAACTACAATTTTTACACTAAAAATCCCCTTGCAATCAGGGTCGACGCATGTTTCACAATAAGCCAAGCGTATTTATCCACTGTAAAATGCAGACATTACAAATTCACCGGAAAAGTGATACAGTGGAACCTCGAATAACGGACACTCTCACTAGCGGGCACCTCCACATAAAGGGCATGAAACACTTTCCCCAAACTGAGCTCATAAGAAACATTAGTGTGTATACTTCTCATTAACGGTCACTCTGTATAGCGGTCGCAGAGTGGGCTTCCTCATTTCTAACCCCCCGTACCTCCCATTAGCGGTCAGTCGGGGGTATGTATGAGGACTGGAAATGATAAGACATTGGAACTAGGTTATAGGGGATGTTTCTGAAACAATAGTGTCAGAATGGCAATACAAATTTAAGAAATTTTGCTATGGATATGAAGAAAGGGATATTTTTAATAGCGATGAAACAGGTCTTTTTTACAAAGCCTAACCGAACAAAACTGTGTGTGATCGCAAAGACCCGTGTGATGGAGGAAAATCAGCAAAGCAAAGAATAATGGAGTTTCTCTGCGTGAATATGCTTGGTGATTTTGAGAACCCTCTTATTTTAGGGAACGCTAAGAATCCACGATGTTTTAAGGGTGTTCGCTTTGATCATTTAGATGTCACATGGAGATCAAACAGTAAATCGTGGATGACGACAGGAATAATGACGGAGTGCCTGAATGTTTCCGATCGAAAAATGAAAAAACTGAGACGTAAGGTTATTTTATTTCTTGATAATGCTACTTGCCACCCAAACCTCAAACTTGAAAACGTAAAGTTAATACACCACTTAAGTGTGTCAGCCCCTTGATCAAGGTGTCATCCAGACATTCGAATGTTTGTACAGGAAGAAAGTTTTACGACACCTTTTATCCAAAATTGACTCAGATGTTGCTGTTAAAGAGCTTACAAAATCCATTACTGTGCTAGAAGCCATAATGTGGGTAGTATACTCGCTGTACTATATCCGTCAATCGTTTCTAAAAGAAACAACGCTGCATCTACGATTATTCTTGGAAAATGAGCACACCCTGTCATTTACACCCAAACTTCTAATAGAGAGATTAGAGCAAATTGTCTGCACACAAAATCCCAATTGTGAATTCCTTTCAAATCTGAAGCCATTTATATCAAATTCTACAACATGGCAAACGCGAGCAAGGGGTGAGACCAGCCACTGTAGTAAACTTCGCGAGCTTCAACAGTCAACTGGATGTTGTATTAGTCAAAAGAGCAGTACAAGCAAACTGAAAACAGTTTGAATGGATAGCAGTAAGAGTGAAAGATGACAAAAAGAGGATTTAAAGAGTAAGTAACGATTTGGTACTAAATGAACGCTGACTAACAGAAAGTAACCAATGAGAAATGGGAGAGCTCACGTGAGTGTGGGCTTAAAGAAATGATGGATGAAGACAGAATGATCGATTTTGTGCAAGAGTTTCCATTTTAATGATTCCAAGAAAGAACGCCAAGAAAAATCTATATAATTGTGGTAAACGAGGAGCTGAAATAATAGGTGTATGTGCTTTAAAGAAGGATAGGAAGGTGTAAGGAGATGGCGTTGAGAGCGGGTTTTTGAATACACAGGAACCTATAGAAAGGTACTCACATATGTGCATCATATACATTTCTAGGAAGTGACCATTCAAGTAAAGAAAACAAAATGCAAACAAAAACTTGTACGTACGAAGGAGAAATGCATTATCCTTCATTCGCTTCATTTAATTGCATTTTATTAAGATATAATGGCGTTCCTAAAGAAATGGTAAATAATAAAATGCTTGTATTCATAAACGCATCATAATGACAGATTCCTGGTCGATCTTTTTTATCTTATGTGTGTAAAGATGAGGTTTCACCAAGTGAAGGCAGAAGTGATTGAATATATTCTTTTTCTATGTTGTGGAAGGGTGGGTCCGAAGTCAATCAATACCACGGAATTTCGGCAGACCTCTAATATGCATTCTGTTTTTCAAAGGCCCTTGGATGCGCTGGGGCCCTGAGGCTCAGCGAGCGCCTCCTACACGCCTATTGGTTCCTTCTGCTCGCTCTGCTCCTCGCCGACGCGGCCTTGGGCCTCGCTTGGCTCGTCCGCGTCCACCGACTGGCCGCGGACCTGCGACCCGCTCTCCGGGCTCGCTTGGCCTCCGAATACGGCGCTTCGCCGGCCTTCACAGAGGCATGGGACGCTCTGCAGAGGGAGCGGCACTGCTGCGGTGTGGAGGGACCGCACGACTTTCTTCTCCTGCGGTTACCGAATCACCCTTACATGCAGGACACGGGACAGGTAAGAAGAATTCCAAATTAGCGAAGATATGCGAGAATTTCAATGCTAGAAAAAGTGATGTTCTGTTATATGAACCATTAGGCTTCTTAAAAACTAAGCCAACATGAAATTGGCTGTAACTTAGCGCAATAACTTAAAGTAAGAAAAGAAGTAATTTAAATAACTGATTTTGTTTCTTAGAACGTAGAAAAGACCGCGGGTTGTCCCAACAATAGATTCTGCCATAAAATCTTTCGATAGTAGTTTGATGCTACTGCGATTACCTGCCAAGGAAATTACCAGCAAAATACTCTCATAATTCCTCTCGCATAGGAAAACAAATGAGTAAAAGCCTTCTTCTCTGAGAAACAGACCAGAAAGCGTGTCCATAATTTTTACTTCGTCCCAAAAAAAATATAGAGAAAGTATTTCTGTGTAACTACCAAATCACATTAACTTAAAGCAATATACAGTTCTTTCAAATGCTTTTTGTGGGATGTAGAATAATCAAACGGGTCTAAATTTGTGAATTCATGATATAAACAATCAAAAACACTCGAGTTCGACTATATTGAAAGGAACGCTCTCCTCTTCACGCAAAATGAGCATCAGAAGTGTCCAACCTTTTCTGATGGAGGACAACGCGATAAACACACAGGCCAATGGGAATCCCTTCAATTACGTCACCATCTTCTCGTGCAAGAAAAAATGTAGGATGTATGTGGGTGAGAATCGTCAGCCTTGATTAAAATACGCCGAATAAATAAAGACGAAATCATTATTAATATTATTATTAAATAAAATTTTAGTCAAACGAAGAATAATTTTAAAGAATAATTGTACAGGGTTTTGTAGTATTCACATCTATATCATCCACGAGGATAACTAAGATGAAATTGATATTTATTCAGTGAGCTTCATTGAGATTGGTGAGCCGGCCATAACCTTCAGCGGGCAATATATTAGAACACCTTGTTACTTAAACTGAGAATTTCTCACAGTATCCCACGCATAAATAGCTAAGAATTTTTCTTATCTTCCATTTACTACTATTTCCCACCATTTTTAAATATCCCAGAAAATCAACACCACGAATCTCAGAAAAAAGTCTCATGAGAATTACACTGACATTTACAATTGCAGATCGGAATAATTTGCCTGAAGGAGACTAGGAGCCCTTCCCAAAACATCAGAGGAAATTTATAAAATGATAGGGCACAACTATTAAGGACGAGTGAGCTTGTCATTCACGAGTACATGTGGAATAAGGGATTGCCTGGTAGGGTGATGTACGGTGGAGGCTATGGTCCCCGGCACCGCTACGGCACCCGTGAAGGCCTACTGGGAAACCTGAAAAAACTTACTTCGGAAAACTTAAGAAGTAGTTGATAAGTTAGTGTATCGGTATACGTGAATGTTTGTATTATTAAATAATGTGCAGTTAAATGTTATTTTGAAACAGTAAATGTATACTTCAAATGAAAAGTTGTAACGGAGAATTTATCTCATTTTATGCTTTGTATTAACGTATTGTTGACACGTGTTCTAGTTAAGTTATAAGCGTGATGAATGTACACAATGTATTCTAAATTTAATTGTTGACACCGGGCGAATAGTCTAATTGTAACATATTTTAAATGATAATATGAGAGTTTGAAATAGAACTCGCGTAAAGAATAATCAACTATCTCCAGATTTTAGGACCAGTTTACAGACCAAACATGAAGGATGTACACGCACGAACTAATTAAGAGATAGATTAACGAGGATAACATGCCTCTAGACGGACGTAAAAAGTCTGAAGAAAGGAAATCATTGTTGGGTGAAAAATCGATGGCTCACTTTCCAGACAAAGGAGATCTTGAAAGACAGTCTGGCGAAGGGACACTTAAAGCTGGGATCGTAAGTGAAGGGGCGTTAAAGAGGATCGAGGGTAGCGAAGGAGAGAAAATTGTGGGCTAGAGAAATTGGAGAGTGTGCAGATATGGGGAGAGGAATAACCGAGAAGAAAAGGGGAAACGGATGAATGGTTGTGATAATTACTGCGGAAATTTTGTGCGTAGAAAGATGAGAGGAAAGAAGAGGGGAAAACGGGGAAACTAATATGAGATGGAAGATGGAGCTATAATGGCGAGCTATGAACTGGAAAGTATTAATATGAGGTAGAAGGTTTAAATGCTTTAAAGAGCGTTGGTAGTAATGATGAATTAATAGAAGATGCTCAATCAGAATAAGGTAGGAAATCAGGTAGCAGTTTCTTCATGCTTTTATGTTTTTATGCAATTTATTCGGACATAATATTTATTTACGTCTTAAATTATTAAAAGTCATCATCATAAAGCACGAGGCCAATTACAGCTGACGATAAGCAATAGTAAAAATAATCAAATCAACAAATTAAACAATAATATTAAGTGATGAAACAGGAATACAGAAATAATAAGATGGATTAATCAGACAAATTACAAACAGCAATCTATTGAAACCAAATTCACAATTGATTTAAAATGCAGATAAAAAGGATCGGATTATTTTACTGGAAGAGTTGAAAATTGAACATATTCAAAAAGAATCACAGTTTTATTATTGGTAAACGTGAAGTATTCAGAGTAAAAGTATCAGATTTAGCAAGTTATTCTAGATGGAAACGAAAATTGAAAAGAGAGAGTAGGAATGGAGAATCAACCTTGCTGTTCATAATGTTATTAGCAAAATACAGGAAAGGTTACTTAGGAAAGCATTGCCAAAAGATGAAGATGCGTATTTGGCATATTCCTATGAGACAGCGATCGATCACAGATCTTAAAAAATAAATTTAAGGCTTGATTAAGAGTAGTAAAAAATAGATTCGGAAGACACAATAAGAAGAGAACAATAAGCAGAAATAATTTTTAGGAAAAAACTTCCTGCACAAATTCCAACCAATTAAATGAGAACTTGCTTTTTTTAAAGCGTATTCTCAAATCCCGATGGATGAAAAGAAAGTCGAAATTAATTATGAGTCAAACTCCGATCTTCCGCTTTTAATACCTTAACCTATTCAATTAAACGCCAAATCGCAAACCTAAAACTTTCTCATCTAAAGATTCCTGCAAAGATGTGCAAAGGATAGATAAATCAATCACTGTGCATGGCGGCTTATTGGTCTATCTGTGCTGTTTTTAAGTTTCCAAAATGCTTTTGACTGTGCAGCATTAGAAAGCCTCTATATATAAAGGTGCAAAACTCTTAAAAATATCTCTTTGGACAGACAACGACGGATGGTGTGTCGCAGTCGTCCAACCCGTTCATCCAGCAATCGAACATGAGTCCATACCACAATGGAATGCCCCTGGACGGATCCAAAAAAGGTTCGTAGATTTAAGCTTAAATATATGAATTTACTTTTCAAATATATTTCATTTGTCAAAATAAGTTCAATTTCGTGGCCCAGTATAGAATAAAAATCCATAAATCGATTAAGAACATCGTAATCGACAATTTTTTTCTGAATTTTTAAAGGCCGAAAGTATTATAAATGATGTATGCAATGTATTTTCTGCTCATATATCTTGGATATACGTGTGCGTTGTGATTTCTGTGTTATCCTGAAATTGCTTGAACAGAACTATTCTTGTTTTGCAAGATTCGCCGCGAAATTATTTCCTTCGATACATATCACCCTATTCTGCACTTCGTTTGTATACTTAACGTTATTCGGATAGATTCGTGCCTGTAAGATGATCATGATGCGTGCATTATGATCATCCGTCAGGCCCCACTGCGCGGCTCGCATTTTTGTAATCACTGATATACTTTGTGTGCTAGCAGATGACCGGGGACGGTTCCCGGAGACTCAGCACTTCCTGGCGTTACCGGAGAGCTGTTGTCGATGGGTGGCGACCAAACCAAGGGAACGGAGCCACGGGAAGGCGGCGGGGGCGGTGGGGCCGCTGCCGCCCCCGCCGCAACACAAGCCAATTGGCGATGCATCGCAAGTGATGACCAGCGGAGTGATAAGGGCCATTGCGCCACCGCCACAACCGATTCCTATCCCGCCTCAGTCGCAGGTATACATGATTTTCTTTACTTGATAACCTTAGGCTAATTTAAACTTAGACAACAGAATCTCGGATGGGGAATTTAATTCGTCCTTAACTGCCGTCCGATACCTTTATATATCTAAACTATTTTTACTCTATCAATCAAACCCAGAAGAATCCCTTTCTGGTTCCCAAATAATTCTTCACTTACTCTTTTACGGTGGTAATTTGTTTCACTCCACATACTACTACCGCACCCATACCACTCCCTCCAGCCGATACCCAGATCCCTCTGCGAACTTTAAATATAGCCTTACAGCTTCTTCACTCTGCTGACTGACAGATTGCGTGTCATGGCCATAAATCTTCTTATGGATTTACAAAGAGCCTTGATTTAAAACAATTAAGTTATCAATCAGAAAATTAATCAAACCTTGATGAAAATTAAAATTAGATCATCCAAGCCACCGAAATAGCCATACGCAATAGACAAAAATTCATCGTTGTAAAATTCCGATGAGAATGTAATTGTGATGAAAGAGAACTTGGAGCACGGCTGTTAATGAATAAGAGATTTAAAATCAAAAAATGTTAAGACCGAAATAAGTTAACTAAGGGGGATCATTATTAAGTCATCATTAAGTAAAGTCCGATATAAGTTTAACTATTAAGCATACAATAAAGGAGAGGAGTAATATGAAATTCAGAAAAAGGTTCCATCTAATTAGCTAATTGATTAAGGGCGTTTCCTATCCATTGTTTATTAACTAAAATTCTCTTCATCAACAATCCTCAACTTTTATAAAATTTCCACATCCTCAAAATCGCCTCATTCCACGAAGTTGCAAATTATTCTTTTTCTAATTAAAACAACCAATATTAAGAAATTTATGGAGTTTGCTGATTAATCGCATTGAAACACTTCTTGAATTTAATTACAATGAAGTAAGATACATCCACATTTTTTTGACAATAGGTAAGACTCATAATAACGAGACATGGGACTACGGACCAGACAAAAAATAGAAAAAATCTTAAAAGTATCTGAAATATTAAAAGCAGAGCAAATGATTTAAAACTAATCCAAACAACTCAATTACCTCATTACAGGCTCGAAAAATCTGCTAGTGGTGCTTCATGAACAAGAGTTTAATAAGCAACATACTGTTTGTTTATATGTTAGAAGTCAATTGATTCTATTGTTGTCACGAGTTGGATTAAAGATTGTTAAGTAAATCCATCCATGTTAAGTAAAAATGTTATAAAACAAGTGGCACTGGTCCTAATGGTTGGGAAACATTCCTCTAAATGATTTCAATAGATAGTAAATGAGTTAAAATAATAAATCTCTAACTTCAACCATCTCTAGAATTCGTCCCCCATCCTGCCGCCATGTCGTAATGGAAACGAGACGACGCAGAGGTGGAAGGACGATGAAGATGCGACTGACAATTCTTTGGAGCCCTTGATCGGGGTTAAAAACCAGATGGCAGGAGCGCCGCACGGCGCAGCGGCAACCCTGCACCCAAACCAACTGTCGGCGACTCCAGCGGCAGGAGCCGCGCTCACAAGACACCATCAGCCGTCGCAACAGGCACCAAAAGGACCAGTGGTGAGCAGGATGTGTAGCATCCCATAGAACCTTGCATGCCTTTTATGCATGTCGGACCTTATCTGTGATCCCGCGAAAACAGCAGAATAGCCAAGACCCATCGAAACCCATGACTGAGGTTGTAGTAGGGTAATTAATCGCATGCATAAGACGCTTAACTGCATATTGTTGCACGATATGCGTACCTAGCTTAGATATTGATGTTGTGTGGACTGTTAGAGTAGAAGGAGGCGCGGTATGTGGTAGAAAAAAGGCAATTGCTAAGACCATAATGCCAAGAGACCTGAATTATTCCAAATTATTTTTTTCTGAACTGAAAGGGAATAAAATATAATAAATCACACATTAACAAGAGATATATTTACAAGGAAGAACTGTTAAAGAAAAAATATCGAAATTGAACTGTGTAATGAAAATGTTGTCACGGAAAGTCATTTCATAACAAAGTTGGTTTTGATCTCGTGTCACCAACCGTTTGATTTTTCCTTGACGGAGAAAGGCGAACACTGGAGATAAAAGCTATATATTTAAAATTTTAGGTTCTTCCAAACATCTCAAGAGGTCTACTGTTATTCTGAAAAAACTAATTGTAACTAGTATACCAAATAAAACACGGTTGATGTTGAGCTGTAATCTGACAAAAAATAAAAATACCACAAAGCATTAGGAGCAGCAACATTAATATGAAATTGACAGCTATCCCTACGATAAGCTAGCGTAAATTACCTTTAACAAAAAATATAACGATATCTCAGAGAAATCAAATTAGAATATCTCTCGCACAATAGGGAAATGACTGGAAAAATAATTCTAACTTAAGGAAAAAAAGAGAAGATATCAAAATGATACATTCATAAAATGGCGTCGCATTCATTGAGAATGAATTTAAATTTAAAATATTACAATTCCGGACTGCGGAGTTACGGATTACAGAGCGCAAAACGGATCTTAACACTTGGAAAATGATTTTTATAACAAGCTCGTAGTTGAAGTTTACTATGGATGACATAAATTTATTTGGTGTGAAGATAATATAAAGATCATATGAATGAGAGAAATTCTCAAAAAACTATCACATCTACAATGAAACGTTTGCACTTAATTTGTGTCGCTAAAATCATCGCAGATAAATTGAAAAAATAATTACCTGATTGTGAAAGGGAAAAATTGCTAAGCAAGTAGAAACACAAAAGCATCTATTCATTCTGCGCCATCTTCTTTGCGAAACGTTAGGTAAAGGGTAAAACTGTGCCGGAATCATAAAGAGCAGCAATCGTATCGAGAGGATACTAAAAGACATAATATATAAAGTTAAAACATTTTGCGGCGCTTTTGCCACAATTAGCAGTCACGATGCGCTCCCGGTCATGACATGAGACATAAAAGGCATGCATTGACTAAAATATCAAGTTTCGCCACTCCAAGCATAAGTAACTTCATCTGCAATTCATAGTTCAGTATTTCTACCAACAGATCCCGCCACCGCCGCCCGACGCCGCCTCCCATTCGGAGGGAGTCACCCTGGGCGTGGGTCCGTGCCATCGGACCATCGCTGGGATGGAGGGCAAGGCCCCTCCGGGTTCTGCATGGATCCCGCTCTCCGCCTTCGTCTCCTCTCGACTCACGGCACCCACGCAGCAGCCCTACTACGGAGTGCACACTGGAGAAGCATTCGCCACTGGCTGCGAAGCGAGGCTCCTCACATGGCTCCGGCAGAGCGCCGATGGACTCTTCGTGCTCGGCTTTTGTGTCATAGCTTTTCTGAAGGTGAGGAACCGCCTGACTGTTCATCGGCCGACAGTTTAATCGGTGAACCGAATTAAGTTCACTTCCTGACGGAAAACTTTCGTTCATAGCTCCTGACTCGGGGTCTTATCCATGGTTTTCTGATAAGCACTTTTTAGATCACTTTATTTCTAAACAGTAAAGTTTGATTATTGAGCTGAGATGAAGCCCAGTACTGGCCCAGGCCAATAGTACTGAACTATTGGCTGACAGTTTAGTTTGCAGTTTTCGGGTTCAAGAAACCTATCGCCACAGCAGATATGCCGTGTATACTCAATGAGTGTTACTCATGTATATGAAGACTCATAGGCAAGAATTCGCTTTACCATACCTCACATCGACCGATACATTTGAGAGCTATTTCTAGTCACATACGAAAAATTATATTCGAGGACAAGAACGAAGGGGCAATTAATAATGATGTATTAGGTGTATTCTTAAAAGTTCTTCGAAAGCTCAGGTCATTTTTAACGTGGGCTCTCACCGGAAACCGAACCAGAGACCGCGTTCACCAAAGTCAGCTCACATTGCTATCCGGGAGCCCAATCAATAACGATAATGATAATGTCTGCGAACATTCAAGGTTCGACCTGTTAACGAGGTTTTCCCAGGCTCTAAGCAAAAAGGAACCCCTTCCCAAAAGAATGGTTAGAAATTAGGATAAACATTTATCGTCATTAACGGAATTACCCATCTTTACAACAATTCTATGAGATAAGGATAAATAACCTAACGACATTTCGACAGAAACCACATTCACAGAATCGATCGATTCGAAGTATTGCTAACTGCTATATTCCATGTCAACTATTTAGGCTGAATTACATTTATTGACATTTTCGACAAGAAAAAGGTTAATGAGCTAACATTCAGCATCTCTCATACGAGGCTTGTCCAGAAAGTAAGTGTACTGAATTTTTGAAGGTTACAAACATTTTTATTTGAACCAAAAATTACCTGTTTACATTAATACATATGTAAGCTATTATTCGACATAGTCGCCATTCCTCTCAATGCTGATGGTGAACCTGATTATTAATTTTGTTATGCCTTCCTCGAAGTAGTTTCCCGCCAAACCCATCGTCTACTTCTCCACCTCCCCCTTCACCTCCTCGTCGGTTGAAAATCTTTTTCCACCCATGTGCAGCTTCAGGGAGGTTAAAACGATAGTAATCTGAAGGTGCTAGGTCAGGGGAAGACGCGGGATGGTTCAGGACATCCCATTTAAACGAGGCGAGCAGTTCCTTCGCCCGGCCTCCACTCGATTCAACTTGTGTTGGTCCGTCAGCTGTTTCGGGACTCACCTCGCAGACAGTTTCCGATATCCAAGGGTTTTTGTGATGGTTTTGTGTAGCAGAGATCTGGAGATTAGTGGAAAAATCGCAGAAGGTTCATCCACAGTCAATCTGCGACCGTCACGGAACGCATTTTCCATTTTTTCCACAATTTCGTCAGTCACAATTGAAGGTCTTCCGTTCCTCTGATAATCATGCACAGACGTACGACCGTTTTTAAACTCGCGACACCACTTGAACACACTAGAGTGATTCATAGCTTTATCACCATATGCAGTTTTTTCCTCATTATAAACCTCAAACGGAGTTTTTCCCTTCCATACAAGGTAACGGATGACGCCGGGTATTTCGCACTTGGCGGGAGATTGGGTTGACATTTTTCACGAAACTTATTGTCGCGTCGACAATTCTCAACGTACTGACATTGAACCAGTCTTTTTGTGGAGGGGAGGAATCAGGCTACAAGGCAGAGTCAAACATGTCAAAAAAAAAATTCCTTCCTCCGTGAGAGCCTCAGTACACTAACTTTCTGGACATGCCTCGTATTTCAGATTAATCAGTAAATTTTATTTATTTTTTAGATTTACATTATAAGCACATACTCAAAATTTCTTGATCTCAAAAATACATTCACTTCTACGTTTTTTTACAGTAAATTACCTCTGATGAAGGAATGAATTACAATAAATTCAATCCAAAAAATTATACGAGTTTTGACAGAATCGTTACTTATCAATTTTAACTTAGCTCATATATGTTGATAAACTCATAATCTCCAGCAAAAAAGGCTGTGTATTCAGATCAACATTTCATGGTGTATAAATACGAAGGCTTTCACTTCAGATTGTCAGCAATAAGATATATTTGAGAGTATGCACAGAATAAAGAAAATTGCCACGTCGGCAAAGCGCTCATGTCATGGATTCACTAGGCCTTCCTTTCTAGCTTAATATAAATTAATAGTTGAATCTAAATAGAAATAGTGCCACAAAATGTTTTTGCTGAAATCATACAGCAAAATTATTATTTGGAAAAAATGTGCATCAATAGAGTCGTTTCCCATAATGATCAGTTCACTAATCATAATCAATCAATAATATATAATTTTCAAATATTTACGTCCTAATCTTTTGGATAATTATTTATAACCGGATGATATCAAAGTATGATCCACTACTGTTACTTATTTTCACAAAAATCTTTTACTCCACTAGCTTTGTTTCGTTGGCATCTTACGATACGAAATCCGAGAAATGGTACAGAAGATACGACTACTCCGTGGCTGTGGAGACGAGGAAGAGGGAGGCGGCTTGGGAATGATAAGTCCCACAGAACGCGTCTCCGTCAACGGTGACGACGAGGACCTGCAAGAAGGAGAAGGCGGAGGAGTTGTGGGAGGGGGAATTGGAGGAGGCGGTGGGGGTGGTGGTGGAGACGTCGGAGGAGGGACCGGGCTTCTTGGAGGAGGCAGCCTTCAGGACACCAGTGCGGCCACCAACCGAAGCAACTCGGTAACCACGACGTTTGTCGAAGGTCTCACACCGCCTCCATCTACGCAACCCCTGGGCCCCCAGCAGGCGCCTCCGGCCATCACGCACAACCACATGGGCCACAACCATCTCCTCCTGGGTGGTTCCTCGCTTTTGCAAGCACCTCAATCTCCGCAGGCCAACCTCCCCCTTCTTCAACACCAACACCACAACCACGTCCCGCTTCCCAGACATTTGCTCCTCCACCACCACCATCATTTGCACCATCTCCTGTTACCGGGAAATGGTTCTTCCGGTGGGGCGGCGGGAGAGTCGACGGCTCTCCCGATGGACGCTGGCTCCGATAGCCTAGAGAGCACTCCGGTGCATCGCAGGTCTTCGGCGCCTAGATCAAGTCTCAAAGATTCCTTACAGAACAACAACGACGGTACGGACTCCGACACGAACAGCAATTGTGCCCTCATAGTCGACCACAGAGGTGGCGAGTTCAGCAATGCCTCGCCCCCTTTCCCCATGAGGTCGTGTTCCGGTCCAAATGGTAACAACAATGAACTCCACGAGCTCCAGGAGCTAAGAAAAAAGCCTATTTCGAGGCAGACTCAGATCTGACTACGGCGGTGGTTGGCGGCCTTGCTCCCTCACTATAAATCTCCCCCTCAGATGTTGCCCGTGCCCTCCGTGTCCCCGCCTTCAACTGCACCAGCTTCTTCCTCATCCTCTCCTTCCTCGTTGTCTCTGTCCTCGCTGAGTCCCGAAGACAAGCGATGAAAAAAATATCAAAGAATACTACAAAAATCCTACCTTTTACCATCTTTAAAATCCCATAAAAGCATGAGAAACTATTTTCTAATGCGTCCACAGGAGTGTTCTGTCTGCGAAAGCGAAATTAAGGGCTGAGCATTAAAGAGCAGCCGTGTGATACAAAATATTTGTACAGCATAATATATAATTTTTGAAACACACTGCAAATTATTTCGTCATATGTTATATCAAAGGAAATATTTCATGACATTTTATACACCCATTTAACCGTGAAACCTATATTGTTTACTATCTTAATGATCTTACTATTAACTACCTTAATTTTAATATCCTAAGAAACATAACTGCATCATTTTTAAGTTAAATTTATATCTGTCCGAGAAAAGGCGGCTGATGAAAACCTAGCATGAAGGACAGTACACTCCTTCCATGATAAAGAAAGGACTAAAAATTAATGTTATTAATCAACTATTTTTGAAATTTTGCTTGTCCTAAAGCTAAATCACTCCAACAATTTACCGGGGATCGTTTCCACTTTCAAATTAAGTTGAAGGAACCAACCATACTCAGCAAGAATTTAGTCAAAGATTAAATAAACTTTCAGAAAAAATTGTGGAATCTAAGAGCAAGTTTATAAATAAGCTCTTAAACTAAAATAATGAAGATCAAGAACCATTGCAAAGGGATAGCAAACAATAATAACATTGATAAAATGCCAAATTTGGTGCCCGTGCTTGTGAACCACATGATTGAGTTGTACCATTGTTTCATGCTCCAGTCACATACCCCATCTCTAACGTTCTATCTGTCCATCATTTCTAATTACCTGTTTCTAAATCTCTTTGCATGAGGCCGCAGCCGTATCCGCCTCAGAAACAAATTTTTCACAGAACCCCTAACAGTCTCCTATAAGAGTAAGGCACATCAAATGCATATATATTCCATGTGCTCACTGTGCTTCAGTTATTAATGAGAATTTAGGCTGAAATGCAAGAGTGAATCTAATAGGAGTGGACACGACAAGTGATAATGTGCTCCTTCAAGATATACATGTAGGAAACTTGAGTATGAACTGCTGGTTGATGGAATTGAGTGAAAGTAATGAAAAATGGCTAAGGCTGGTGAGATTTTTAACAAGTTTGAAACCTGGATTCATAAAAACTCATGAACTTTACACAACGAATTGTAAAGAAAAATGTACATCAAGAGACTATAGTTTTAAACTGTGAAGATCCTCTCTGAGAGATGGGAGCAATTAATTGATCTCTTGCAAAAAAATAATTGCATCCAATACCCTTCTCTCCGTGTTATTTTTATCTTGTGATCTTCAGAATTCTGTTTTCCTGTTTTTCATGTCCTTCTTGTTGTGTAGCTGTTGAATCATTGAAATGTTCTATGTTATCTTTCCCTTTCTTCTCCTATCCAACATATTTGCTCCATGCACCCATTGGTGCGATCTGTAAACATTTATGAGCGTATGCCTCCTTTAAAGACAGCATGTGTTAGTGCAATGGAGGTGGATTAATAACCATAGCATTAAAACTGGTTATCTCAGAGATGATGTGTTGAGAAACTCCATTAAACACAATCACTTGACATCAGCAACGTAGAGAGTACAATAGCATATCTTTAGATTCCAAAAATCATCTTCCAGTTGACAAAATTAACAGCGATAAAGTTACGGTGTCATGGTGGTTAGCAGGGTAATAACAAACAACTCTAACTCTTTCACAAACAAACAAAATTAAATTGGTGAGGACCACACAATCTATTTCATCCTAAATTATGAAAATTCTAAAATTTTTCAACCAATTTGATTATGTATGGAGTTCGCCACAACAAGTTCTAAAAAACATAAAAACGGCTCAGTTTTAGTACTGAAAAACTAAAATTAAAATAAACATTCTGAGTCAGAAGAGGTGGCAATATTCCAAATAAGAAACACTATAAATGAGTTGCATTTTCCTTGCAATTTAAGTAACTAAATTAAATCCAAAGAGTCTGCATTTGATTTCAAAACAACGTCACTGAAAGAATTTGCAAATATTACCATTGAAATACAAATGACAAGATTGAAATTGCATATCGCTAAAGATATTTTTGAGAAACCTAGAAAGAGTAATGCACACTAGGCTAGTACCTGATTACAAATGTTATATTTCTTTGTTAGAGCTGTTAAAACCTAAAAGATGTTTTGTTTCCATCAGTGCTAAAAAGAAACTTGCTTGCCAGCATAATCAACTGTATAATAATATAGATATATATTGCTAATTAAAATATAAAAATAATGTAATTTAAAGAATTATTGAGATTTATTGAAGATTTATAATGAAAAATTAGGTCTAATGAAAAGGATGAGAAAATATTGTCCTCTGTGTAAAAGGGTGCTAGCAAATTGGATTTAAGTCAATTCGCCTGTTTAAAAATAAAAACAAGACCAAAGTATGGGTTTTCTTTGAGGTTAGTTTCGATAAATGATTTTCACAGCTCCATGAGAAAGAAAACTGTCCCATGTATATTTTCCACATGAGCTTCAGAGTGCCTCACCATCTACTGTTGATGAATTTCACATTGAAATAATCATAGCTTGACCTTTTCATTATCTTTAATGACCAACAGCACAACAGATTCTAAAGTTTCAATTCAATTCCTCAAAGCTAAACTTATAGATCCCAAACATCACTTTATCTGTTGAAACTCGAGAAAAGAAAAGTGAAATGCCATGTCTACTGGCAAAAAACTGATTGAGAAAGAATTCAGATACACCAGACATGCCCACCGAGGTGACAACATGAGTTAACGATTTTTGTGATTGCGTTCAATGTGCAATTCAAAATTATTCTAAACATGTGAACGTTATTTTTATATTCTCCAAAAAGTTGATGTAACCCAAACATTATGTGCCTATCTAGTAAATCCCAATTCATTCATCGATCACCAACTTTAAAATGCTTTCCATTCATGTGATTGGATTTAAGGATGATGCAGCAGGAGAAAAAGGAAAGTGTAATATATATGTTTACCATGACTTGTTACACGCTTATTCAAGTGTTATGGTTGTATTAATCCTGGTTCCAGAATAAATTAAATAAATTAAAATCATTTTTCTTTCGTAATTATATTAAGTACTCTAAATGTCTGGTTGTTTTCTTTAATGTATTTGGGGGGAAAATACAATTTTGGGGGGAAGAGTTTTCTTTAATTCATATTCCACAAATTCTTAGTTCTTTTTTAGATGTTCTAGTTTCTAGATTGAATAACAGGTTACATTTTGATATTCACAGAAAACCAACTTCGTCCAACAATTTTATTCCCAATACTTCATTTCATCCAGAACAACATAAGCATGCTGCCTTTCACCATTTAGTACACAGGTTAATTAACCTACCTCTAGACAATACTGGTTTTTATAAAGAACTCCATTTTATTAAAAATACTGCATTAATGTTGGGCTACAATACATCGTTAATTGATACTTTAGTAAAAAGATACAAATATAAGTTACTGATTCATAATAACTCTACTTTATCAGCAATGTCTTGTTCTTCTAATCAAAAATATATTAAAATTTCGTATCTTCCACCACTAAATAAAGGGTTACATAAAATTTTTAAGGCTCACAATTTAAAAATTTGCCTCTATAACCAGTTTAATCTTAAAAACTTTTTAGGCACCACAAAAGATAAAACAGACACACTCAAAAAATCAGGCCTTTATATGATTTCGTGCCCTGATTGTAACAAAAAATATGTTGGACAAACTACCAGGAAGTTAATTACAAGATTTAAGGAACATCTTGCTCATTTCAAATACAGGAGGTTTGAAAATTCAGCTGTGGCCATGCATATGGCGGATCATGCTCATAATATTTCAATTAATATTTTAACCCTTTTACATAATGCAAATTTTGGATTAGATGCTTGGGAAAATTTATACGTATATAAAAATTTAAATAATATCAGGAATAATTATACTGACTTTGATAAAACTTTATTCTCTTTAACTGACATTACTTGACATTTTGCCCTTCAACTGTTTTTACGCTCTAGTCATTACCTTATAAATTTGACCATTTTCCCTTGGTACCCTGAAGATGCTGTTTGTTTCAAAAGCGAAATGTTCATTGGTGAAATTTTACTTTTGATGGTTTTTGGAATTCGGGTAATTATTTATCACTTACAACCATCAGCGGATTTACTATTATTATTAGTTCTTTTAAGATTATATAGCTTCTGTCAGTAGAGAAGTCAAGCCAATGTATCATGCAATATACTGCAATGGGAAAGGGTTCAATCTATTAAAGTAAGTACCTAAAAGGTTCCTGCACCCTTATCATGGCACTATTGCTATATATTTCTATTATCTCTTTCAACCCCCCCTCCCCCATGTAGCAGGCCGGACCCTTCTCCCCCCCACTCTGTTACCTAGCAAGTGCTTAGTGAAAAGCTTTGGGCTTATATTCAGGAAGAAAGATTTTTAGTTCCCAATAATGATTCACTTTTTATAAACAATTTGAATTTTAAAGACCATTCATACAATTCGCCTAGATTTGATGCCATAACCTGTTGATAATTAGCATTGCACAAAACACAGACAGGGGAATACCCGTGCAGCCTACCACTACTCACACTCGAAATAATTACTTCTGTTCAACACTCGTGCTCGCTTTGATCAGAGCAGCCAATTTTCCCCATAGAATTGCACGCGAGTTTTAAATTCAAACTTTAAGTGCCAGGACCGTAACTCCTGCCCGGACCCCCCCCCAAAAAAAATGCGTTACATAAATTGTTTACAGCCCCAAATGTAGTTAAAAACTCCAAAAGTGTTCATGGTTATTGAACCAATATTTTAGATTTACTATACATATGTATTCTGCTATAAGATGCAATTTGTAGGCAAAAAAATAGGTAAGCAAACTGTGTTTATTAAAAAAATATAGATTCCACACGCAATTTATCGTTATTTGAATAAAAACGCAAAATATAGTCCCAAAAATCAATCAAGGTCGGGAACCTTTGAAGAAAGGGAGATTCAAAGTTAATTAGGCAGTCTTTGCTTGATTACTTCAGATAAAGTACTCTTGCAGAAGATATAATCGGTATCATGTGACTACTTTGGCTGATCCAATAATGACTGTGAATTAAGGGAATTAGATGCTAGGACAAGTCGTTTTAAAAATTCATTCTTTCTATGAACTGTAGGCTATAATAAAAGAGTATTAAAGTAGTTCAAACTAATGGTTTTCACCCATTGCCATACACAGAAAGGCGGCTTGTAGGATGTTTATGTAGATGCAAATGTATAATAACCTCTTTGCACTTAATAAGCAGGTGCGTGGGTGAGTATGGTATTAGGAATTATATACAACCAAGTAAACAAAGTGGTAGCATCATTGCTACTGTAAGGAGAGGAAACTGATAGCATAAAATAAAAGAAATTATGTTGTAAAAATTATATTAAGTCTGCATTACCTTTATGAAGTCTTCCTGAATGGTCATTGTTGAATCCAGAACCGAACCTCCAATAACCACCTAAACAAAAGGTATTTCAGTGTAATAGCATTGTTAATACAGCTAAAGACTTAATTGTTTCCAATGTTGTGCTAGTATAAATGTCAGAACTGGCCGTTCCAACAAATAAAGCCAAATCAAAGAAAGACTCGACTATATTTCAAGCAGACATGGACAGAATAAGAGACAGTTTAACTTTTTATAATCCAAATAAGTGATACATGAAAGAGGAAAAACATATTTTTCAAGACAATTTTCATTTGAACCAATAAAATATTTACATTATTTTTTCATAAAGCTCTACAACTAAGAATTTGGCATAAAGTCAATTTTTATTACTCACACATGGCTTCCCTTTCCCATGGTTCTCCACTTCTTGGTGCTTGTTTTTCATAAATTGAGGATAAAGTTGTTGCCGACTAAAAATCAATTATAGCAATAAATTATTTATTCACAATGAAGTTAATTAACAATATACCAAGATTCATTGAATACAAAATAATATAATCTTTTTTATTTTAAAATCATTCAAAATAATACAACAATATTTATTTCCCTTAGGAAAATGTTGTTCTGTAGATTATAATGCCTCATACAATAACTGAATGTAAAGAGGAGCACTAAAAGAAATTTCTTTAATAGAATTTAATTTGACATTACATACCACCAAAGACTTAACTTAAATATTAGTCATCTTTACTCAATAATGGCTAACTAATATACAAGTTAATTAATGATATAGGTATCTATGAGACAAAATATCATATAACAAAATCATTAAGATGCATCCAATACATAATATTATTCAAACACATAAGAAAATATGGTGTGATAGTAAATACATGTATTAACAGCATTAACAAATAATTATGATGCCTTACTTAAAGTTTTGCAGAGTAAAATTTACCACATAGCAAAATCTAAGACTAAAATCATTAACTTAAAAAACAAAATCGAATCAGTATAAAAGAGTACATATACAGATTTACTTTCAAACTTCCAATTTGAGTACCACATTAGACAGCGTACAAAAGACATTGAAGAAGAATTTCTTTAAAATTATGGTTCAAAACATAACCCTGCATCTTAAAAGAGAAGGTTCAAGCATGACAGATTAACCATCAATACTGAATGCTATTTATAACCCAGATGGCCTGTACTACCTATCTTAACTCCATTATATTTACTGATTTATCATATTTAACACTCAATTGAAGAACTTTGCCTTAGTAGTTGTAATTATAAAGCTCATTGCTATGATGGGACCTAAATATCATTTCACTTGCTTCTGCTATGTCAAAGTACATGCAACATGCGATCATATTTAATGGCTACTGATCATAACAAAAGAGTATGTGTTCTCCTTTATGAGTGCAACTGTTTGTTCTAAAAAATATTTCTTGGGTGTGATCCACTGATATGAGAGAGCATCTTACATGACATCAAATAGAGAAATTGCTTGTATTTATTGTGTAGCAAAGATAAACATAGGGCAGCATGGATTGAGGATTTAAACGAATTTCAGTGGATAAAGCATTAGCCAAAATCAATTTTAGGTTGAGAAAATGATTAATATATTTAAGATTTTCGGTGGAAATTAACTTTAACTTTAAGCATGAGGAAAAATGTGCCCAAAAATCCAAAGTTATAAAAAAGTGAAAAATCATGACGTGATTGACAGGGTATTTCTCCAATATTGTTTTCTGGGGTGGTTGCCTCAATGAGGACATCGGGTAGTGGTGCCAGTGCCACCATGTGGAGCTCCACTACATTTGAAATAAAACATCCACTTAATAGAGATAAAAGACTGATGTGACATTTTGGTGTAGTGGTTAGAATACCTGCCTGAAAATTAAAAGACCTGAGTACAAGTCACAATCACATCATTACTTTTTGACTCCTTTTAACTAATTTAACTTTTAACCTTTGACTAGATTTAACTTAATAGGAAAATGCTTGGGTATATATCATTATAAATACACTAAATTATTGAGTCTTCAATTTATGGATCTGAGATAAAAATCTACAAAAATGGTAGATAAGTTATCGAGTTTACTGGAATGGAGTTTATGGAATTACTGTACTGCCATACCAAAGCAAGAACTAAATTCTTATACTTAGTATTGAACAAGTCGCCTCACACAAGGAAAAGCTAGAGACTGAATAATAGATTGAGCAATTCTGAGCTAAGGATCTTACAAGAATTTAAGAAAATCATTCTTACTTAAGCAGTAATATAATAACCCAAGTGACACAACCTTTAAACCATAAAGTTATAAGAATTTTACGGGGAAGCTAAACCACTTTTCAGCGTTTGCATTTTCCTGACACAGTTAAAGGCCAAGAAATCAAACAAGAGATAGCGATTCCATAATTATAAAACACAAATATATTTTCAGAGAAAAGTTATCAGATATAATATCATACACCTGATTAATATTTCTTTATGATTTGATATAAACAAAATGAAGCTTCACTTTAATATTTGAGACTCAATATGACCTTTAAGACTAAATGTTATATTTGCTCAATACATTTGGACTGTTTGAACGTGATCAGGATTGAGGTAAACGAATACATACTTAAATACTGATACTACAAATGAAAAGAATATTCTTTATGTTTTAAAAAGAAGTACAACATGACATTTTTATCTTTTCATGACATAGACTTATTTTTAAGAAGAAGTTAGTACAAAAGAAGACATGACTTTTTAAGATGCATTGAAATAAGAAATCACATCATACTTGTCCTTCGACATAAATGATGTAATCTATCCAGTTTAATCAAAAATAAGTTTTAAGGCCATTGAATTTAAGTGTGCATTATGAAGTTGTTCAAATAGTTACCAAAAGAAACAAAACAAGAAAATTAAACAATCAAACATGAAGCTATTTTTCACAAAATATGAGAAAATTCTAATGTATTATCTTCAGTTGACACTAAAATTATTAACTAACAGGAATTCACTTCAGAAGAGAAAATCAATCAACAACTTGTATTCCAAACTAAAATATTCTTGGATTATAAACTTTTGAAAATTCAAATCATCCTATCTTATAATTTTTCTGGTATTCCATAAGATATTAGTCTTAAAATGAAACAACCAGAAATTTCAGGAAGATATAACACTTCTTCTGAGTAACCAAATGCATTTGAATAAATCTCCATTTGAACATCATCTTGGCAGATTGCCAATTAAAGAGATGGAGTGAGTGTTCTACAGATGAAAGTGTTCTACAATAATCAATCCATCGCTGGCACCAAACAAATTTTATTGAGAATCAACACAAATCTTTGAATACAAAAATAATGAACACATGATATAGCAAAAATATCGCTAAATTAAGAAAATGCAGAAAAATATCTCTCCCTGATAAACATAACCAAACAAAGAAGTCCTTTCAGAAGAGAAGCTCATTATACCCACAGTAAGAATGCAATAGCAAAAAAACCATCCCTACATCAGGCAGTGATAAACATAAGTGATGACACATTTCTGTAAAGCATGAAACATGCCTTAAATTGAAGCACACTATACACTGATGTAACCACAAATTTTAGCAGTGGAACAAACTCATAGGTAAGAGCCAAGGTCTGATACAGTCAATTTATAGCGAATTATTCCGATGGCCTCCATTATTTACTAGTTATAGAAATAATGTGATAAATTATGCTAACAAATAAATGTTGTGCACAGGATTACACATGATAATGGTGTAACCTGTCATTGAAACCAATGCTGTTTCAAATAAATAACCATTATATAATAATTTTTGTAATGTATTGCAGTATATAAGAAGAACCTCCAAATTCTGCTTGAAAGAGTAAAATATTCTCAGCCAACCTTTTCTTTGAGAAATAACAAATTTAATAATAAAAGATGCACAATTCATCAATTTTATTATTCAATCACCACAGTTTAAATCTTTTTTTTATTAGTGCCATCAGTTAACATGACCAATTAATGGAAGAAACTAAGATCGACAGAATCTACAATTATTTATAGGGTAATTTAAATATTTTTTCTGTAAAATAGATATTTAGAATATGATACCATATCAGTCCTACAAGCTAAACCAATACTCTGTCACTTTAGTCACAAGTTTAATCTTGATTCAATACCATATCATAAGGTTATATTGAACAGCTAGTTTTGTATCCACCACACAAATTTTGCAAAAATATTTTTTGGGTTTCTTTCTCTTATAATCGCAATTACTACATCTTAAAGCCAATATAAAATTTATAAAATTCTTCTTTCTGACAACAAACTACATACTTGTGAGAGTACGTTTATAATGGCGAGTGAGCCTAAGAGGGAGCAAATGCAGTGTTAGACCATTCTTTTATAACGCATGCATACAAACTGTAGCCTTCACACTCTATTGCTCACTCACAGGGTGAATGCTACCAATCAAATGCATATGCTATAAAGATTTTGGTCTCCCTCCCCAGTGTGCATGCACCCTTAGGTTTTAAATAAAACACCTAAACCTCACCTTTTAGATTTACTATTCATTATTTCTTGAAGTTCTCTAGCTATATTTGCTCCAACTGCTGCATTATGTTGAATCAAGTTAACATCTTACAAACAGAATCAAGGAAATAATACATAGTGTCATAAAAATAAAATATTTATCTTTCAACTGAGATATTAAACAAGGAATATGTAACACAGCCCGAGGATTGGAACGG
The DNA here is from genome assembly GCA_947579665.1 of Sympetrum striolatum. Classification (NCBI taxonomy): domain Eukaryota; kingdom Metazoa; phylum Arthropoda; class Insecta; order Odonata; family Libellulidae; genus Sympetrum; species Sympetrum striolatum. The sequence goes on from OX388346.1 coordinate 91,026,544, forward strand.
TATATTTTCTTCCATCCTGTACCAAAAGAAGAATCAAAAACATTCCAAAGAATAAGAGATGGTTAATGAAAGAGAATGAATGAGACTTGGCTGTTAGTAAATAATCAAACAGAAAAAAAACTAGTCCAACAGGTCTACCGAAGATGGAACAATAGGTTCTGAAATACGTGTATAGTGTTTAGATACAGGTGCTTCCCCTGCAACGCTGGACTAGGCAGCAGCGGACCCACCCCGAGGTTTTATTTCTCGGTGAATTACGGCTATGTGAGTTTTCTTTCTATTTGATTAATAAGAGGTGGTAGCAGGAATAACATATTTAACTATTGAATAAGAATATATAGGCTAAATATCATGAGAAGATTTCAATTAATTGAAACATACTGATCATTGCTTACAACATAAGAATGATGATAATTGTATTAATAATTTTTCAGTTCAAAAATAATAGTGTAATAAATGAAAGGACAATAGATATAAACCAGTGGTTCCCAACGGGGGCGCTACCGCCTGAGAAGTCTGAGGGGGGGGGTTCTGTGGCCAAGTCATATTGAGGGGGCATTGAGGTCCATCCGCCGCCCCCTTGAGCAGTTGGCGTATTTAATGGCCACTGACGGCATTAGTGACATTTTTGTTTTGATTCTGCAACTTTTGACGCTACAGCCTTTTGGTACCAGGTGTCAGACATTGTTGTAAATGCTTTCTCAGCTCTCGCAAAAGCTTGTGGCAGAAGGATGCGTCACGAATGGGGTTGACCTTATCTGTGGAATGGGCATACTGACGGGAGGGGTACAGAAGAGAAGCAAAAAGACGTTGTTTGAAGGGTGGCTAATAGTGCGCTTTCAATGGAAATACAGACATTGTAACTGCTGTTAAAATTCTGCATTAAGGTTATTTGGCGTAAGGAGAATGAGTCTCAACCCGATTAAAAAAATCTGATGTGGCCAGCACATGACTTTCTCCATATATAAGATGTAAATATTTACCTACGACAGTAATTTCGAACTCTATATTCCATCTAAACTTGGAAGATGAGTGATTAATTTGTATATTATTATCTTTTCGTTACAAACATTATAACTAATGTTTTTGGGACATGCTCGATGAAAAACGAATAAATTGGCCTTTCGCCCATAGAGCCCAGAGCGCCCACAAAGTAAATAATCAGCAACTTCCGGTTTATCAGTATTTCATGAATAACTCCTAAACAATCAGCGATACAAAAATATGTTTCATACAAAAGTTATAGTAAAATTCATTTTCTAAAACATATAAATAATAGTATATACCTAAATATCATATTTATGGAGATATTTTGAGAACCGGAAATGAGCTTTGAAGAATAAAGCTCAACTTCCGGTTAACCGATTTACTCCAAACACTAATCAACTCTAACGACATCAACCAAAGTACTATATATGAAATTCAGTGTTGATACAACGAATGGTTTCAATGTTAGAGCGCCCACAAAGTACATAACAGCTACTTCCGGTTTATCGGTATTTCACGATTAACTCCTAATCAAACGGTGATACAAAAATATGTTGAATACAAAAGTTATAGTAAAAAACATTATCTATAACTTTTATAAATAATAGTATATACCTAAATATCATATTTATGGAGATATATTGAAAACCGGAAATGAGCTTTGATGAATGAAGCTCGACTTCTGGTAAACCGATTTACTCCAAAAACTAATCAACTCTGACAGCACACACCACAGTACTATATATGAAGTTTGGTATTGATATGACTAATAGTTTTTATGTTAGAGCGCCCAAAAGCACACACACACACGTGCACACACATACACGCAGACATCATTCCGAAAATAGTCAAAACGTGTTGTAGGGACCCCAAAACATGTATTTCCGTTGATATCTCGAAGTCGAATTTTTTACATGAAAACAATACTTTCTCTATACTTCGTATATGGAGAAAGTAAAAACACGTATCTCCCCGAGAGATTGTTTTAAATCATCTCTCTACTTCGGAATGTACATAGTAGCTCCAAGGATTTTTTCTGTTGATGTCACGACCCTATCAAAAACTTTTTAAAACTTTTATTGCATTTCTTCATCGGCCTCCTTCCACTTACACATAATGACATTGTAAATTAATTTTCATTCTTGGCTGTAAAGCGCTTTCAGAATTCCAATTTTGGATAGTTCGTAATTTTTAATTGAAAATTATAGGAAAAATGAAAGTACGAATATAACGGAAAGAAAGGAAAATGTGGAAATGATTAAATGGAATGAAAATAAGTACAGGGCAATGAATTGAAAGTGAAAATAAGAAGGTGGGGGAGTTCTAAAATGAACTGTTTAATAACCATGAGGATTAGAACCCGGCTTAAAGGCAACAAGGCGTAGGGAAAAAGCAGATATTACATTGTACATGCTCTCTGCATTTTTTCGGGTGTCCATCCGCGTAGGATGGCTTAGTGACAACAGTTTCGCTGATTATCCTGTCAGCATCTTCAGGTCGAAGGATTAACTTCGACCCTTAACACCTTCGACCTGAAGACGTTGACAGGATAGTCAGCAAAACTGTTGTTACCAAGCTAAACTACACCGACAGACACCCAAAAAAATGCAGAGAGCATCTAACCAAAGCTGCGGAAACCTTTCCTCTAATAGATAGATTCTACTGCACCTATGAGAACAGTTCACATGTAAAGTCTACGCGCGTAAGCCCTTAGCTCTGCCTGAAACGCGCCAATAGAAAACCTTCTGGGACCTAAGGAAGATGTATTTGTGCCAGTTCTCGGTTCCTTCGTTATAGTAAGTAAACAGCTCGGTGTTTAAAGTTGGTGTTAACCACGTGGATGGTACCGTAAGAGCATGAATAAGACTGTTTGGTCACATTGTCTGTACGGCAGTTCTTCATGATATGTAGTTAATTTTAAGCCCCAGAAAACCAGAGGAAAAAGGATGTCAAGGTAGCTAGCTTAATTGTTTAAAATACTTGGCACGATATCGGGGGGTCTGGGTTCGTATCCCGATCTGGATGAATGATATTTCTTTTGTGGTATTCTTTCAAAATAAGCAGTTATGGTTAAATTTCGGCTATTTTGCGGTTCATTTAATGTTTCAAAATTGTTGGCAAATTAATTATTCACCTTGTTTTGATTTTTAAACAAGTAAATACAGAAATTTTTATCTCCGAAACATATTTTCTTATTAATACAATATTTTCGTACTTATCTATCTCGTAATAATCATATTATTGTGTTATTTCTACAGGTAGATCCATGTCGGAACCAAAGAAAAAATGAAGACAATACAATGTCGAATATTTTAAATATGGTTTCATTCAATCACCCACAAACAAGACATTACCTATGTGCCTAATTTGGCATAAGGTGTTTTCCAACGAAGCTATGAATTCTTCGCGATTAGAAGAGCACTTGAGCATCCAGAGAAAAATTAATATTTTACTTTCAAATGCTCAGAGATCAACATTCGAGACGTCCTATTTTGGGTGATATATTTTCGACCACATCAAAAGAAGAAAATGATGGATTACGTGGGTCATGCAATATTTCCTTACTCATCGCTAAATCGGGAAAACCACACACAATTGGCAAAGAATTGATAATTCCAGCTTTGAGTGAAGTTCTGCGTACTGTGCTGCATAAGCCACCGTCTGATATAGTTAAAAAATTCCGTTGAGTAATAATACAGTGCAGATGCGAGTAAACGAAATGTCTGAGGATGTGGAGAGTTCTCTAGCTGATTTTTTGAAGACTACCGAGTTTTCATTACAGCTTGATGAATCTACTTTGTCAAGAAACGAGTCTTTACTTCTGGTGTACGTTCGCTTCATAAAAGATGAAAGCATTTGTCAAGAATTATTATTCGCAAGAACGTTAGAAACGGACACTAAAGGAAAATCTGTTTTAGGCGTTTTGGAACACTGTTAATAATATCTTGTCTGTTGCTACCGATGGTGCTCCAGCAATGGTTGGATGTAACCGTGGTTTAATTTCATATTTGAAAAGAGCGGTACCAAATGTAGTCGCCGTGCATTCTGTAATTCACCGACAACATTTGGTAGTGATCGCCTTCACCGCTCCCTACAGTATGTAATTACTGCAGTTAACAGGATCAGAAGCAATGCTCTCGATGATAGATTATTTAGAAAGCTTTGTGATGAAAACGACAAAGACTTTAATCGGTTACTATTGCACACAGAAGTTTTGGCTGTCAAAAGGTACTTGTCTAAATGATTTTTTGAACTCTTTGAAGCAGTTACTAAGTTTTTGAAAGCAAAGATGATTTATTACAAGTGAATTTATTGAAATGTAAGAGCGATATTGCTTATTTGACAGATTTATACCACAAATTTAATGAAACAAACCTACAACTGCAAGGGAATGATTTGAATTTGATCAAAGCCAAGGCAATTATATCTGCGTATCTGTCAAAACTTGCTTTGTACAAACAAAATTTGGGTGGAACACAATTTCATCAGTTTCCAAATCTTTCTTCAATGGAAACTAATGATAACAACATTCTCGCTTACTGTCAGCATTTGGAAGCACTAAAAGAGGATTTTACAATTAGATTTGAGGATTTACTCAATATGGTCATTCCAGATTGGGTCATAGAACCATCCTCTAACTTAGAAATCAAAGGATTATCACTGCAGGAGGAGTTTATTGAATTGTCAACAAATGGAAAGTTGAAATTTAAATTTAAAAATAGGTATCAAGAATTTTGGCTTCAACGTCAATTTCCAATATTATATCCAGCCTTATGGGCTGCAGTAAAGAAATTTTTCGTTGCTTTTACGTCCTCGTTTTAGCAGAAAGAGGGTTTAGCATGGTGACCAATCTATTAACTAAGAAAAGGAACAGGTTGTCAATAGTAGAAACCAGTGACTGAAGGTTATTAATGATAAAAATGGCACCAAATATTGATAAATTAGCTTCATCACATCAAGCTCAGCTGTCTCATTAATAATATTATATAAAGGTTTAATAGCATATTTTAATCGTACCGTAAAAAATACTTCAATATTTCATTATCTTAAGATTAAAGAAAATTAAAAATTTGTCCTTTGTTTTTCAATATATAGCATTTGCAATGTAGTTAACCTAAGGGGGGCGCTATCAAATAATTGACTGAAAAAGTGGGTGCTGAATCAAAAAAGGTTGGGAACCTATGATATGAACAATACAAATCCATATTTGTGTGCCAAAGTTCATAACTTCCTGGGGCAGAGGAGCGTTAACCCTTAAACTGCGGGAAACGTATAAAAACGTTTTCCTGCCAGAATGCGAGAACTGCGGGAAAAACGTTCTTATACGTTTGACCTGCTCTTCCTTGCCCATGCTTGGCCTTCCTCAATTTTATGGCGGTGCCTGTAAATGAGACGCACCCTCACAAAATCTTTTGCATTGTCCTAAATGTGGAAAACCCTTCCCCAGGGTTTTCCAGCCTCTGCGTAATTCCAAGATTTGTGGTACACTCGTAATTTCATATTTTCCTCACTCGTTAAAAATAAATGTATCTACTAACTGTTTGGTATCAAATTAATCAGCTAACAGCAAGGGAAAAAATAAGACAATTTAATCATTGGCAATTGCTTCCACGTTAGAGGAGCAACCAAAAGTCTTGAACAATAACCGCTGACCGTGGGCATCGGAAGAAGGTCTACCCGGATTATGGGGGTTTCCTGCCTGCTGCGAATAGTCTGACCCACCAAGAGAAGGGACCGTTTCTGTAACTTGCCTCCCACACACGACTGTCGCCAAAGAAAAATACTCCCGCATCTTAAGGGTTAACGGAGGTTGGAGGCAACAAATATAAACATTTTAATTTATTTTGAACCATAGTTAGCATCACTTTGCAGATATTCACTAACAATGTAATAGATTGTAGTTTATTTGTAGGATGGCATACACATTATTTTGTCAATTCAAGTACTGGTCAATATAATTTTAAATTAGTATTTACTATTAATTTGTTATCAATGTTTACAGTATAATTTACTAATTCATTGAAGCACTGGATGACTTCCAATATGATATAACTTCAAACTAAGCTGTTGCCTAACATAACATTAAACAAAAACTTATTGTAAATAGATATAATCTTACAAATGGCACTAATCAACTCAGATTTATTTTAAATGACATAAACGCACATTGTTGAAACCCATTGTACATTAATATTATTTTTAAATAAAACTCTGTGAAAAAAGTACCATTTGTGAGGTTATTTCCATTCTGGATTTCCACCATACTTAGCCCACTTCTGGAAGCTTTACTACGCATTGCATAATTCATTAGTATCAGCAATTTCCCATTATAACCGATGATTTTCACATTGTAAATATGTGAATTAATACACCTTTCACTACTGTAGTAAGTAAAAGACTAACTGAGATTGTATTTTGGTTAAAGGATAAATATTATATATTTATATAACAGGAACGGATCTAGAGAAAAATTTTGGGGGGGATCCGATCAAAAATTTTAAAATAAAAGACATTTCGGCTTTCACAAAACGTGACGTTAGAATTGTGTTAGACAAATTCGAGTATTTTCGCTAGTGATTGCTTATTAAATTGTGTGTTTATTTGCGTTATTTGAGTTTCATTTTCCAAAAATAGGCACAAGTGATATTTCGGGGGGGGTCCGGACCCCCAGGACCACCCCCCTGGATCCGTCCCTGTTATATTATTATAAACACAACCCCATCTTATACATAAATGGGGATGATAAAACTTTTATCAATAATCAAAGACTCAAACAAGAAAGGATACTTGCTGAAAGAGATCTTCCATTTGTTCTTGAAGCAACTTCTTCGAGGACAAAAGGTGTTACATCTTTACCATGGATACCAAGACCTCTTGCTTCTGACAAAGCTTCTTGGATAATCTTTTCAATATCAGTATTCTCTTCATTTACTGTTCCATCTGGAGGTGGGGGTACAGCTATAAGGATCCCATTTCCCAAATCAATGGATAGAGATTTATATATCAGCATAGCAGCTTCCTTTGCAGTAGAGACATTGTAAGGAGCCAAAAGAGGTCTTCCATCATCATCAAAAGCTTTGGGAGAAAAGAAAGAAGGAAATTCACGACTTTCTCCAAAGGTTGCCACACATACTCCCTGAGTTTCCTGAAAAATAATAACATTCATATTACTTTACGAGTAAAATGTAGCTTGCATACTGCAAGCAGATCGACAACACTAATTTCATGTCGGCATCATATCGGAACATTCAAAAGAAAAAAAAGCATTGAAAATATTCCTAAAATCCGCTGTAATTTAATCGTCTGGCATCAAACCCGAGTCTTCCTGGTGATACTTCCTATGCAGCACAACATAAGATAACCATCTCTAACTATATGTGAAAGTTCAAGCAGAAATATTGGCTGCAACTGCCTCAAACAACGTCTAACTTTTCACATATGTTCCTTATGTAAGAAATTGTAATGTGCTCTAGCATCGAACCCAGGAAGAGCATGGTCTTATCGAAATTTTTTTCTTAAACCAAGTCTTAATATACATCTTCTAGCAAAGCAAGAACTTCCTATTATTTCGATAAATACATCAAAATAAATAATGAAAGCTAACTCAATGCATGTTAAATGGGGGATATATTTACCGTCTGGCTTCGAACCCGGGTCATTTGTTGATACTTCCTATGTAACACAATAGAAGATCACCATCTCTAACCATGTGTGAAAATTCAAGCAGAAATATTGGGTGCAACTGCCTCAAACGACGTCCTACTTTTCCCATGTATTCCTTGTGAGAGAAAATTTAATGTGCTCTGGCATCGAACCCAGGAACAGTACGGTCTTATGTAAATTTTTTTCAAAACCCTATGCTTAATATACATCTTCCATATAAGCAAGAATTTCCTATCATTTCGATAAGTGCATGAATAAAAATAATGAAAAACTACCTCAATGTATTTTAAACGGCCGATTTTTGCATCGTCATAGCATCAAACCAAGGATATTTTCCCTAAAAGTCATTTATGTTTTCAATAGATCATGACCATATACATAGGCTTCTTGAGTTTTGATTCTCTACCTATCCAGGAAGTGTTTTTTAAAAGTTCCTGAAAATCAAAGCAAATGGGAAAAATCGGGACTTAGGGGCCCTCTGGCATCTAACCCATGACACTGAGGTTCAAAATCACAATTTTTCTGGCGCTTACATGTTATGGCCAATACATTGTAAAAATTTCAACTCAATCACGCTTGTGGTATAGGCTGTGAATTTGTATCCTATCTATCTATCCATATATATATAGATGTGTACATGAATGAATCCGGAGAAGCATCTATATATAATAGATAATCAATGAAGAACTATTACAAAATAAAATGAACTAATATACTATATTTGCACTTCTTTTTCTTTTTGGAAGGTATAGTTATCATAAATATGTATTTATAAATGAAACCTTCAATAAAGAAGCATTGCTAAGAGTCAATCTTTTACATGTATTATTAGATAAATTTACAAAATAATGCTAAAAATATCAACAACATTATAAAATTACTAAAGACTGACTGTGATAGCAAGTGTAGCTGAAAACCAAAGGATAAAAAGCAAAAATGGTCAACATGTATGGAACACATACTGGTCTTCCATTTGCCACATTGGTGCCCCAACCGCTTAACTACCATGTGAAACTTGTTTAACAGACAATTGAATCAGAATGTACCTTCACTAAAACAAAACAAAGTTCTTTGTGATTGTATGGACTTAATCAGTCCACCAGTATTTCTATGGAATATTGTAATTTTGTGCAATTAACTGTATGGATAGAGAAACAACATATTTAGAGGGACTTGCAAAAATAGGCATTTCATTAAGATATAAGACACATTCAGCCTCAATTTTATAAAGCATATTTCTCAGCATAAAAAACTCAATAAATAACTTCTAAGGCTTTTTCTCTTACATTATTTCTTAATTCTCAGAGCACAAGGCTATGTCACTTGTATGAAATCCATTTAAATTATATTTAATGTGATTATGGATGTATTATAGTTCAGACCAATATAATAACACCCTAAAGGATATTAATAAGATATTTTCCGATAAAAATCTAGAACTCTGAGAACTGAACAAAACTTTATCAAATAAAATTATGAATAACAGCATAAAGTAAGCTTACTCTGCGACAACAGTAAAATATAATATAATAAAATACAAAAAATGAATAATGGGGAAAAAAACTTTTGCTAAAATGACATTTGTATTTGCTAACAGGATTGCAAAGCATCAAACACATTATGCAAACTTGAACGGCAGTTTACTCTTCCAAAGGAGATATAAATAATCTCTTATCGCTTTCTTGCAAAACCTACCAAATACTCAAGAGTTTTTGCAACATCAAGAATAGATTTCACTCCACTTGATACAACTGCCAACGGCGTTCTTCCGAGTTCATTCAAATCGGCGCTGATGTCCATGGTGTCATTTACTCCTCGATGAACACCTCCAATTCCTCCTGTTCGTGCAATACAACATCCGATTGAAAATTTCCAGAAATGTGCAGATTAGAAATTAATAATAATACTAATATCCAAAATACTTCCCCAAACTTTTAGCATTAAAAGATACACTCAGGCTTAACAATTTTATGATATGATTCTCTCCACTGTAGTGAAAGATGAAAAAAATAGAAATAATTTACATTGATAAAAAGACACGCCAAAGAATACATGATAGAGGAATGTGCAAATGATTTTAAAGTTAGTATACTATAATAAAGCGAAGCGGCTGCTGATGGTTATGTTATATGTAAAAAAAAACAACTCCAAAACCATCAAAAAACTTGCAAAGCGGCTAAACGTATTTCGACTTCCACAAAGTCATCCTCAGACTAAGGTCGGCAAAGAAATGCCTCAAAAAAATTTTTTTATGTATTAGTATGCTATGCTTAAGAATATAAATACCTGTAACAAATACATTTATTCCAGCCATCTTTGCAGCAATCATTGTAGCAGAGACCGTCGTTCCACCACTTAATCCCTAAAATATGATATATTGAGGAGGGCATGAGAGAAAGTCATACTGAGAAAAATTATTAAATACATACAAATTTCCTTTAACTTTAAAATTCAATAGATGGAATAACTGGATTTGGCAAAGGGGCTGATGAAGGTCATTTGGTGGTAAATAATGAGAAATGAAAGGTAGATAATGAATTAAATTAAATGAAAATGAATAAAAAATTAAAATTGATCCTAAAATAATCAGCTCCTATCTATAGTTAAGACAGAAGCAGAAAGGGAAATTTCTAATACTTCCAGATTTGGGTGTACATTTTATAAACAATAATTATTTGCGTTTGTATATTAGACTATTGAAGCAGAAACTCTTCTTCCATCGCAATTAAATGTTTTATTGACTAAAAATGCGTAATGGGGAAATATTTATGTATAATATTGAAATCTTTCTTCAAAACACACTTAAGAAGATACACAATAAATGCAATGAGTGCCGACATAACTTACTTTACTTAATACAAACGGCAGATCTCTGCGTGAAGTTTTAGTTGCAGGATATTTTTTAGATGCCAAATTCTCCATTACAGAGTTGCTGATACCAACACAAATGATTCCATCCACTATAGCCACTGTTGCAGGGGTGCAGTCCTACAAACAACATGAGGAGAATACAAAAACATTTTTAGTTCATGCTGATAATGTAGTTCAAAATGTAGTAGTAGACATGCGTGAAAACAGAATACAAACAAAGCTTATCGTCGTTTCAAAAATCATGTCTGAATAGCTAGTAGTGCTATATACTAGTAAAACTCGTTTAAAGACAGAGCTCCAAATAAACTTTAGTTAAAATTCTTGATGAGGACTGCTTGGGAGATATTCTGTACCTCATTTACCACTATATAATCGAGAATTTCACCAAACTTTAGGTATTCATTTTATTTAACATAGAAAAATCTATCTACACCATCTTCGATTAATCCAAAAAAGAAGCTATCATGCAAACGACTCGTAAGACAAAACTTATGGTACCAAATAATAAATTCATTTCTTTATAAAAAAAATCACCTGATTTCTGATGATTTCCTCCACCTTACGTGCCGTTGATAAGTTATCTGGATAAGGCATTCCATGTGTTATAATAGTAGATTCTAACGCAACTACAGGTTTACCGCATTTCAACGCACTTGATACTTCTGGTGAGATTGATAAGTTTCCTGAGAAATCTGATAGTAACCTTTTAAATCCTGGACGTAAATTATAACCACTGCATCGTGAAATATTGAGTAGTAAATGCATCTGGAATACAATAGCATAGCGAAACAAATTTTAGTAAAGTTTTTGAGGAAAAAAGTCCACATATAGCGAAAGATTAAAGCTGTAGCAATAGTAAATCGCTATTGCAAGAAATGCATTATGATCATTTAGTATCTAATAATGTACGGTAATAATAAGAAAGTTACGTGAAAGATAATAACCATGTTTTGAAGACAGGCATTCAAAGACCTCGCCAATGCAGTCAACAAAAATAAAGTGACGCACGATATTCAAATTGCGCTATAGCAATTTGAATATCGTGAATCTAGAGTTATCTAGAAATTTACTCAAAACAGAGCATTGTTAGGATTGTTAGTACGCGACGACAAAGGCGATTGGCATTTACATCGTTGGTTTTCACGGTTGTTTATTCGATCAAAGGATTTTAAAATCCATCGTGACGAAGTTTATCTTCTGTGGCGTAAAAATATCGCTATTCGTTTGGATTCTCTCGTCACATGGCACATCAAGATCGTTCGAATTACGTTGCATGTTAAGATTTTTAATACGGTAAAGTTCATTCGGGAGCCTTCGCTCGAGTGCTAATAGCAATTCGGAAACGAAGAGATAAACGATTCGTAAAACGTATGTCGGCAGCCAGTGCTTCATTTCCAGAGAGAATTTTGTTATTTCTCACAATCCATACTCGCAGATATGCATTTATGCTTCGTTTGTAAATATCACAATTCATTTACCGACAGCGATGATGAAAGTCTAGTCTCATGAGTTTTGCATCGATATAAGGGAAATCTCAGTTTTTATTCAACCGACGATGAAATTGGGTTAGATTTATAAAATGATCGGTGGGGTTTCATCTCGATTTCGAACGTTCGAATGACTGAGAAAGGCTAATTATGCTGGATTTGGGGTACGAATGAGAGTTTTTAAGAGATGATGATCGAAAAATAACACTAATGTATCGCAAATCTCAGTAAATTTGTTATGTAAAGAGATCAATTAAATAAGCTAGAAAATGGTTAGTTCGACCCAGCTAAAGTTTCTCTTTCTCGACGTGAATATACATCAAGATTACTTTGAGCTATTGGACATACATTCTGTTCAGTGTTGTAGGAAGCACTTCGTCATGGTTGTTTATATCGTGCCATCCAATAAATAAAGGGTCATGATAAAACGAAAAGAATGTGTTTCAAAGCAATGAACCTCAAAATAGACTGACCTTTTCTCGTGAACAAATTATGATCGAATATTGAGGAAACATGATATAATCGAGTAAAATAATCTGATCTTCTTGAATTGTGTGTTACTTGTAATTCTCACATCATCGAACGTTTTATTTTATGCCTATCTACATCTTTGTAATTTTACAAAGGGAATTGCATGGAGTATTTTGGTTTCCTTCAATTTTTATTGAGAAACATATATCTATGCTTTCATCGTTAGGTCAGGTAGCACCATTGATAACCATATTGTTTTGACAATTATTTAATATTTTATGAAAGAATCATCACGAATCAATTCACAAAAGATGAAATTCCCCTAAGGCCTGGCTTTCTCAAACTGTTTTCTTGCAAATATCTGGGTTTCATCTGGGAAATATACTCAAGTTTATTTGTATCTCTTGCTGTGGCAATGTTCTCATACCGAATTTGGTAATGTCAAATGATGCGATCGATGATGGATGGTTCTTTTTCTCATGTCTAAATAATGGGTTCGCATTTCTTCGATCCAGCCATCCCAAACATAACACTAGTAGTGACTAACTTTTCCTTAAGCTTTGTTCTTTTGTTTGGTTTGCCACTTTCATGGCATTACTGAAATAATTAGTAGCATGACATACTGAATTGAAGCACTGCCTACAACAGAAAAAATTGTAGCATGTACTCTATAAAACCACTGGTAATCCAGATGATTACACAAATTTCTCCAGACTTCGAGTCATGCGTAAGAGTCTTACTAGGTTGTGCTATCATAATTACCTTAACTTGATTCAAAAAAATATTCTTGTTAACTCAAAGCAATTTTGGTCTTATGTCAATAATCTGCGTGGATCTAACAAAGTTCCCAATGTAATGCATCACAATGGTATTAATTATAATAATGGACAGGATGCATGTAATCAGTTTGCTGATTTCTTTTCTAAAGTTTACACAAACTATACCCTAGATGATATACCTCAACATAACTTTAAATCTAGTATTGATATTAACAATATGAGAATCACAACAAATGAGATTATGAATAAACTAAATTCTCTCGATGTTCACAAAAGTCCAGGTCCTGATAATATATCTCCTTTACTGTTATGGAAGTGTGGTGAAGCATTGTTGTATCCTATCCTGTCGTACCTATCTTTAAGAGTGGTGATAGACAATATATGTAATTATAGGCCAATTGTTATTCAGCCTGTTCAGGCTAAAGTTCTGGAGAGTATTCTTCCTGATAAACTTTCTCCTGCTCTTAACAGAATCCTAATCAGTGAGCAACATGGCTTTACTAATGGCAAAAATCTACAAGCACTAATCTTTTATCATTTCATAATTTTATATCTCATGCTCTGGAACATCATAGGCAGGTTGATACAGTTTATACTGACTTTTCTAAAGCATTTGGCAAAGTCAATCATCAGATACTATTGTCTAAATTGCAAGCATATGGTGTATTTGGGAATGCTTTAACAGTTACCTTGCTAACAGAAAATTGTTAGTTAAGCTGGACAACTATATTTCCTACCAGTAAAATGTTGCTGGCATACTGCAAGCAGATCGACAACACTAATTTCATATTGGCATCATATAGGGACGGTCCTCAGAAGAAAAAAAAATGATTGAAAATATTCTTAAAATTCGCTGCAATTTCCTGATTATACTTACTATGCAGCACAACAGAAGTTCACCGTCTCTAACTGTGTGTGAGAATTCAAGCAGAAATATTGGCTGCAACTGCCTCAAACGATGTACTTTTCCACAATAAATGCAGTATTAAAAATTTAGCTATTGTAATTAGTTGAAGTTATTTTCTGAGCTAAAGTGAGCCAAAAGATATAGAAAATGAAGATTTTTTGCAAATAAACTGAAATTACATGATGGCAGGAAAAAGTAAACTTAGGATTAGTAAATTTGATGGCAAAAAGAGATACCCTGGTGCTATTTATCATTTGATGATCTGATAAAAATCTTCATTAGGTGTCACTGTACATACAAGGCATGTTCAGAAAGTAAGTGTACTGTGACCTTCATGGGATGTGGGTTTTTGTTTCGGTTTGAGGGTTGGCAACACTGAGAGGAAGAGGGGGCTCTCCTGACAGGAGCAGGGTAGTATATTCACTCACGTTGTAGCGTCCAGTTGTATGATATATAAGAAATCTTGCCAAGTGTGATTTGCTTCCTACTCACAGAAGGGTTACACCCACTGAAATATTTTTCACTAATCAAAATGGTTTACGGCAATGCTGTTATGAACAGAAGGAATGTGTTTGAGTGGTGTATGAAGTTTAGTGGAGGCAGAACAAATATTCATGATAAACAAAGACCTTCCATTTTGACTGATGAGTTGGTGCAAAAAATTGAGGAAACTGTGAAGACCGCTGATTGGCAATGGACAAAATTTCTGCGCTGTTTCCACAACTGAGATGAAATAATAACAGAAATGCTGGGATACTGGAAGCTGGGCACAAAATAAGTCCCAAAATGGCTGACACAGCAGCACAAGAAAAACTGAGTCAATAGCGCCTGCGACTTCCTTGAGCAACTTGAATTGGAAGGTGAGGATTTTTTGAGCTTTTTGTGACTTGAAATGAATTGTAGGTGGCTCATTATGAGAAAAAAGACATCATAGTGGTGTTACACCAATTCCCCATCTGCAAAATAATTCAAAACTTAAATTTTGGGCAAAAATCGTAGCCTTAGTGTTTTGGGACCCTACCCTTAGTGTATTGTGAGCCCTTAAATAAACTCAAAATGGTTATTCATAGAGGTGTTTGTAAATGCTTTTTTTTCTAAAAATCTGTTGATTTGAAAACCAAATTGTGGTGTTTTGTGTTTTTATTATGTTTCCCAAATTTGGTGTTACTAATTTTCACAGAGTCTCATTTAAGCAAAGGAATGATATTAGACACACTTTAGCATAAACATTGAAAATATTATTAAACATAAATCATACAAAATATTAAATTAATTTTATTTAAAACTGTGCTGTTTACACCTTTCACAGCTGCAGATAAACAAAACATGATATTTTCATTAAAAACATATTGATGCAATAGATGTTAGGGAAAAACAAAACATATTTCTTTGTGGAATTAGGCAAAATTTTGTGATAATGGAAAGAAAGTTTTGCGAATTTATGGGAAAAGATCAAAGATGAATTTGCATAAGCAAAGATGTCATGAGTGATAAAAGATATTACAAAAAATACGTAAATAATGCAATTATATATTGTACATTTATTTTAATCAAACCAAAATTACATTTCCCTCTCTTGCAAATGACGAATTAAGCGAATATCACCAAAATCTGTTCTGCTTATTAAAACTGCTGAAATTAGCATTATTTTGCTGATGAAAATGAGCTACGCTCCTCACACAGCTCATTTGGTTGGGATGTTTTGAACCATCCCTGTATCCCTGGCACCTTCTTGAAGGCACACATGGATGGAATTTCCAACTGTCGCGACGGTTAGCTGCAGCAAGAGGTTCTGAAGTGTAAGAAGGGGATGGTGGGAGGGAGGGCATGAAGAAGCTTGTGCTCACAATATGCATTGAATGATTATGTGGAAAATTAGGCAACTAGTGTATCAACAATATCCTAGTAAATGCTCTTTGATCCTTTATAACAATAATTGTGTATATTATTGCTATCATTTCCTACTTTATATTATCAAATATTGTAAGATTTACTTGTACTGTTTTATGCTATTTTGTGACATTTCACCTTCTTTAGCTTTATTCTTTCATGATTCAATCAACATGCCAATCAATTGTACCTAATGGATTATTTTTTATTTTCCATTTATGCTAATATTTTTGTTCCATACAACACAATGTCTATATTAATTGTAAAATGTAAGAGAATTCCTGTAATAAAGTTAATTATTATCATTATTAGTATTATGTATAAAGAGTATGTCATCATATTTAGTCATTAAAAGTTGTGAAATTTCATCGTCAGGTCTTGAATATATTTTTTTTAGCAATTAGATTACAAGTCATATTTGTTATGGCAAGATATTTCAGGTTCATGATATTAATATTTCTTATTAATAAATCTATATAAATTTGATCTCTCATTTTAGCTTCATTCAATGGGACAATTTACCATAAATTAAACACTTCTGAAAAAATCCCAATATCTTACACTCTAATAATTTGTTGCCGAAATCTATTGATAAATATTAATTAACATCAAAGTGTGTCAGTGCAAAGAATGGGCAAAAATTTATAAATAGAACTTTGCAGATTGCACAAAACATAGCAAAATAAAAAACATAGCTAAATTAACCTTAATTAACTGAAAGATCAAGCTCACACAAAGTTTTTTTATTATGCTTTCTGTGTGTAAAACAACTTATGTTTCTACAATACGGCCATTACTACATTACACTTATTCTCAAGAAGATGTACTCTATGTCTAGTTAAGAGTTTGCACGACCAAACCAGATGCAAGGGGTAAATATCGATTTATAAAATAATTTACGTTAAAATGATGGCCAAAATTACTGCTAAAGATGTCTGCAAAAAATGAATAAATTGCTAGTAATTCACAAAGGATCGAGATTCTTACTAGATAGATATTAATACCCTGTGCCTTTCGGGGTGTGGCAGGGGGAGTAAACACCAGTTGATCTTAACTACTTCTTTACTTGGTTATTGTGAAGTATTGTTCTTGAAGAAATTGGATTTAAAAAGACTCATCCTAGCATCTATTTCTCTTATGTTCACTATCGGATGAGTAGCAGGGGTGTTGCATGATGCCAGTAGTATCTTCCGCAAATGTAGTCTCCCTGAATTTATTAAGCTATCACAGCCTCTCAGCTTCACTCTCCAAACCAAGGATTTCACCAATCTTTTCCTGATTCGGAAATTTTCTCTGTTTTCCAACCAGGTTGTGTCTTTGAAAATATTTTCCTGTTGTTCTGTTCACTCTAATTCATCGTGTGCACGTCATCTCCAACCAAGAATAGAAGTACTGGCCTCCCGTTTACAGTGAATTCGGGGCCAAAGAGGAGTGTTGTGCCTGATAGTATAAGAAGTCCAGTTGGACTTGAAGTGCATCAGCAGCAATTCTGCTTGTGGTTGGCACTCAACCTCCAGGACACCCATCTCCTCCTTACGGGTCTCCACGCACGGCAAACACGTGGGTGAATCCTCAGTCAGCTGGCATGACCTCACACAGACAGTTGATTCACAAAACTGCCCGGACTCAGACCTTGCTGTTCGAGGGGTTTGTTCTCGGGGTTTTCTCCCCGCCCAATAAGTAATAACATTTACTTTCCCTGAATAAGAAAACTGGGATAATTTCCTTAGAAAGATTTCTGTTACAGCTGAGTTGCATCGTGTCTTTAGGTCTTTATTAATGAAAGCAAATGTTTGTCAAATTAGATGTTACCAAGGGAAGACATAGAGCCAAGGCAAGAGGAGGGAGAACTATTGAATGACATAGTGGACAAAAAGCATGTAATTGAAACTTCTTCATATTAATACGAAATACACAGAAACAGGGGAGGCCATGGCATCTTTTAGGCATCATTTGGCATCTACTAGGCAAATGATGCCTTAGAAGAGGTGGTATTTTTAATATGCAAGTATGACAGAATGCAATATTTTAAACGAATGCGTCTATGATAACAATTCCCCAATTCTCACAGCCGTTGCTTACTCCCTTTCCCATCCCTCGCCCCCCCCCCCCCCCCGGCAGCAATTTAACCTCCCCTCCCCTCATTGAGTAACATCCCCATTCCTCGTCCTTCACCTTATCTATTCGATGCACCACCTCCACTCCACCCTGTGTTCCACTCTTACGCCTGCTTACCTGGCCCGAATCAGATAGACTGCCTGCTTACCCGGCCCATGCAGACCTCTGCAGTGGACAGAAACTCGTATCCTATTTTTGAAAATAATATAATCCAAATAGTCCAAATCATATTAATTTGAATACTACGGTACTGCCATCTGGTATCCGATATTTAAAGATGAATTGTATTGGCATACTACGATACTGCCATCTGGTATCCGATACTTGAAGATTAATCAATTCACATTGAATTGCATCGGAATCGTCGGATTCAGTTGTAAGAAAATCGAATCTGAATCGGATTAAAAAAATCGATTCGAAAATATCGTAAATCGTATTGGTAATATCGATTTTCTGATAAATCGAATCGGAATCGCTCATCACTAGAATAAAGTACGTAGCATGCAAGGAGATAACCAAAACCTTAACACACAAGAAAGTTGATAGCAAAATTATCACAGAGCAGGGAGGAAATGGGCCAGAGATTGCCGATCTTGCCGGGGTCTTTTCCGTCCTTTGGAATAAGGACGGTCCTGTTTCGATTCCATGCCTTCGGAAAGTATGCTGTCACCAAGAGCAGATTGAAGAGTTTCCCTAATTTCACTTCCATTCCAGGGTGGGAATCATGGAATCCCACTAATTACGTTTTTTTCCTTTGGACGGCTACTCATCAGGTGAAGGTGCCGTGAGAGAGGGCCAAGGAGGTGCCCCCTCAAAAACCCCAAAGGAGACAGCCGACCAGAATTTTCCCCAAACCCAAAAGACCGACAGTAGTTCTGCATAAAAACTATGAGTTTGTATGTATGTAATAGTAAGACAAGTATGTATGTGAGTGTGTGTTTATTGGCGTATCAGCCTCTCTGGCTATTATCGCCATGAATAGCAGGATGTCATACAAGTCAGTATACTGTATACATCCACAAGTCGAACAGTACATACAATATATAAGGTTAAAAAGTTAATTTTTGGCTCTGATTAAAATTTGTAAAAACAAGAAAGGGCTGTATTTTGGCATCTAAAGTTTTGATAAAATAAAGACGTAGAGCGTAAAAGGTCTAGAGTCTATTTTCACAATAAAGGATAGTGTCCCCAACTTATATTAAAACCATAAATAAATAAAATTATTAATTAATAAATTAATTAGAATGAAGGTAAGTTGAGCGGAGCTTGACTAAATGTAAGTTAATAGTCTCGATGCCTTCACAAAATCAAATATCTTTTCCACAGAAGCTACATCGTCTCCAAGGGCGACCGAGAGATCCGTCGAAAGACCTAATCTCCTTCGATCATCGTTAAACTGGGGGCATTGCAGTAAGACATGTGACACAGAAAGTACTGTGTCACATATCTCACATACTGGGGCCTCCTCTGACCACAGTAGATGTTTATGAGTCCACCAGCAATGCCCAATTCGTAGTCCGTATGTATGTATGTAATAGTAAGACAAGGTAGGTTAGTGTAAACAATCAGATCATATCTATGTAAGAACTCTACAAGCTGCCTTTCGGCATGTGGCAGGGGGAAAGAGAGAGCAGATCATATGTGAATCCAGTACAATTACAAATGGACCAATTATGTTTCTTAAGTACTGCTGACAAGAGAAACAAATGTGGGATAGCAATGCTTGCAGGACCTTCATCCTCAAGGAATAGTAGGCCACATTTATATGAGCGACAGGGATTAGTGAAGAGTAGCAAACCATACATTAGTGTAATTGAATAACTGTCGAAAGGTGTGAACGAGAACAACACAAATTGAACGGATTCCCCCTATACTTGGACAATCATAAGTGCTCTGCACGCTAGAAAAGGCTTCATAATCAGAAATAGATATAGAACTGTTATGTTTTTTTCTTATTTTTTAAACCATTTTATTAGTGATTGTTATATAAGACTGTTGTGTTTCATATTAGTCTCCTTTTATTGTTGATGTGTTTTATTTTTAATACGTGTGTAGCTTTTGGAAATTCAATCTGGTTACAATTTTTTGGGCATTTAAAAGTAAGTTGCTCTGAGAGGCAACTCATTTTTCCACGGGAGTATTGTAATGGCCACCAAAACCTGTGTGTTGTTCGCCATTGCGATAATTCATAAATGTACATCACACTCATTCCCCATCCCTTCCTAATTTTGCCTAAAAGTGGATCTGCGGCTAGCGGAATATCCGCTTAGAAACAGAATTTGACCCTTACAGTTTCCCAAGTGCCTTCGTCCCCCAAATCTAAATGTATAAAACCGGTCTCGACTTGTCGGATAGTTAAAAATGCACATAAAGTACTTCCAATAATGCATATTGATTTATGGAAACTAAGAGGAATCCGCTAAATCTTGGAGCAAGACAATAAGGCAGCAATTAAGCAATGCTTTAAGCTATAGTTAGTCACGTCTAATTAAACTACAGTAGAAGTCCGTTATAACGAGAGCTGACAAAAATCGGAAAAGTACTCGTTATAACGCGATACTCGTTCTAGCCGATTTCTAACAGTAAGTCTAATTAAGTCCGTCTTCTTGAAGCCAAGGTCAGTAAATGTGTCCGCATGGAACTGTAGGGTTTTTAATTCCTACGCAAATGCTTCAGAATGCGTAAAAGAGTACGTTCGCGTCAAAAATATTATATCATTGATTCATAAACCATAACCAAAGTGCGTCTTCTAACATAAAATGTGGATCATTATTGCTAAATTATCAACGAAAGTAATAATATATCATTAGACAATCGTATTAGTTAGGATTTAGTGATTTAGCTTAATAATTAAACATGGCTTTCCAGTAGTGTAAGTAGTTGGAGTCATGCTCGTTAGACGCGAGTTTTTCTCCGGTGCCGGCAATTCGCAGCTGGTGAGAGCAGAATTCCTTCTCCTGTACTCTAATGGACACATTTCTCCAGCATCTGGGCACTAACTCCGAATTCAGCTCAGCAGATCCATCGACAGAATCATTTTCTGTATTTTTTTTAAACCCGTATGTTTGAAACACTTATTCACACTTTCGGGTGATATTTTTCCCAGGCCAATGCAAACCCATGGATTGCCTCCAGGACATTCCATTTGATGCGGGTTTCTTTTGACATTAATTTCCTCATTAACGTATTAACGAGGTGTGATCTAAAATGGCGCTTTGTAGCTCGAATAATGCCCTGATCTAATGGCTGCAACACACTTGTGCAGTTAGGGTGAAAGAACACAAGCTCTATGTTCGTCAACTTAATGACGGGGTGGGCTGGACAGCGATCCATGAACAGCACAATTTTTCTATTTCTCCCTCCAATTTTGGCATCAAAAGCATTTAGCCACAGCGTAAAAATTTGTCCTGTCATCCATGCTTTGGCGTTGGACTCGTAAGTACAGGGAATATTTCGCTGGCCACAAAAAGCTCGGGGACGCACGGATTTTCCAACAATTATTTATCACATCCAGTCATGTTCGTGTAGAGGAGAACTGTAAGCCTCTCCTTACTCCTTTTTCCACCTTAGCAGCGGTCGCCCTTGACAGCCAAGGTTTTTTCCGGCAGTAAATTGTAAAACAGTGCTGTCTCATCCGCTTTGTATATATCCTAATTACGTGGAGATTAATAACAGTTTGTCACACTAAATACATGGCCTATCTTACAATTTATAGTATTTAAACGATAATTTGCTTGGAACAATTAAACACAATGTAACACAATGTGTCAACTAGTTATAGCCATCATCGGGTATAGTAACTAATCGAAACCGGTCGTGTGTGTGGTGGAATTAAAAAGTTGTGGAATTGAATACATTGTGTTTAATTGTTCCAGTAATGGAATTCTACAAAGTGACGGCTGCTACCATGGAGATAATTTGCTTTGTGCATTACTTACCTTTTCTTCGTTTTTTTCGAGGATCGACTTGAGAATTGGAAGCCAATTATGTACCGCTTGCTCATTTACTTAACTGGATTCACCGCTAATTATGTGGAGTGATCTCTTCTTCCTTTAAATCGGTTCAGCCAATCATCCGTGCTACGGAAATTGTCCAGTTTCATGCGAAGGGCAAGCTCTTCAGCTTTCGCTTTTATCATTGTTCCGCTGATCAAGGGCGTCGCCAGGGGGGGCAGCTGCCCCCCCCCCCCCTGCCCCCCCCCTGGAGACCCATTCGTATTTTGGTTCGGGATGTGTTGTAGAAACAATTTTTAGGCACGAGCGTATTTGAAAAGAATTTAGACCCAAAACAAAGTCAAGTGTTGGCACGTGTAAACACCAGTGATGGGAAAAGTACTTCCTCGTAGGAAATTCATTATACCTCCAGCGCAGCAAAAATATTTCAACAATACTTTGTAGTAGAGTCCTTCGCCCCTTCCCTCCCAAGAGAAGAAAAGTTCGGTTTCAGGGTGAACAATGTAGTTAGAACTGCTTCTCGATGCGACCAGAGCGCGAGCTTATGCGATTATGTCCTCTCTCTCAAACTTCCTTGAGTATCGTCCGACAATCGCCGGCAGAAGACAAAGGATTCAGTTTTTTTTTCGTTTTCCCTTCAAGATGGACATAAGAAAGTTTTGCGGTGAGTATTTTGCAAATAGGCCAAAGCAGTGGCCCAGCAAGGGGGGGAAGTTTAGGGGTTCAAACTCCCCCCCCCCCAAGAAGTCCTATGACTAGTTTTGCATACCAGTAAATATGGCTCCGATTACAGCTAAGTTGATGTTTTCGGTAGCAGAGCAGGCCTAGAGCCGACATCGATTTCAATGGGACCTTACGAGTGTTTCGCACAAAATGTTCAACGCATGCACTTCTTAACCATATCCTTTTGTTAGATGAATTACACCATAAGATAAGATTCCCATGAGAAGAATTCGACAGTGCTGATTCGTTTACTCTTCGCAAAAACACAAGGGAACATTCGAGAAGTAATTCCAAACTTACACCTTGAAAACAGAGATTAAAATTACGTTTGAGGGACAAACAGGTTGATAAAACGCTCAGTTAGATCTTCTGCATGTGACTGTTTTGAGGGTGTGAATGCAAAGCTAGGCTCGTGAATAGTGATTTTGAGAAATTCACAGGGAACAGTTCGAAGGAGAGTTTAGTTTGGATTTCATAAGGTACAGATGGACATCCGAAAATTCTTTTCACAGTCCGCTAACAGCTCGAGGCCTCTATCGGGAGAACGTAAGTTAATGTCTATGTAGTTTTTTGTAAAATGACCGTTATTAGTTGCATTAATTAGGATTGTATTATTTTAGGGCTGTTATCGGAGGGCACATCTCAAGCTGAGTTAGCGACAATTGCAAAGTTACTTGTTCCTTTATTAAGCATTCTGGACGATTAAAAATCTGTACAGTAGGCTCTTCATTGCTCAGGATGTTATAAAATATACCGATCCAAATTTTATAATTACCCGTAAATTTGCTGTATAGTTGCGAAAATAATTCAATAACCGGGTTTCCGTAGAGATTAGTAAAAGTATTGGAGCAATACAAGATATCAGTAAAAATTAATTTTCGATGATATTATTAATAATATACCATTTTGGAAGCAAATCAGTCAGCTGAAAGGTATTGTGCGCGTAAGTTACGCACATATTTATCGTAACTGTGACTTGATGACTTGAAATAAATTTGAGAAACTTTTGAAACTGTGACTTAAATTCTTCAGCTTCCTTTTCGATGCAGCCAATTTTTTCTCTTGTGATAGAATCCCACGAATCTCATATCTGGTTATGCAATGCCCATTCAAAATTTCAATTTGTGGAAAATTTTTGTTTCCTTTGAACACTCAGTGCGTAAGACTGGGTTTTGTATCATCTCTCCGCTAGTTAAACCACCTATCACTTAGTCTAAATAATTGTAAGTTGACGTCTTCATTTTTTCCACTTTGGTATATAACTTCATTTCTGCAAATTCAATTATAATATCAACTATAATCAAGAGTCTACAGAATATTTTAATGCAGCCGAATTTGTACTCTCTGGTATGTGACGCATTCAATTGAATACTAGGCTAATACATAAACAACGAAATCAGGCTTAATTGTAAGCCTACCAGAAAATTTCATCTGATATAAATGATATTTTGTTTCTTGGAAGAGGAGGTAATTTTAAAAGCAACGGATGAAGTCATTCCTAAGATGTTCAAATAAAAATGGGTGCACCAATGTGGTAATATATGTCAAAAACAAAAGTTCTAATTTTCCTCAAGAGATGGCATTAGTGGCGAAATTTATAAACAAAAGTTTTAAGAGTTTTCAGTAACTTTGAGGCATTGTATCTCTGAGAATTGTTTTATGAAGTAAATAAACTTTGGCTATCTTGAATAACTTTTTGCGCTCTATTAAACAAAATCATAAAAATAACTGTAAGAGCGACCTCCTTGCAGAAAATTCTGTGCAAATCTGGCCCAAAAAATTTGTAAATTGAGTCAACATTTGACAGTTTTTGTAAAAAAGCCAATAATAGGCTATTTTTACCCCGCTTTTACAAAAAAAAGACCCTCTGGAAGTTCTTTTGAAACATTTTTATTAAATAAGGAATGATTTCAACCCTCTAAAAATCTGATGTGGCCAGCACTTGACTTTCTCCATACATATGATGTAAATATTTATCTACGACAGTAATTTCGAACTCTATATTCCATCTAAACTTGGATGATGAGTGATTAATTTATATATTGTTATCTTTGACGTCACAAACGTCATAAATAATGTTTTTCGGGACATGATAGATGAAAAACGATGAATTTGGCCTTTCGCCCATAGAGCCCAGAGCGCCCACAAAGTACATAACCAGCAACTTCCGGTTTATAAGTACTTCCTGAATAACTCCTAAACAATCAGTAATACAAAAATATGTTTCATACAAAAGTTATAGTTAATTACATTTTCTGAGACGTTTATAAGTAATAGTATATACGTAAATATCATATTTATGGAGATATTTTGAAAACCGGAAATGAGCTTTGAAGAATGAAGCTCGACTTTCGGTAAACCGATTTACTCCAAAAACTGATCAACTCTTACGACACCAACCAAAGTACTATATATGAAATTTGATGTTGATACAAGGAATGGTTCTTATGTTAGAACGCCCACAAATTACATAACAGCTACTTCCGGTTTATCGGTATTTCACGAATAACTCCTAATCAACCGGTGATACAAAAATATGTTTCATACAAAAGTTATAGTAATAGACATAATCTAAAACTTTTATAAGTAATTCAATATACGAATATATAATCTTTATGGAGATATTTTGAAAACCGGAAATGAGCTTTGATGAATGTAGCTCGACTTCCGGTAAACCGATTTACTCCAAAAACTAATCAACTCTGACAGCACACACCACAGTACTATATATGAAGTTTGGTATTGATACAAAAAATAGTTTTCATGTTAGAGCACCCACTATCACACACACACACACACACACACACACACACACACACACACACATACACACAGACATCATTCCGAAAATGGTTAAAACGTATTCTAGGGACCCCAAAACATGTATTTCCGTTGAAATCTCGAAGTCGAATTTTTTCATGAAAACAATACTTTCTCTACACTTCGTATATGGAGAAAGTAAAAAGGTATATCTAGTTTTCCATCTCGAGCAAATGAGGCCCTAGAAATAGGGACAACTATGAGGATGACAGTTGTAATAACGACAAAAATAGGTTTATTTTCTGTCCGCTCTTAGAAGACCTTTTCGATACTCTTGTAAATTATTTTCATTTGAAAGAGCATGTTTTAAACCTCTTAAAAAAGTACACTTGGTTTTTCATCGCGAGCACTTACAGCCCTAAAAAATTAACAAAGTAGAAAACGTTGCTATGGTGGCACTATGTCTACATATTTTATGTAGATATTTTTAGTATATTGCGTTGGTCCATGACTGGTACTGGTAGTGACATCGTCACTACCAGTTCAGGCATTTGAACCAGTAACCCCATCGCCGTAGGGGTCACGCCCGATAGCCATGCAATACCAGCCATGGGTGGGTTTCTTGGTTGAGGATCCCAAGCTTGCAATTTGTTTTCTTCGATGAGGTTGTAAATCCTTGTGTAGGTATCTATCTGGTGGCATGAAGACAAAATATTGTGCCGGCGAGACATCATGGACAACAAAGTAACAAATTAAATCAATATGGTAAGCTTTAAATTAGTGGAACCCCATCCTAGTAAATGGGTGGGAATAACTTAGCAAACTTCCACTTTTAAAGTTTTTAATATCTGCGACCGGTTTCAGACTCTAGTCCATTATCAAGCACAAGAGTTATTCAGGAGTGCATTTATACATATACAAAGAATAACGTACCAAGGAACAAATCAGATTAACTACTGTTGATGGGGGGAGCGGTGTTAGGGGAGGAGGAAGGGGAAGCGATTAACAATGGACAGAATGGGAGAATTATTAGTAAAGTTAATTAACTTCAAAGTTAGTTAATTTACTTAAGTAACAAATTATAACAAAGTTTCTGTTGAAACATGGGTAAAGAATCTTTAGTAGAGACTTGGGTTAAGTCGTGGCTATGTGGCCATTCTGTTGTGTGTTACTTCGAGTATTTTTTTAAAATTGTGAGTTTTGCCATATTTTTATTTCTAGGATCCTTCAAATTTCATCCATACTCCACTTGAGGTTCCTCTAGAAAATTGATAGCTGCTTAGTATTCTGTAAGTATTTTATTGACATAGCACTGACGGGAGGTGGTCAAATGACCACTTCCCGTCCTTCTAGGTAGGCCGAAACTGCCGTCCTCCTAGTGTTAATGAGTTTGCCATAGAAGCGTTCAACTCCTCTAGTTTTCAATACATTTAGTTTTTAAAAGATTTGACATATTTGTAGTAAGAAGCGGGCATGAATAAACTAGCCCCTGTAAGTTAGGCATTTCTCATTTTAACAGGCAGCTTGCCCCCCCTAGCCGAGTGGCTGGCGACGCCCTTGCCGCTGATTGGAATTCCTAGAGATCGCTGCTGAGTGAACCATTCTAATAGAATGCACTCCAACTCCGTATTATCCGCTGGCCGTAGTTTTTTGCACACTCCTGGAGTATTTTGCATCATGAATGCAAACTTAATTTTTTCTTTGTTCTTCAAAATCATAAATAAAGTCGACGATGACAGGCCATACCGTCTGCCGATTTCGGATTTACTCGCGGTTTCTCTTTCGCACAATTTAAAATTTCTTTGCTAAATCTAAAGCCTTTCTTTTGCTCTCCATCACAGAACTGTCACACTAGAAACTCAGTTATTGGAAAGCTCTGAACGGACTCACGTCTAATGATCGACTGATGGAAGAGCGATGGCCATCATGTGGAAATTCATATCAAATTTCATTCTCAAGATATTTTTCATTCACACGCTTCATAACTAATGAATAGGCGCGAGGGAGAGGTTACCCTGTAAATTCGAAACAGCGCTGCTTATATCTCTTATATTCCCTTCCATTAGACGGTTTGGTGCCGAATGAAAACAAATCCCACAGGTGGATGCCAATAAAATGGAAACTCGATTCAACCTGCTGACTAGAGGGATTATCGACGAAAATAAACAAGATACAAGGGGATAAGATATAGGAGACGTGAGGGACAAAGGGGATAGTGAAAATCGTGAGCCCTCTTCGATTACGAGATATGCCACCTGCAAGGCGAATATAGAACCGTGACACTCGTTATAACGATACCTCAGATTTTGATCACTCGTTATAATGGAAGTAACTCCCTATCTTTTTTGCTGTGAGACGGACAACGTCCAATGAATCATTCGCTATAACGCAACTCTCGCTATATGCCGTACTCGTTATAACGGACTTCTACTGTACATAATTAGTCACGCAGGGTCAATATGACCCCAAAATTCTCTGAATTTTGGAAGCCCCTCGAAATGTCAAATCAATAAGTTATTATCCATTTCCCTCTAGAAAAACAAAAATACCTCTTCTACGTATTATCTATTCTAACAATTACAAACTAAGTAAATGTTTATTGAGGCAAGACCATAGTACCACTTCTTAACAGTAATTAATCCATTCATCCAAACACTTAAAACCAGAAAACCCTTTGCCCACAAGACTTTCCACTCATTAATCAATAGACTCCTTAGCATACCTTTATCATCAGATAGCTTCAAACATGAACTATTAACTCTGGATTATTATTAATAAATAAAGCACTATGTACTCTGGATGCTGGATTTAACTATAAATAAATGCATTGACTTGAGTTTTATGCGCTCAAAAAACATAATTCCTATTCCTTTAATTGAATTTTTGTGCCTTTTTTTCTATCTATAACTCGTGAGTTAATGTAGGATGAGAATATTTATTCCAAATTTTGCCTGAAATAATGCTGTTTTTATTTTTTCAGCTCGGATGAGAGGAAAGGGCAAGGGAAGACCTCCATACAAAATATAATTAAATCATTGGGAAACGTGAGCAAAGGTGGGTGCCAATGTGTGAAATTGCCTAAGCTGTCGAAGCAATTTTAGCAATACTACTACAGTAGAACCCCGATCCATCGTTCCCGCATTTGTCGTTTTCCCGGATTTATCTTTTATTTTCTGTAGTCCCGACTTAGGCCCTTAAGCAGACATGTTAGGTAATACCGCATTCATCGTTCATCGAAATATTATTATCCCTCATCCATCGTTCAGATTTTTGGCCCAATCGAGGAAGAAAGACAATGTATTAGGAATTGGGACAAAAACTTTCTTTGAGAGCTTGGCATGAACTTTTTTTAAGGCAGCCGTTGCTCAAAACGGCCGATTTTTTAAACACATCCGGGGCTGTTTTAATACATAGTATCCTATTGGAGAGCTTTCACATGGGTACGCGTACGAGCCCTGTTTGTCCATCTCAGTTTACTGGCATATTTAACTCTGTTTGGACCGTCTCTAGGAGTTCAGTACGTTTTTTTCGAAATCTTTAGAGGTTTTCTGTGGGTAAACTTTCGTTATGTACTCATTTTAATAGTGTGACCTGAGTCTAGATTTCCCGTTTTGATCGTTTTCCAGCATTAGTCGTCTTTTTCCCTCGGTCCCTTCAAATACGATAGATCGAGGATTTACTGTATTACTACTAATGTGAGCAAAGTCTGCGCTGGAGAGGTCAATCGCATGGCTCTTCAATAAATCATAAAAATATTTTATGAGAAGTGCGATTATGGAGTAATATGATCTTCATATGTACAACTATGGGCAAAATGGAAAAAACAAAACTCAAGAAAGAAGCCAATCAGTGAAGAAAACAAAACCTTCAAAACATATCTTCTGAAAGATGATAGTATTCGAAAATTATATCAGCACAGGTTAACACTACTGCGCATAAAGTCAGACCTCAACGTCAATATAGAATGGGAAAATATTAAGAACGATAATATACAAATATCCATGGAAGTTTTAGGATCCAGAATCAAAAATAAAAAAAACGAGGTTTTAAAGTCTGGAACGAAGAGATAGCCATTGCAGAGAAGAGCAAATCATACAGAGAATACCTACAGAAAAAAAATAATAACAATAATAAATCGTCTTTATTTGGGCAAGATTGAGACCTAAAAGTCTCTTCTTCTATCCAAATCTTTATCATTAATTATAAAATAAGTAGAAATAATTAGAAGAATAGTGGATGTAAAAAAACCTAAGAGATACTTAGGGAAAAAAAATCCACTACAGGAAAACACCCACAAGGAAGGGGAGTGAGAAAAACTGCGAAAACCTACCGACAATAATAAAAGATAAGAAAGAAAATCATTAAAATATAAACAAATGAATACAATACCAATAAGTACTTACATGTGATACATATATAAGAATCAGTTCACATTAAAAACAATAAAGATAGCAATATACAAAATAGTATTAAACAAACAAAAAAATAAGGAGAAAGTACATGGATTTTCATCCATAAAGCACATTATGTGGAAAAATAAAAGAATATTATAAAAAACAGTATCGAAATAATACATACAGTATGTACTAGTCAAAATTTATATAACATAGACATTTAGTTAACTCTAAGTAAGAAAAAAAGAGAAAAAAAGAAACAGATGAGAATTATAATGTGTAAAGACGGAGAATAATTATGTACATAGACAAAGAAAGCATCTTATACGTTGAGGAGAAAAAAATCTGAGGAAGTGAAGAAAAAGTACCACAGCATTAGGAATCGCACAAAAGCAATAGTAAGACAGGCACATATGATATCAAGGGACAGATTTATAAGCGGCGTAGAGGATGATTAAATGGAAGACAAGAAATAGCATATAAGCAAATGAAGCACCACAATAAATCAAAGAGAGATACAGCAAAATTAAATGCTATCCTGGAGGAAGATTGGATAACACACTCCAAGAGATTATGGTGTGACCCAACATCAAAAGAAACACTTGATTCAGATGAATTGATGCCAGAAGACTCACTTGGTGTAGACCAGGGGTACTGAACCTGGTGCCCAAAGCGACCTTGTACAGTGCCTGCCAGGCTTCGGTAAAAAGATTTTTTTTTTATTTGCTACAACATTGTTTCTTGGGATCGGGGATAGAGTGGAGGTTTGGGGGCGGAGAAAGGTCAGAAACTTGGTTGTCCTGGTCTTGGGTTTCGTTTACATTTTACCCCTCTTATCGCCTATGTCCAGATGAACAAGATGTGTATCTACATCATATTTAGTTCACTATACGAATGCGAAGATTCAGCTCAGCTCAGCTTATCAATGTATCAAA
This sequence comes from Sympetrum striolatum, assembly GCA_947579665.1. Taxonomy (NCBI): domain Eukaryota; kingdom Metazoa; phylum Arthropoda; class Insecta; order Odonata; family Libellulidae; genus Sympetrum; species Sympetrum striolatum. The sequence goes on from OX388346.1 coordinate 91,057,482, forward strand.
CTCCTCGTAATCAAGGAGTGCTGCTTTTCGGAACGCAGCGGTGCACCTGCAGCGAAAACCTTCGTACCAGATGTATTCCCCGTTATCAAATCTTCTTCGGAGATTTCTCTTTCTCACATGAGAGGTTCTCACATATGAGATGTGAGGTTGTGAAGAAATTATATACGTCGTAATATTTTGGATCTTATTTACCATGGAACGTTTTGTTTTTCAAACAGCCAACGGTTAACTGGTGAAGTGATAATATTGCCAAGGGATGGCCACCATGGACAGAAAGGTTATGTGGTGCCCGCTTTTGCTTTCGGAAGCACCCTTTGGTGCCCGGGCGCCAAAAAGGGTTGAGTACCCCTGGTGTTGACCCTATCAACTTAAAAAAAACTATTCTTTGAATAAAACAAAGAATTGAAAAGCCCCTGGTATAGATGGAATTAATTCGGAAATGATAAAGTATGGAGGTGGAACTCTAAAAACGAGAATTCTACATCTGTACAGCATGTGCTGGATTAAACATGGAATCCCGAATGAATGGAGGCGTGCCAGTGTTGTCTCATTGTTTGAAAAGGGAGAAAGGAGTAACCCGGAAAACTATAGAGGTTCCTAAATACTGCATACAAGATGTACAGCAAAATAATCAATAATAGACTACAAGCTATCTCAGATTACGTTTTACAAGAAGAACAATCTGGCTTCAGGAAAGGAAGGTCTTGTATTGATGATGTTTTTGTATTAAAACAAATTAGGCATACAAAAACGGAGAGAATTTAATCTCGAGACGCATCTGGCTTTCATAGACTTTGAAAAAGCATTTGATCGTGTCAACAGAGACATACTGTGGTTAGTTATGGAAAGAAGAGGATTTCCTAAGCATTTGATAAAAGCTACTCAGAGCAACAGTATAGAAACATCAGAATTGTGATTGATACAGGGAACCAGTTGACCCAATAAATTGTTATTAACCAAAAGATGTTAGGCAGGGTTGCAGTATGTCACCAACTTTATTTAACTTGTATATAGATGACCTTTTAAGGAACTGGAAGGAAGCTAACATTGTGCCAGGCATAGAATTGGGACCTTCTGAGTATTTAAACACATCATTATTTGCTAACGACCAGGTTATTATACAAGATAGTGAAGATAAACTGCAAATGCTGGTTCAAAAATTACATCAACTGAGTAAAATATATAACCTAAAAATTTCGACAGCTAAAACGAAAACGATGGCATTCTTGTCATCGATTTCGTTTTAGGTTCGAGCTCGAACAGGTAACCCATTTCCAATATTTAGGATGTGATCTAACTTATGAAGATTATAAAGACATCAAAAATAAAATTTACATCTTCCAGAAGATAAGCAGGACAATGAGAAAAACCTTAAGAGGTAAAACCAGAAAAGAAACCCAAATTAAATTTTGCAAAGTGATGGCAGACCCTACTATGACGTATGTATCAGAATGTTGGACAGCGAAACAAAAAGAATTAACCCGGTAACGCCTGGAAAAAAATTTTTCTTCGAATTTAATTATAATCAAGTAAGTTAATAGGTATTACTATCTAAGTCAATTTATCCTATCCTTTTTCTTTTAACATCATTAGTTACGGAGATATAGCCTGGTACCATATGGTACCGCTAGGCGCTTGGGGGTATAAAATTGAAGGTTTAAGGAATTTCCGGAAATGTAGAGCTAGCTGAACAAATTATTAATTATTTTGTATTTTTCAGCTTATTTTTACATTTTTAACATGAAATATCATAAAAATTATAAGAATATGTTTAAACAAATTATTGCCCTAAGATTTTAAAAATTATATAAATTTTACAGGAATCCTCAAAGTCAAAAATAGTGAAAGTAAATAAACAGTTTGCCATAGTGACTTCATCGTATTACTGCAGAATGTGGAATTTTGTGAAACAGTCAATGCATAGCCCTACATTACATTTTCCGTATTCCGTTCGTGTTCTGCTCGTACAATTTTCATGGGCACACCTTCGCCTCTGGGTGTCGGATTGCACGAGGTGGTTGTACCCATCGTACCTTATTTCATCAGAAACACTGGAAAGAAAACCCGCTTTTAGTAATCATATGCAGACTGTTGTATGTCAAAATATTATCTCATGATTAGTTTACATACATCATTCCAATTTCACTGCTTATGGACGCAGGTAAACGTCCTACAGATTTTGGCGTATTCTTGAATCTCTCCAGGTAAGTCTGCGCAACTACCCATCGGAACTCTAACTGGGTTGTACTTTTCCCTGTTTTCCTCGTCAACAACCATGCATTGTGCATCACGGAATCAAGCATCCACGTAAAAATGGGCCACCACCATTTCTTTCCTCTGACACCCACACGATAAAGAGAAATATTCCAGTCCATTCGATCTGTGCCCCCCATAAATTTATTGTATTTCCCTAAAACATCGCGGGCCGTGGCGCAAGTAGTCTTTCTTTCTCACTTTAAGAGAATCTCCCAACCCTAGATATCGGATTAATTCGGTGACATGTGGACATTACCGAAACGACAGCATTGTCCACCCATTTCTCCACGAGAATGTTGTTTTTCACGGATCTTTTGGCCTCAAAAGATACTCGCTTTAACTTTGCTAATTCCTTAAAGAGCTTCACAGAACATTCTTTAGGTATTTAGATTTAGATATATACCCCGCGAGCCGCCAGAGGCGTATGGCAGGGGGAAGAATTCTATTTTCCCTCACTGTTCCTGTTGCACCATAATTCCTTCCGCGAAGATATTTCACTAAGTCGTAGTTCGTGAAATAATTATCAAAATAGTATCGGGAAGGTAACTCTTTCTGTTTCAGTTCATCTGTCATTCCAACTAAATGTTCTGCGGCCTTTCCAAATTCTTTCTCGTAGCTTTCCACTTTCCTGGGACTATTTCCCTAATAAGTTTCAAAATTTACAAGATATCCATCTGGGGTATTGAGACACCAAACCTTATAACCAAATCTTATGGGCTTGCCTCGAATGAATTGTTTGCATCCATGCCTCCCAAAATATGAAACCATGGACTCATCGAAACTTAAGCACTACTCTCTTTGAAATATTCACTAATTTTTTTCTTTAACATATTCATAAGAGGGCGCAATTTCCACCTTCTATCGGAGGTATCAACAGCAGTATTGTCACAGCAATGAATAAATCGGTTAATTTGCAAAAATCTATCTCGCCTCATTGACTTATAAACAAGTTAATTCCTTATGCCGTAAGCTGCATCCCAATAGTGCCTTTTACTAGGAACCGTATTGTACCCACTGAGGAAGAGAATTGCAACAAACAATTTCATTTCCTCAGCTGTTACATTCGGATTTCCACAATTGCAGAACAGGGCATACTTATTCGATTCCATCACCAGATGTGAAACGACTTCTTCGTCAAAAAAACGCTCAAAAGCCTGGGTGGGGGACACTTCACGAAAGGAGGAGTAATCAGGATTGGGAAAAATTGCCTCATGGACGGTGATGTCTTTATCATCCCAAAGGATCACCTGTTCGCGTGTGTGAAGTCTCTTACGTAGTTCAGCTATCCAAACGCTCCTTGGAAGTGTAACTCAGGATTGGGAGTAAAAGGCGCAAATATTGCTCGATTGTTCGCGATGGAGAAACGGAAGGCCAAAACAATACAAAATCTTTCCCGAGTTGTCTCAGGTCGCGTGTTCCTCGCTTTTTGCCAGCCATCTTCGAAGTTTACGGTGGTATTCCCTTCCGCCACTCCTCATCTATTAGCTTATTTCGCTCCTTTAGAGAAATGGTTCATTTTTACAACCGGACCCAACATCTGTCTCTTCCTAATCCGGTCATGGGTGTACGTCAAGAGCCCGAAAAGGGTAAATCCATACCTCAGAATTCAGCCTAAATCATCAAAAACGACTGAACTAGATATATTTTTGGGGTGCACATAAATGAAATGCAACTATATTCAAATATTTATTTGCAATAATATCGCAAGTGCAAAAGAAATCCGATAGAGATGTCGTAGCAGAAGAAATTTCCGCTTCCCGCATAAAAGTATAACGGGAACCGCCTAGCGGTACCATATGGTACCAGCAAAATGTAACTCATTGTAACTTCATTATAAATAAACTAGCAACCTAAAATTCTAATTACATCTATAGCTAGATGTATTGAAATTTGATACCACTTGAAGAAATCTCGTAGATAGCCACGAAACTGGAAATATTAAAAAAAATCGGAAGGTCTGCACGAAAAAAGCGTGTTTTTTGGGATTCATGAAAATTCACCTTTTTCAAACATCGGTATTGGCGAAAAATAAGGACAAAAAAAGCAAATTTTTTGTAATCGTGAGCCTCAAAGTATGCAAATAGATGTAAAACTGAAAAAAATCTAGAAAAATATTCGGAAGTATCAGAAAATTCAATCTTCTTAATACCCTACCGGGTGGTACCAAACGGTACCGCTAGGCGTTACCGGGTTAAAACATATAGAGTCATCTGAAATGAAATTTCTTCGAGCAGTTAAGGGATGTACAAGGAAAGATTAAATAAGGAGTAGCTAATTCGGTTTCGTCGTTTCTCTTGAATGGCATATTCCTGTGGTTTTTCCTCCATAAGGAGAAGAGGTCAACAAAGCAGTGAGTTAAGCTCTTTTCAGAGCACTCAAATTCAACCAGACCCGGATGTGCTGGGCAGTCGATATTTATTTAATACGATTCTAATTATTTATGTATTTATAACTAACCGTATTTTAGTCCATTTTTAGCTTATAACTAGCATTATTTATTTATTTATTAGCTTTTAACGCTTCGTCCAGACTAAGTTTTAAAATTTTAGTTATTATTTATTTTTCTATTTATTTAATATTTATTTATTTATTTCGGCTTTTAAATTTTTATTCCTTTTATTATTTATTACTATTTAAATTTTTATTTAAATTGCTGCACTTATTTATTAGGAGGTGATCGAAGTCCGGTTTTTTTTCTGTCTTTAGATTTAAAACTCGTTTTTCCCGAAAACAGGCTTTAATTCTCACCAGTTAGGATTATTATTAATTTTGGGGGATCTGATACCACAATCTCCGATTTGATTCATCAATTTTCATAAATTTTAAAATTTTTTCGAAAAACATCGCGGAAAAATTACGTAAATGGAAAGCGGGAAATCTAGTTTCAGGGGTACCTTACGAAAAATTTTAAGAATTCCGTTTTCCGTTCCGATTTTTAATATTTTAACGTTGCGTCTTGGCCAAATTTTACTATATTTATTTATTTTCTCACTGAACTTCCCCCGGAGTCGGATAAGGTGGAAATTATTAACTGCATTAAATTATTACGATTTTAGCTATTTATATTAAATTATTCTTTTTAATTAATTCATTTTATCCCTTTTAGACCTTTTATATAGCTTGACAGTTATTCTTTTAACGTATTTATTCTATTTATTCTTTTTATTATTACTTTTTACCGCTCGACATTTTATTTTAACTATTTTTTATATTTATTCCTGTTTTATTAAAGTAATTTAATGCTCCAACCATGGAAATTGATGAGGCGGTGCAGGATTTAGACAAAAATGCGCCAAACAGACCCACGGGAAGGGCAAGATCACTCAGTTGCCCCGATGAGGCATTTCTATTTAAAAAATAATTAAAAATGCCGATGCCGATGCAGCGGGACAACCATCGGCGAACATCTCCGAAAAACAATTTATTACAAATCCGAGCCAACCCAAAGATATTTTGAACTCCAATAAATTTAATATTGAGAAAGAGCCATTAATTACAACTGAAAAATCCAAGGTCGGTACCTCGCGATCAGCAGCGGTTTCGGAACGCGAGATATCTAATTTAACGAGCCAGGCGGTAGAAGGCCGGCGTCCCAAAAGAGGGGTGGGTCGGGGGCTAAGGTTGACAACGGGTCCGAAGACCTAGAAACAAGAGTTAAAAGCAAACCAAGAAAGAATAAAGACTCTCCATCGACAGTTGTCGATGACACGAGAGCAAGTAAAAGAGAAAATCAAATCGGCCGATGTTCGCGGAGTCCTTCGATGAGGCGATCTCGCGGCCCAATTTAACATTTACAAAGGACAATTTTCCACAGAAAATGAGGATATCGGTGTTTTCCCCGCTACGCCTCCCCTACCGTTACCCACCGAGCCCAGGCCGGCGGGAGCGAGTCTACTTTCATCTAAAAATCATTCATTTAATTATTCCCCCCGAGATGAGGCGATTGCGCTCGGGTCAAAGCGGTCAGATCTAGACATTAAGGGTTCAAATCGCGGGGGCATCGACCGGTCGTCGGGGTCAAAGCCGAGGCAGGCGACGGCTTCCCGCGATCCCCCCCTACCCCCAAAGCGCCCCCCCAAACTGATTGTAATTACTTAAAAAAAGGTAAGGAGGTCAGCGTAAGGGGTGGAATGAATCCCCCTCCTGGCATAATATTAGATGTAAGAGGGGGAAATCCCTCCCAAATCATTCAGCATAAGAATCAGGACTCGGTGGGCCAGGACGAGTGGCATCTGATCCCGGGGGAGGCAACGCGCGGAGGCATCGACACCTCCAGCCGAAATTAATTTGAGAAATCGATACTCCCCACTTGTTGGGAGCGAGGCCGCCTCTCGAGGGAACCCGGGCTCATCGGCTGAAAAGACTTCCAAAGGGGACGGAAAAATTTCGCCAATCCTACTACAAAAACCCACAAATTGGGTCGAATTATATAAAAAGAAGGAAGAGGTTTGCATCTTTCCCCCGGTCGCCCAACTTGCGGAACGTCGTACGTCGGTAAAATGTTTTACCGTTAAAGACTTCCATGCTTTAAAAGAATTATTCAATAATTTAAATATAAACTACCCTACCTACCGCCTGGTGGCTGAAAAACGGAGAATTTACGTGATTAGAAATTTACCCGATAATGTATCAGTTGATGACATTAAAGAATCGCTCGCCAATCAAGGGGTGCCGACCGAAAACATTTATCAGCTAAAAACCACGAGACCCACAAAGGCTCAATTAAAGGAGGGGCAAAAAACAGTTTCGCCGAAATTGCTCCCGCTATATACGGTCGACTTGGCAGGTACAGCCAATTTAGATGAATTTTTAAGTATAAGGTATGTTTGTGGCATTAAAATAGTAATCGAAAAACATAAGCCGCCAAACGGGCCGCCTCAATGTAGAAGATGTCAGGCCTTTGGTAAATATTGATAAATCTTGCAACATGCCGCCGCGCTTCGTTAAATATGGTAAAAATCACTTAACAATAGATTGCAAAAAACCGGCAACGGAAAAAGCAGTATGTGCGGTTTGTGGAGGCGAACATCCAGCTAGTTACAGGGGATGCGACGCTTATAAAAAAATAAAAGAGCGGCTAAATGCACTCAAAAACAAAGCTAGAACCACAAACAAGGAGTATCTTAGTCGTATTCCGCCGCCGACACCGGCCGGCATCTCGGCCAATCAAATCGGACTGAGTTATGCGGCCGCTGTTTCGAGCGTCCCTTTAAGAGGAGGTGAAAAAGCTTCAGGAATTTTTCTCCCTCCGCCGCCGCATGACCCTCGAATCGAAAGTATTGTTATGCCAAAGGCCGCGCCGAATAATAAACAAATAAATTTTACTCCCGACCAATCATTTAAAGGAAATAATTCCTGCCGCGGCGTGGATCACGCTCTAATTAATGATGATGATATAATTAATGATAATGAATCTATAGACGATCCCGACGAAGGAAAGTATGCGAAAATGGATTTCTACGATGGCGTTATTAATTCTTAGACCTAACCTAACGAAAAGAGATTTTATTTCATACGCCATAAATTCTACAAATTTGATTTTAGATGGCCAAGACGCTTAAAGTGATGGAATGGAACGCAAATGGTTTCGTCCAAAGATTGGACGAGTTAATCAATTTCCTATTTAAACATAGAATCAGCATCGCCCTAATAAACGAGACTCATTTGTCTCCACAAATTGTAATAGATATCCCTGGATATACAATTTTTAGAGACGATGAAATAAAAAATCGGAGACATAGGGGTACCGAAATTGTTGTGGAAAAAAGGCTGAATGCCAATAAAATTAAATTACCAAAATATCATAATTTACGATCCACAGGAGTATAAATAATGGGAGGAAGGGGAAATATAAATTTCATTTCAGCCTACAACCCGCCTGGTGAGAACCTTTATGTTAATGATCTAAGAAAAATTTTTAAACAATTCAAGAATACTTTCACGATAATTGGGGGGGATTTAAATGCGAAAAATGTCAATTGGGGGAGTAGAAAGAATAATCCAGCAGGAACTAAGCTTCAAACATTTATTAATAATTGTAACTATATGGTTCATCCAGGATACGAATATACACATCTAGTCACCGGTCATCCCGAGAGCGACGATGTCCTAGATATATTTATTACGAGTTTTAAATGTTGCAACTTTAAAATCGACGTAAAAAACGAGTTAACTTCTGATCACCTTCCGCTTATTTTATACTAACCAAGGGACGCTGATCTGGACGAAGCTTTTAATTTTAAAATACCCAAATGGGTTAATTTTAAGCTAATTTTAGATAATTTATTAAATAATTTTAATTACGAAACGACGAATGACGTCAAATCCATCGAAAAAAAGGTTATAAATTTCAGCGATTGCTGCTTTGATTGCTTTCAAAGATTGCCTCCCAACCATGTCAGATTACCAAAAGAAATTTTACTTTTAATCAATCAAAGAAATCGCGAACGGAAAAGAGCGCAAAAAACGGGCTGTGTGGCGGCGATGGCAAACTATAAAAAGTTAAAAGTACAAATTCAAAAATAAATCAAAAACTTTTTAAAACTAGAAAATGTTTTTAATAATGAAATCGAAAGTCGTGATACGGCGATGCCAAATAAAAATAGGAATAAAGAATTATGGAAAAAAGTCAGCGAAATAACAGGGAAAAAAAGGGCCTTAACAAATAATATTATACATGAAGGAACAGAAATATCGGAGGATTTTAAGAAATGCGAAATTTTGAAAGACTATTTATTTGAACAGTATAAGCCTTTCGCCGCCACCTCAAGGCCGTCGGTCGACATGGTTGAGGAGGAAATCGAAAGTTTCTCCTTCGCTCCGAACTCGCGACCTTGCCGAGCCTCCCTCCCCGAACTAAAAAGTTTTTTCAAAAAAAAATTAATCTTAAAATATAACCTAATTTTACAGCCTTTTCTGGATTTAATTATTTATTATTTCAATTTATTGTTTTTACCCTTCAGATTTTAATATAATTAGAGGGCGAGTTTTGATAGAATGTGATTTTAATTTATTTTATATAGTCGAGATTCCCAGTGGATAAAGTTTTATTGAAAACTAGGCACCACCAATGTAGTATCCCTTGTGTGGGGAGAGAAGACGTCATGTCATGTCATGCGATTAAATAAGGAGTACATCTATAAAAGAGGAACTAGGACTTCAGGCGATGTTAGAGCGATAAACAGAACACAAAAACGGATGGAAAGAGCACATATGAGCGAATGTCTAGAGAGAGATTTCCAAAGCAAGCTTTGGAATATAAGCCATTAGGTAAAATGAGTGTAGGAAGACCACGTTTAAGATGGTGAAATGAAGCCGGAACAGGTTTAAAGCCCAAAGTCTGGGACACAATCAATGTGTACTTAAGACGTGTATTGTTAACGTGAAACCTGCAAAAGTTGGCCGTGTATAAATGAATGGCACCGGACACAGTCCCCGAGTACGTACGTACGTGTACTTAAAGAGATGGGCAATTTCTATCTTAACACGTTTCACGTATACGGACAACCAATCAGGATTCACCTTACAATTGCCGCGCCATCTGAAGATAAATACAAGTACTATTATCTGCCATTACAGACCGAAGATTTGAAAAATCATTAAGCCATATTCAACCGAACTACATAATAATTGCCTCATTTCCATCCATCTTTCTAAAAGATTATCCTTCTCTTCATCTCTTTGTAAATATTAGAACACTCAGCGTGCACAGCGCCTTTCCATTGTTCCCTAGGATTTTCTGATGTTAAACAAATCTCCCGATACATGAATGTGTTTTATAATTCTTTATTATCCCTCACTCTTACCCACCCTATACCCCACACTCTACCCTACCACCCTCTGCCCCACCATCTCCCCTACCACCCTCTGCCCCACCCTCTCCCCTACCACCCTCTGCCCCACCCTCTCCCCTACCACCCTCTGCCCCACCCTCTCCCGTCCCACCCTCTGCCCCACCCTCTACCGTCCCACCCTCTACCCCACCCTCTCCCGTCCCACCCTCTGCCCCACCCTCTCCCGTCCCACCCTCTCCCCTACCACCCTCTGCCCCACCCTCTCCCGTCCCACCCTCTCCCCTACCACCCTCTGCCCCACCCTCTCCCGTCCCACCCTCTCCCGTCCCACCCTCTGCCCCACCCTCTCCCCTACCACCCTCTCCCCTACCACCCTCTGCCCCACCCTCTACCGTCCCACCCTCTCCCGTCCCACCCTCTGCCCCACCCACCCCTATCCCATCATACCCTCTACTCCACCCACTCCCGGCCCACTCTCTACCCCACCCTCTACGCGAACGCCCTCTACCCCAACCCACTACCGTCCCACCCTCTACCCAACCTATATCCATCCCGCCCCCTACCCCACCCACTCCCATGCATGCCCCTTCCCCACCCATTCCCATGCAGGGCGCTACCCCACCCACTCACGTCCCAACCACACTCACTCTTCCCACCCAAAGCTCCTTCTGTACAATTACCAACCATTCCTAACCCTATTTTCTACCCAATCCCTACCATATGATCTACCATATACCTTCCCTTCCTCTATAACGCCCAGCTCTTACTCCATTCCGCCCCTCTCCCAATCAATCGCTTCCTCCTCAAATTCTCCCATTACCATCTCCTACCTTCACTCTTTATTAACAATTAGACAATAGCAAAAATACGGGAGAAATTCAATGAATAGGTACAGAATATATAAATTATACATAGCCCCGCCTTACACATCATTGTAAATGTATACATTCTGCAATAGTTACTTTGGCTAAGGGCGCAAAATATAACCACATTATGTTCATTTCATGATATTGTACATTATACTAGTTCCAGCCCCACAAAGGTTTATACTATACGTAATGGAAAATATATTAAATCAATCACTTCCTTCTCTTCCTCTCCCATAACCAACTCCCGATACCTTCAGACTGTCTTCCCAATTATACATTAGGGAAATTCTTTAAAGGTACAGAATATATAAATGATCCATAGCCCTGCTTTACATATCATAACAAATCTATACATTCTGCAATATTTATTTCGGCTGAGGGCGCAGAGTTATTTTATATCCATATTATATACATTTCATGTCATGGTGCGCTAAACATGTTCCGGCCTTACAAATTTTTATCCTATACATAATTGAAAATATATTTTGGCTCGGAAGAAAATTAATGCATTTCACTTCTAATTCATCTTCCGGGGTAGGGTGATGCTTTAGGGGTTCGCCCTCGGGTGCTACACCCTCTTCGCAACCTGGGTCGTTGTCTGGTACTTCAGTACCATGGTGATGCTCTCAATGTAAGTGCTGAATAATTCTACTTTGGAGCGCCCGGATTTTTCGGGCGGGATTGTGGAGCCGCTAGAGGAGGAGAGCTCTTTAGACCGTGTCGCTGATGCCGAATGCAAGGAACTCAGCAGCTCCTTCCCGCACCCGGAGGCACTCTTCCCCCATCTTTCGTTTGGCCGTCGAAGGCGTTTTGCTGGTTAAATATCGAATTTTATGAGAAAAGAATTGTACGGAGTCTGTATAGTTTAATTTGAATAGATTATAAGCCAACAATTGTTCTTAATGCAACAGTCATCTAAACGTTGTGGTAAGGTCACATTCAAATCGTCATTTACATAGAAACTCCATATTCATATAATAGGAAAATATATATAAATAAAGCAAATCAAAATATAATATAATTATATAATGCAATAATTTAAAGAGTGCATGGACTCAGAAGGAATATATGAATGTGATTATTAAATTTGAATAGTTGGCAATATGCTAAGAAGGAAATTAGTTATTTTAATATTATCTCTATATAATAATATGTCTCTTTCTTGTTTGGAATTTTAGGAGCAAAAGCTATAAATTATAATTACTTTAATAAGCAAAAACAATGTATTAAAATGATGAAATCACAGTCAGAAATGTCTTCCTTAATTTGAACTATAATAATTTTTTATACTTCGAAATACCATAATATGATGAAATCATAATAAAAATTGATCTGCAAATTATGAAAGTATAGTCTGTTTACTTAACTTGGAGATCCAGCCTACCGTTGTCCCACGAGCCTCTTCCGTTGACGGTTGTCACTCGCATTTCTGAGGTCATATGGTAAAGCCTCATCAAATTTGGGCAAGTTCACTTTTTAAAACTGGAAAGAATAGAAACACCAAAATAATAAATCAATTATTAGTGAATATAGTGATATCAAGAAGAGAATAATTTAAAAATTAAATTCCCGGTGACAAAGAAAAATATCGCATCTATGAAGTTATATAACGGCGATCCAATTCGATGTTAAAACACCTTACTCATCAACACTTCTAAACAATAGATTTGAGTGGAAAAATTGTAAACGAGGGCACTAGGAATAGAAATAAGGATGGTTCTGACATAAGAGGAAAAATAACCTAGTGAAGACCGTATGGAGACGAGAATATAAGACGCAACGATGGCAGTTTAAACAACCGAATAATTGATAGCAAATAATAATAGAAATACCGGAAAAGGTTTAGCTTTACTTGCATAGATCTTAGGAGATCAAGCTATTTTACTGGTGCCATTTAGCTACATATTTAAATTAATTTGGAACGAGTTTTTTCAAAATAGCTACCCCCAGATATCCCTGATATTTTTCCTAGTAAAATTGACAAGATGGGCGGTCGAACTCTCAGATTAAACGGGTGCTCATGCCGGTCCTAACAACTAGGAGATACAGTTCGAGATGCTTTAATCCGTAGACCCCTCGGCTAGGGTTGAGAAGAATTGGGCATATTCCCTCTGCCACTACGGAGCAAGTGTTTAATACATATATATGCACTTCTTACTAAACTACCACAAACAAGCACTGCCTCCACTAAATAGAAATTCAAATAGGCAGCGATTCATTACTACGAATTGTTCTGAGGAATTTAGAAAAGATTGAATAGAAGTATACAGTAAACTCCCGTTTATCCGAAATCCGCTTTATCCGAACAAACTCTTCCGAATGCACCTACCCCACCCACCGAATAATATCGCGACCCATTACTTATTTGCTCGTGACACCTCATTAAAACTCTTATTATTTACCGCTGCCAAATAAGGTGGATTTTTTCTGTAAGAACCCAAAATAAACGAGCTTTGTTATTCAGCATTTAAAATATTTGAGTTTTCAATCATACCTTGGTGCCTTTTTAACAAGTCAACACAAATTTTTCAGTCAAAACCATGCAGGCTTATTCACAACCATATCAATAGCATTCTACGTACGCACGTTTTACGATCATATTTCGCGGTATTGACGCAATTCGGGGTGTTTCACGCTGGACTTCGGTTTATCCGAAATTTTCGTTATCAGAACCGGCCGCCGCACAGTGGGCTAGAATCGAAAAAAGCTGGCCAAAAATAAAAAAGTGCTTTTTTTGAGTGCGGACTTCGAAACTTCGCATAGTCGTTTTTGAATAAATTCTGCATATAACTGTGAAATCATTTACGTTGGTTCCCACGCGTTACAATTCTACAGGGGGTCAAAGTTGACCAAATTTTACGAAAAATGCCGGTCCTCGATTTTTCGCAATATTCTTCCATTTCAAGCCAATCCTGAACCAAAATGAGATAAATCATCGGAAAAAAAACAATGCAGTATTATAAACCTAATATTTATGCTTCATAATACTGGTTTTGAATGATCACAGTTGAATATTTGCATTATTTATACAACTAAATGGCGAACTTTTTTCGATTCTAGCCCACTGTGCGCCGTCCCGATCATTTCGGATAAACGGGAGTTTACTGTACTATCATTTATTGCAAGGTTAATTACTCATTCTAAAGGAAAACTTAAGAACAGATTAAAATTAACTGATTCCAGATATATCAAGTATTTGTCACCAAGAATCCTGAGCTCTAAAAAACTACTTGAGTTTGTCAGATTGCCTCGCTGTCAATGGTGAAATAATGGCATTTGAAAATTAAGTTGCAAGAGAAGTAGGAAGATTAACTGGATTACTCACAAATAAAGTCACAGTCAGGAATTTTGGATACTACATACACCTGTAGAAAAAATACAAGAATCAAAATCAGGTATTCTTTAAAAGTGTAAATTATATTCTCACTTTTCAACATAATTGGCTAAAAGTTTACGTTTATTCTTATCAAACTGAACTTCATCTCCTTTTAATATTTTCGAATTACATATCTGCAAATAGAAACGTCCTTAAAATCGTTCAGTGAAATGTAAAAAACGTTCAACCATTTCTATTTAATTGTGGTTATCTGAATAATAATCACTAGTCCAATAATTCATGAGAAGTAGAGAATAAAAACAAAACTAATTTTAGTTTTAATTCGCAATCGAAATTATTTTTCTTGTTTGGTGCTAAAGTGCAAAAACTTTGTATCAAGAACACAACCATCATCTGAATATTGTCTAATTGCAATTAAATTTTAAAGGCAGTATTTAATAAACTCTCAGAAATACCGCCAAAGCTACTTTTATATACAAGGATTTATAATGATTTTGATTGGTTAAATATGGATTATATAGCTTACTGATTGGGAACTTTGTATAAGAGAGTGGAATTCAAACGAAAGGAATTAGATCAGATATTTTGTAACTTGTCATTCTTGTATATCACACCACTCCAAGGTAACAGATGTTGGGAGTCCTATATACCGAAAGAAATATCACAGGGCATAACTATTATATATAGACGCTTCTCCGGATATACTTATATATATATATATATACGAGTAAAATGTTGCTTGCATACTGCAAGCAGATCGACAACACTAATTTCATATCGGCATCATATCGGGACGGACATCAAAAGAAAAAAAAATTCAAAATATTCGTAGAATTCGCTGCAATTAAATCGCCTGGCAGCGAACCCCGGTCTTCCTGGTGTACTTACTATGCCGCAAAATAGAAGATTACCATATCAAACTATGTGTGAAAATTCAAGCAAAACTATTAGGTGCAACTACCTCAAACGACGTCCTACTATTCACATACACTCCTTATTTGAGAAATTATAATGTGCTCTGGCATCGAACCCAGGAACAGCATGGTCTTTTCTATTTTTTTTCTTAAACAAAGTGTTAATATACATCTTCCATCTAAGCAAGAGCTCCCTTACATATCGATAAATGCATAAAAAAATTATGAAAAGATACCCCATAGTATTATATATGGGGGATATTTTTACCGCCCGGCATCGAACCCGGGTCTTTCAGGCAATACTTTCTCTGCAGCACAACAGAAAAACACCATCTCTAACCACGTATGCAAATTCAAGCAGAAATATTGGTTACAACTGCCTCAAATGACGTCCTACTTTTCCTTTATATTCCTTATGAGAGTAACGTTATTGTGCTCTGGCTTCGAACCCAGTAACAGTACGGTCTTATGAAAATTGTTTTCTAAAACTTATTCGTACCATACATCTTCCAGCAAAGCACGAACATCCTATCATTTCGATAAGTGCATCTAAAAAAATAATGAAAAACGGCTCCCATGTATTTTAAAGGGCAGATCTTTGCATCGTCCTAGCATCGAACCCAGGATAACTTTTGTAAAAGTCATTAATGTTTTCGAAAGTCCAAGACCATAAATATAGGCACCTTGAGTTTTACTTCTCTACCTATCCGGAAAGTATTTTTTTTTAATTCCCGAAAATCACGGCAATGCATTCAAACGGGAAAAATCGGGACTTTGGGGCCCTCTGGAATCGAACCTATGACACTGAGGATCAAAGTCTCTTTTTTCCTGGGGGTTTCACGTTATGGCCAATATGTCATAAAAATTTCAGATCAATGACGCTTGTAGTTTAGGCTGTGAATTTGTATCCTATCTATCTATATAGGTATATATATGAATGAATCCGGAGAAGCATCTATATATAATAGATATATATACACTGGGGATCAAAAGTCTAAGCATGTTCCACAAGTGCCACCGACTTGAAATTTTTACGACATATTGGCCATAACGTGTAACCTCCAGGAAAAAGCCAACATTGAACCTCGGTGCCATGGGTTCGATTCCAGAAGGCCCCAAAGTCGCGATTTTCCCCATAAGATTACATGGCGGGGATTTTCGAAAATTTTTTTGAGGCACTTCCCGGAAAGGTAGAGAGTTGAAACTCGAGGGACATCTAAATGCCGTGCATAGCCAACGAAAATCGGAAAGACATCTTCGAATATTGTCCTTGGTTCGATGCTAGGCCGGGGCAAAAATCGGCCGTTTAAAATGCATTGCGGCGATTTTTAAGATTTTTTTTGGATCCTTTCCCGATAACATAGATACTTGAAACTCGGAACGTCGATAGATATCATGAATTTATTTCATAATCGAACTTTACATATTAGCTTATGGTCCTTGGTTCGATCCCAGAGGACCATTTGCACTTCACAATGCTTTTCTTACGGAGATAACGGAAACAAATTTTAGGTACTTCCCGGCACGATATCGACTTCAAACTTTGCATGTAGAAAGATCAAGTCCATACAAATCAAACAGTGCATTCACAGCTATCAAAGTGTCCTGGGTTCGACACCAGGTGTCTCTGCAATCAGAAGTTGATCCGATTTTTAGGAATTATTTTAAAACCTTTGCCAATAATATAGAAACTTCAAATTCGGCATATAGATAGAGATCATAAATAACTTTCAGAAAAATTTTTTAGATTTCCAAGATCGTCCTTGGTTCGAATCCAGAGAGCCATTTAATTCGTGAAAATTAGAACGTCTTTTGAGGCAGTTGTAGCCCATATTTCTGCTTGAATTTTCATACATCGTTAGAGATGGTGATGTTCTATTGTGCTGCATAGTGAGTTCACAGTAAAGACCCGGGTTCGATGCCAGACGATGGAATTTAGGCAAATTTTAAGAAAAATTTCAACCTTTTTTTTTTCTTTTGATGGCCGTCCGGATATGATGCCGACATGAAAATAGTGTTGTCGATCTGCTTGCAGTATGCAAGCAACATTTTACTCGTCTATTATATATAGACGTTTCTCCGGATATCTATTATATACGAGTAAAATGTAGCTTGCATACTGCAAGCAGATCGGCAATACTAATTTCATATCGGCATCATATCGGGACGGTCCTCAAAAGAAAAACAAAGGATTTAATTATTTCTTAAAATTCGCTGAATTTTCATCGCCTGGCATCGAACTTGGGTCTTTCTGGTAAACCTACTATGAAATACAATAGAAGATCACCATCTCTAACTATGTGTGAAAATTCAAGCAGAAATATTGGCTTCTACTGTCTCAAAAGACGTTCTAATGTTCACTAATGTAAATGGCTCTCGGGACTCGAACCAAGGACGATCGTGGAAATCAAAACATGTTTCTGAAAGTTATTTATGATTTCTATCTATATGCCGAATTTCAAGTTTCAATATTAATGGGAAAGGTTTCAAAATAATTCCTAAAAATCGGATCAACTTCTGATTGCAGAGACACCTGGTGTCGAACCCAGGACATAATGTAAGCTGTGAATGCACTGATTGATTTGTAAAGACCTGATCTTGTATCTTACAAAGTCTGAAGTCGATAGCATGCCGGGAAGTACCTAAATTTTGTTTCCGTTATCTCCGTAAGAAATATATTGAGAAGTACAAATGGCCCTCTGGGATCGAACCAAGGACCATCAGCGAACATGTAAAATTCGATTATGTTCTATTTTTATGGTATCCAACCTCATACTGAATTTCAAGTTTCTATGGCATCGGAAAAGGGTCCAAAAAAAATCTTCAAAATCGCCGCAATGCATTTTAAACGGCCGATTTTTGCCCCAACCTAGCATCGAACCATGGACAATATTCGAAGATGTCTTTTTGATTTTCGTTAGATATCCACGGCATCTAGCGATCCCTCGAATTTCAACTCTCTACCTTTCCGGGAAGTGCCTAAAAAAATTTTTCGAAAATCTTCACCATGTATCCTTATGGAGAAAATCGGGACTTTGGGGCCTTCTGGAATCGAACCCATGACACTGAGGTTCAAAGTTGGCTTTTTCCTGGGGGTTTCACGTTATGGCCAATACGTCGTAAAAATTTCAAGGCATTGGCACTTGTAGTTTAGCCTGTGAATTTGTATCCTATCTATATAGCTATATAGCTATATAGCTACGAGTAAAATGTAGCTTGCATACTGCAAGCAGATCGACAACACTAATTTCATATCGGCATCATATCGGGACGGACATCAAAAGAAAAAAAAAATTCAAAATATTCGTAGAATTCGCTGCAATTTAATCACCTGGCAGCGAACCCCGGTCTTCCTGGTGTACTTACTATGCAGCAAAATAGAAAATTACCATATCAAACTATGTGTGAAAATTCAAGCAAAACTATTAGGTGCAACTACCTCAAACGACGTCCTACTATTCACATACACTCCTTATTTGAGAAATTATAATGTGCTCTGGCATCGAACCCAGGAACAGCATGGTCTTATCTATTTTTTTTCTTAAACAAAGTGTTAATATACATCTTCCATCTAAGCAAGAGCTCCCTTACAAATCGATAAATGCATAAAAAAATTATGATAAGATACCCCATAGTATTATATATGGGTGATATTTTTACCGCCCGGCATCGAACCCGGGTCTTTCAGGCAATACTTTCTATGCAGCACAAAAGAAAAACACCATCTCTAACCGCGTATGCAAATTCAAGCAGAAATATTGGTTACAACTGCCTCAAATGACGTCCTACTTTTCCTTTATATTCCTTATGAGAGAAACGTTATTGTGCTCTGGCTTCGAACCCAGGAACAGTACGGTCTTATGAAAATTTTTTTCTAAAACTTATTCGTACCATACATCTTCCAGCCAATCACGAACATCCTATCATTTCGATAAGTGCATCTAAAAAAATAATGAAAAACGGCTCCCATGTATTTTAAAGGGCAGATCTTTGCATCGTCCTAGCATCGAACCCAGGATAACTTTTGTAAAAGTCATTGATGTTTTCGAAAGTCCAAGACCATAAATATAGGCACCTTGAGTTTTACTTCTCTACCTATCCGGAAAGTATTTTTTTTTAATTCCCGAAAATCACGGCAATGCATTCAAACGGGAAAAATCGGGACTTTGGGGCCCTCTGGAATCGAACCTATGACACTGAGGATCAAAGTCTCTTTTTTCCTGGGGGTTTCACGTTATGGCCAATATGTCATAAAAATTTCAGATCAATGACGCTTGTAGTTTAGGCTGTGAATTTGTATCCTATCTATCTATCTATATAGGTATATATATGAATGAATCCGGAGAAGCATCTATATCTATTACGAGTAAAATGCAGCTTGCATACTGCAAGCAGATCGGCAATACTAATTTCATATCGGCATCACATCGGGACGGTCCTCATAAGAAAAAAAAGGATTTAATTTTTTCTTAAAATTCGCTGAAATTTCATCGTGTTGCATCGAACCCGGGTCTTACTGGAAAACCTACTATGAAACACAATAGAAGATCACCATCTCTAACTATGTGTGAAAATTCAAGCAGAAATATTGGCTACAACTGCCTCAAAAAACGTTCTAATTTTTACGAATTTAAATAGCTCTCTGGACTCGAACCAAGGACGATCTTGGAAATTTAAAAAATATTTCTGAAAGTTATTATTGATTTCAATCTATATGCCATATTTCAAGTTTCTATATTATTGGGAAAGGTTTCAAAATAATTTCTAAAAATCGGATCAACTTCTGATTCCAGAGACACCTGGTGTCGAACCCAGGAGACATTGATAGCTATGAATGCATAGTTTGATTTGTTAAGACTGGTTCTTCTATCATGCTAAGTTTTAAGTCGATTGCATGCCGGGAAGTACCTAAAATTTGTTTCCGTTATCTCCGTAAGAAATGCATTGAGGAATATTAATGTCCCTCTGGGATCGAACCAAGGACCATCAGCGAATACGCAAAATTCGATTATGATATATTCTTATAGTATCTAACCTCATACCGAATTTCAAGTTTCCATGCCATTGGAAAGGGGTCCAAAAAAAATCTTAAAAATCGCCACAATGCATTTTAAACGGCAGATTTTTGCATCGACCTAGCATCGAACCCAGGTTATTTTACGTAAAACGCATTTATGTTTTCGATAGATAATGACCATATATATAGGCTCCTTGAGTTTTAATTCTCTACCTATCCGGGAAGTATTTTTTTTTTAATTCCCGAAAATCAAAGCAATGCATTTAAACGGGAAAAATCGGGACTTTGGGGCCCTCTGGAATCGAACCCATGACACTGAGGTTCAAAATCGCAATTTTTCTGGAGGTTATACGTTATGGCCAATATGTCGTAAAAATTTCAAGCCATTGACGCTAGTGGTTTAGCCTGTGACTTTGTATCCTCTCTATATATATATATATATATATATGAATATATGATACGAGTAAAATGTTGCTTGCATACTGCAAGCAGATCGGCAACACTATTTTCATGTCGGCATCATATCCGGACGGCCATCAAAGGAAAAAAAAAGATTGAAATTTTTCTTAAAATTTGCCTAAATTCCATCGTCTGGCATCGAACCCGGGTCTTTACTGTGAACTTACTATGCAGCACAATAGAACATCACCATCTCTAACGATGTGTGAAAATTCAAGCAGAAATATGGGCTACAACTGCCTCAAAAGACGTTCTAATTTTCATGAATTTAAATGGCTCTCTGGATTCGAACCAAGGACGATCATGGAAATCTAAAAAATGTTTCTGAAAGTTATTTATGATCTCTATCTATATGCCGAATTTCAAGTTTCTATATAATTGGGAAATGGTTCCAAAAAATTCTTAAAAATCGGATCATTTACTGATTGTAGAGACGCCTGGTGGTAAAACCAGGAAACATTGGTAGCTGTGAATTCACAGTTTGATTAGTAATGACTTGATCTTATCTTATGCAAAGTTTCAAGTAGATATAATATCGGGAAGCACCTAAAATGTGTTTCCGTAATCTCCATAAGAAATGCATTGAGGAATGTAAATGGCCCTCTGGGATCGAACCAAGGACCATAAGGGAATATGTAAAATTTGATTATGAAATATAATTATGATATCTAACGCCATGCCGAATTTCAAGTTTCTATGCCATCGGAAAAGGGTTCAAAAAAAAACTTAAAAATCGCCGCAATGCATTTTAAACGGCCGACATTTGCCCCGTCCTAGCATCGAACCTAGGATAATATTCGTAGATATCTTTATGGTTTTCTTTTGATATGGGAGGCATCTAGCGATCCCTTGAGTTTCAACTCTCTCCTTTTCCGGGAAGTGCCTCAAATAAATTTTCGAAAATCCCCGCCATGTAATCTTATGGGGAAAATCGCGATTTTGGGGCCTTCTGGAATCGAACCCATGATACCGAGGATCAAAGTCGCTTTTTTCCTGGGGGTTTCACGTTATGGCCAATACGTGGTAAAAATTTCGAGTCAATGACGCAAGTAGTTTAGCCTGGGAATTAGTATCCTATCTGGGTATCTGGGTATCTGGGTATCTGGGTATATCATGAGTGAATCCGGAGAAGCATCTATATATAATAGATATGAATGAATCCGGAGAAGCATCTATATATCTATTAAATATAGATGCTTCTCCGGATTCATTCAAGGATATAGATAGATAGATAGATAGATAGGATACTAATTCACAGCCTAAACTAGAAGCGTCATCGACTTGAAATTTTTAAGACGTTATGGCCATGACGTGTAACCTCCAGGAAAAAGCCGACATTGAACCTCGGTGTCGTGGGTTCGATTTCAGAAGGCCCCAAAGTCCCGATTTTCTCCATAAGGATACATGGTGGCGATTTTCAAAAGTTTTTAAATAATACTTCCCGGACAGGTAGAGAATCGAAATTCAAGGAGCTTACAGATATGGTCAAGAACTATTATAAACTTTAATGATTACGAATGAGAACGTCCTGGGTTCGATGCTAGGACGATGCAAAAATCCCGCATTTAATATGCATGGGGATAGTTTTTCATTAATTTTTTTGATGCACTTACCGGAATGTAAGGAACTTTTCGCTAAGCTAGAAGATATATATTAAGAATCGGTTTAAGAAAAAAAATTTCTTAAGCCCGTACTATTCCTGGGTTCGATGCCAGAGCACATTAACATTTCTCTCATAAGGAATATAAGGGAAAAGTAGGACGTCGTTTGAGGCAGTTGCAGCAAATATTTCTGCTCGAATTTTCACACATAGTTTGAGATAGTGATCTTCTATTATGTTGCATAGGAGGAATTACCAGAAAGATCCGGGTTCGATGCAGGGCGGCAAATATGTCTCCCGTTTAGAATACATTGGTTTAGTATTTCACTATTTTTTTGAAGCACTTATCGAAATGGTAGGAAGTTCGTACTCGGCTGGAAGATGTACGAAAAGAATTGGTTTTAGAAAAAATTTAGATAACATCGTACTATTCCTGGGTTCGATGCCAGAGCACATTAGTATTTCTCTCATAAGGAATATAAGGGAAACGTAGGACGTTGTTTGAGGCAGTTGCAGTTAATATTTCTACTTGAATTTTCACACATAGTTACAGATAGCTATCTTCTATGGTTCTGTATACTAAGTATGAACGGGAAGACCTGGGTTCGATGCCAAACGAATAAATTGCAGCGGAAATAAAGAATATTTTCCAACCCTTTTTTTTTCTTTTGAGGACTCACTCTATGTGATGCCGACAAAAAACTTTTGTTGTCGAGGTGCTTGCAGTATGCAAGCAACATTTTACTCGTATATAATAGATACCCAGATACCCAGATACCCAGATAGGATACTAATTCACAGGCTAAACTACTGACGTCATTAACTCGAAATTTTTACCACGTATTGGCCATAACGTGAAACCCCCAGGAAAAAAGCGACTTTGATCCTCGGGATCATGGGTTCGATTCCAGAAGGCCCCAAAGTCGCGATTTTCCCCATAAGATTACATGGCGGGGATTTTCGAAAATTTATTTGAGGCACTTCCCGGAAAAGGAGAGGGTTGAAACTCGAGGGATCGCTAGATGCCCCCCATATCAAAAGAAAACCATAAAGATATCTACGAATATTATCCTAGGTTCGATGCTAGGACGGGGCAAAAGTCGGCCGTTTAAAATGCATTGCGGCGATTTTTAAGTTTTTTTTTGAACCCTCTTCCGATGACATAGAAACTTGAAATTCGGCATGGCGTTAGATATCATAATTATATTTCATAATCAAATTTTACATATTCCCTTATGGTCCTTGGTTCGATCCCAGAGGGCCATTTACATTCCTCAATGTATTTCTTATGGAGATTACGGAAACACATTTTAGGTGCTTCCCGATATTATATCTACTTGAAACTTTGCATAAGATAAGATCAAGTCATTACTAATCAAACTGTGAATTCACAGCTACCAATGTTTCCTGGTTTTACCACCAGGCGTCTCTACAATCAGTAAATGATCCGATTTTTAAGAATTTTTTGGAACCATTTCCCAATTATATAGAAACTTGAAATTCGGCATATAGATAGAGATCATAAATAACTTTCAGAAACATTTTTTAGATTTCCAAGATCGTCCTTGGTTCGAATCCAGAGAGCCATTTACATTCGTGATAATTAGAACGTCTTTTGAGGCAGTTGTAGCCAATATTTCTGCTTGAATTTTCACACATGGTTAGAGATGATGATCTTCTATTGTGCTGCATAGTTAGTTCACCAGTAAGACCCGGGTTCGATGCCAGACGATGAAATTTAAGCGAATTTTAAGAAAAATTTCAATCCTTTTTTTTTTCTTTTGAGGAGCGTTCCGATATGATGCCGATATGAAATAAGTATTGCCGATCTGCTTGCAGTATGCAAGCTACATTTTACTCGTATATATATATATATATAGATGCTTCTCCGGATTCATTCATATATATATATAGATAGGTATATAGATAGGATACTAATTCACAGCCTTAACCACAAGCGTCATCGGCTTGAAATTTTTACGATATATTGGCCATAGAGTATAACCGCCAGAAAAATTGTGATTTTGAACCTCAGTGTCATGGGTTCGATTCCAGAGGGCCCCAAATTCCCGATTTTTCCCATTTAAATGCATTGCGTTGATTTTCGGGAATTTTTAAAAAATACTTCCCGGATAGGTAGGGAATTTAAACTCAAGGAGCCGATGGATGTAGTCAGGATCTATTGATAACGTAAATGATCATCTCGGAAAAGGTCCTGAGTTCGATGCTAGGACGATGCAAAAATCGGCCGTTTAAAATACATTGAGGTAGTTTTTCACTATTTTTTTTGATATATTTATCGAAATCATAGGAAGTTTGTCCTTGGCTAGAAGATGTATGGTAACAAACGGTTTTAGAAAAAAATTTAGATAAGACCGTACTGTTCCTGGGTTCGATGCCAGAGCACATTAAAATTTCTCTCATAAGGAATATAAGGGAAAAGTAGGACGTCCTTTGAAGCAGTTGTACCCAATATTTTTGCTTGAATTTTCACACATGTTTAAAGGTGGTGATCGTCTTTAATGTTGCATAGAAGGTATTACCAGAAAGACCCGGGTTCGAAGCCAGACGGTATATACATCCCCCATTTATAATATATTGAGTTAGTTTTCATTATTTATTTTGTTGTACTTATCGAAATAATAGGAATTTCTTGCTTTGCTAGAAGATGGATATTAAGACTCGACTTAAGAAAAAAAATTAGATACGACAATGCTGTTCCTGGGTTCGATGCCAGAGCACATTAAAATTTCTCACATAAGGAATATATGTAAAAAGTAGGACGTCCTTTGAGGCAGTTGCAGCCAATATTTCTTCTTAAATGTTCGCACATATTAAGAGATTGTGATCTTCTGTTGTGCTGCGTAGTAAATTTACCAGAAAGACCGGGGTTAGATGCCAGATGATAAAAATGCAGCGAATTTTAAGAATATTTTCACTCCTTTTTTTGTTGAGGACCGTCCCAACATGATGCCGATATGAAATTAGTGTTGTCGATCTGCTTGCAGAATGCAAGCTACATTTTACTCGTAATAGATATAGATGCTTCTCCGGATTCATTCATATATATACCTATATAGATAGATAGGATACAAATTCACAGCCTAAACTACAAGCGTCATTGATCTGAAATTTTTATGACATATTGGCCATAACGTGAAACCCCCAGGAAAAAAGAGACTTTGATCCTCAGTGTCACAGGTTCGATTCCAGAGGGCCCCAAAGTCCCGATTTTTCCCGTTTGAATGCATTGCCGTGATTTTCGGGAATTAAAAAAAAATACTTTCCGGATAGGTAGAGAAGTAAAACTCAAGGTGCCTATATTTATGGTCTTGGACTTTCGAAAACATCAATGACTTTTACAAAAGTTATCCTGGGTTCGATGCTAGGGCGATGCAAAGATCTGCCCTTTAAAATACATGGGAGCCGTTTTTCATTATTTTTTTAGATGCACTTATCGAAATGATAGGATGTTCGTACTTGGCTGGAAGATGTATGGTACGAATAAGGTTTAGAAAAAAATTTTCATAAGACCGTACTGTTCCTGGGTTCGAAGCCAGAGCACAATAACGTTTCTCTCATAAGGAATATAAAGGAAAAGTAGGACGTCATTTGAGGCAGTTGTAACCAATATTTCTGCTTGAATTTGCATATGCGGTTAGAGATGGTGTTTTTCTTTTGTGCTGCATAGAAAGTATTGCCTGAAAGACCCGGGTTCGATGCCGGGCGGTAAAAATATCACCCATATATAATACTATAGGGTATCTTTTCATAATTTTTTTATGCATTTATCGATATGTAAGGGAGCTCTTGCTTAGATGGAAGATGTATATTAACACTTTGTTTAAGAAAAAAAATAGATAAGACCATGCTGTTCCTGGGTTCGATGCCAGAGCACATTATAATTTCTCAAATAAGGAGTGTATGTGAATAGTAGGACGTCGTTTGAGGTAGTTGCACCTAATAGTTTTGCTTGAATTTTCACACATAGTTTGATATGGTAATTTTCTATTTTGCTACATAGTAAGTACACCAGGAAGACCGGGGTTCGCTGCCAGGTGATTAAATTGCAGCGAATTCTACGAAATTTTGAATTTTTTTTTTCTTTTGATGTCCGTCCCGATATGATGCCGATATGAAATTAGTGTTGTCGATCTGCTTGCAGTATGCAAGCTACATTTTACTCGTATATATATATATATGATATATGAATGAATCCGGAGAAGCATCTATATATAATAGATATATATAGAGAGAGGATACAAAGTCACAGGCTAAACCACTAGCGTCAATGGCTTGAAATTTTTACGACATATTGGCCATAACGTATAACCTCCAGAAAAATTGCGATTTTGAACCTCGATGTCATGGGTTCGATTCCAGAAGGCCTCAAACTCCCGATTTTTCCCGTTTAAATGCATTGCTTTGATTTTCGGGAATTAAAAAAAAATACTTTCCGGATAGGTAGCGAATCAAAACTCAAGGAGCCTATATATATGGTCATGATCTATCGAAAACATAAATGAGTTTTACGGAAAATATCCTGGGTTCGATGCTAGGTCGGGGCAAAAATCGCCCGATTAAATTGCATTGTGGCGATTTTTAAGATTTTTTTTAGACCCTTTCCCGATGGCATGGAAACTTGAAATTCGGCATGGAGTTGGAGATCAATAATAAATTTTAGGATACAATTTTACATATTCGCTGATGGTCCATGGTTCGATCCCAGAGGGCCATTTATATTCCTCAATGCATTTCTTACGGAGATAACGGAAACAAATTATAGGTACTTCCCGGCACGATAAAGACTTCAAACTTTGCACTAAGGAAGATTAAGTGTATACAAATCAAACTGTGCATTCACAGCTGTCAATGTGTCCTGGGTTCGACACCAGGCGTCTCTAACATCAGTACTGATCCGATTTTCAATAATTATTTTGAACCCTTTCCCAACAATTTAGAAACTTGAAATTCGGCATGTAGATAGAGATCATAAATAAATTTCAGAAACATTTTTTAGATTTCCAAGATCGTCCTTGGTTCGAATCCAGAGAGCCATTTAAATTCGTGAAAATGAGAACGTCTTTTGAGGCAGTTGTAGCCAATATTTCTGCTTGAATTTTCACACATAGTTAGAGATGGGGATGTTCTATTGTGCTGCATAGTAAGTTCAACACTAAAGACCCGGGTTCGATGCCAGACGATGGAATTTCAGTAAATTTTAAGAAAAATTTCAATCCATTTTTTCTTTTGATGGCCGTCCCGATATGATGCCGTCATGAAAATAGTGTTTTCAATCTGCTTGCAGTATGCAAGCAACATTTTACTCGTATGATATATGAATGAATCCGGAGAAGCATCTATATATAATAGATATATATATAGAGAGGATACAAACTCACAGGCCAAACCACAAGCGTCATTGACTTGAAATTTTTACGACATATTGGCCATAGAGTGTAATTACCAGAAAAATTGCGATTTTGCACCTCAGTGTCATGGGTTCGATTCCAGAGGGCCCCAAAGTCTCGATTTTTCCCGTTTAAATGCATTGCTTTGATTTTCGGGAATTTTTAAAAACTACTTCCGGGATAGGTAGAGAATCGAAAATCTAGGAGCCTTTATATATTGTCATGATCTATCGAAAACATAAATGAGTTTTACGGAAAATATCCTGGGTTCGATGCTAGGTCGAGGCAAAAATCGGCCGTTTAAAATGTATTGTGGCGATTTTTAAGATTTTTTTTGGACCCCTTCCCGATGGCATGGAAACTTGAAATTCGGCATGGAGTTGGAGATTATAAATTAATTTCATAATCAAACTTTACATATTCGCTGATGGTCCTTGGTTCGATCCCAGGGCGCCATTTACATTTCTCAATGAATTTCTTATGGAGATAACGGAAACAAATTTTAGGTAATTCCCGGCATGCTATCGACTTAAAACTTAGCGTGATAGAAGAACCAGTCTTAAAAAACCAAACTATGCATTCATAGCTATCAATGTGTCCTGGGTTCGACACCAGGTGTCTCTACAATCAGAAGTTGATCCGATTTTTAGGAATTATTTTGAAACCTTTCCCAATAATATAGAAAATTGAAATTTGGCATATGGATTGAGATCATTAATAAATTTCAGAAACATTTTTTAAATTTCCAAGATCGTCCTTGGTTCGAGTCCCGAGAGCCATTTACATTCGTGACATTAGAGCGTCTTTTGAGGCAGTTGATGCCAATATTTCTGCTTGAATTTTCACACATAGTTAGAGATGGTGATCTTCTATTGTGCTACATAGTAAGTTCACCTGTAAGATCTGGGTTCGATGCCAGACGATGAAATTTCAGCGAATTTTAAGAAAAATTTCAATCCTTTTTTTTTCTTTTGAGGACATTCCCGATATGATGCCGATATGAAATTAGTATTGCCGATCTGCTTGCAGTATGCAAGCTACATTTTACTCGTAATAGATATAGATATATAGATGCTTCTCCGGATTCATTCATGTATATACCTATATAGATAGATAGATAGATAGGATACTAATTCACAGCCTAAACCACAAGCATGATTGACTTGAAATTTTTACGGCGAATTGGCCATAACGTACAACCACCAGAAAAAATGCGATTTTGAACCTCAGTGTCATGGGTTCGATTCCAGAAGGCCTCAAAGTCGCGATTTTCTCCATAAGGATACATGGCGGGGATTTTTGAAAATTTTTTTGGTGCACTTCCCGGAAACGTAGAGAATTGAAATTCAAGGGATCGCTAGAAGCCGTGCAACTCCAACGTAAATCAGAAAGACATCGACGAATATGGTCCATGGTTCGATCCTAGGTCGGGGCAAATATCGGCCGTTTAAAATGCATTGCGGCGATTTTGATGATTTTTTTTGGATCCTTTCCCGATAACATGGATACTTGAAACTCGGCACTTGGATAGATATAATAAATATACTTCATAATAAAATTTTACATGTTCGCTGACGGTTCTTGGTTCGATCCCAGAGGGCCATTTGCACTTCTCAATGCATTTCTTACGGAGATGACGGAAACAAAATTTAGGTCTTTCCCGGCATGATATCGACTTCAAACTTTCCATGATACAAGAGCAGGTACTTACAAATCAAACTGTTCATTCACAGTTTACAATATGTCCTGGGTTCGGCACCAGGTGTCTCTGCAATCAGAAGTTGATCCGATTTTTAGGAATTATTTTGAAACCTTTCCCAATAATATAGAAACTTGAAATTCAGCATATACTTAGATATCATAAATAGGTTTCTGAAACATATTTTAGATATCCAAGATCGTCCTTGGTTCGAATCCAGAGAGCCATTTAAATTCGTGAAAAGTAGAACGTCTTTTGAGGCAGTTGTAGCCAACATTTCTGCTTGAATTTTCACACACAGTCAGAATTGGTGATCTTCTATAGTGCTGCATAGTAATTTTACCAGTATGACCCGGGTTTGTTACCAGACGATGAAATTGCATCGAATTTTAAGAATATTTACAATCCTTTTATTTTCTTTTGAGGACCCTCCCAAAATGATGCCGATATGAAATTAATATGCCGATCTGCTTGCAGTATGCAAGCTACATTTTACTCGTATAATAGATAGATGCTTCTCCGGATTCATTCATATATATACCTATATAGATAGATAGGATACAAATTCACAGCCTAAACTACAAGCGTCATTGATCTGAAATTTTTATGACATATTGGCCATAACGTGAAACCCCCAGGAAAAAAGAGACTTTGATCCTCAGTGTCATAGGTTCGATTCCAGAGGGCCCCAAAGTCCCGATTTTTCCCGTTTGAATGCATTGCCGTGATTTTCGGGAATTAAAAAAAAATACTTTCCGGATAGGTAGAGAAGTAAAACTCAAGGTGCCTATATTTATGGTCTTGGACTTTCGAAAATATCAATGACTTTTACAAAAGTTATCCTGGGTTCGATGCTAGGACGATGCAAAGATCTGCCCTTTAAAATACATGGGAGCCGTTTTTCATTATTTTTTTAGATGCACTTATCGAAATGATAGGATGTTCGTGCTTGGCTGGAAGATGTATGGTACGAATAAGTTTTAGAAAAAAATTTTCATAAGACCGTACTGTTCCTGGGTTCGAAGCCAGAGCACAATAACGTTTCTCTCATAAGGAATATAAAGGAAAAGTAGGACGTCATTTGAGGCAGTTGTAACCAATATTTCTGCTTGAATTTGCATACGCGGTTAGAGATGGTGTTTTTCTTTTGTGCTGCATAGAAAGTATTGCCTGAAAGACCCGGGTTCGATGCCGGGCGGTAAAAATATCCCCCATATATAATACTATGGGGTATCTTTTCATAATTTTTTTATGCATTTATCGATATGTAAGGGAGTTTTGCTTAGATGGAAGATGTATATTAACACTTTGTTTAAGAAAAAAAATAGATAAGACCATGCTGTTCCTGGGTTCGATGCCAGAGCACATTATAATTTCTCAAATAAGGAGTGTATGTGAATAGTAGGACGTCGTTTGAGGTAGTTGCACCTAATAGTTTTGCTTGAATTTTCACACATAGTTTGATATGGTAATTTTCTATTTTGCTGCATAGTAAGTACACCAGGAAGACCGGGGTTCGCTGCCAGGTGATTAAATTGCAGCGAATTCTACGAATATTTTGAATTTTTTTTTTCTTTTGATGTCCGTCCCGATATGATGCCGATATGAAATTAGAGTTGTCGATCTGCTTGCAGTATGCAAGCTACATTTTACTCGTACCTATATATATATACATAAGTTATATATAGGGGATCAAAATTCTAACCATGTTCCAGAAGTGTCAATGACTTGAAATTTTTACGACGTTATGGCCATGACGTGTAACCTCCAGGAAAATGCCGACATTGAACCTCGGTGCCATGGGTTCGATTCCAGAAGGCCCCAAAGTCGCGATTTTCCCCATAAGATTACATGGCGGGGATTTTCGAAATTTTTTTTGAGGCACTTCCCGGAAAAGTAGAGAGTTGAAACTCGAGGGACCGCTAGATGCCGCGCATATCTTAAGGAAACCATAAAGACATCTACGAATATTATCCTTGGTTCGATGCTAGGTCGGGGCAAAAATCGGCCGTTTAAAATGCACTGTGGCGATTTTTAAGATTTTTTTTGGATCCTTTTCCGATGGCATAGAAACTTGAAATTCGGTATGAGGTTAGACACCATAAAAACATATCTTAATCGAATTTTACATATTCGCTGATGGTCCTTGGTTCGATCCCTGAGGGACATTTGAATTCCTCAATGCATTTCTTACGGAGATAACGGAAACAAATTTTAGGTACTTTCCGGCACGATATCGATTTCAAACTTTGCATAAAGAAAGATCAAGTCCATACATATCAAACAGTGCATTCACAGCTATCAATGTGTCCTGGGTTCGACACCAGGTGTCTCTGCAATCAGAAGTTGATCCGAGTTTTAGGAATTATTTTGAAACCTTTCTCTATATTATAGAAACTTGAAATTCGGCATATAGATAGAGATCATAAATATCTTTCAAAAACATATTTTAGATTTCCAATATCGTCCTTGGTTCGAGTCCCGAGAGCCATTCACATTCGTAAAAATTAGAACGTCTTTTGAGGCAGTTGTAAGCAATATTTCAGCTTGAATTTTCACACATAGTTAGAGATGGTGATCTTCTATTTTGTTTCATAGTAGGTTTACCAGTAAGACCCGGGTTTTATGCCAGACGATAAATTTCAGCGAATTTTCAGAAAAAATTAAATCTTTTTTTTTTTTCTTTTGAGGACAGTCCCGATATAATGCCGATATGAAATTAGTGTTGTCGATCTGCTTGCAGTATGCAAACAACATTTTACTCGTACCTATATATATATACACTCATTCATAGGGGATCAAAAGTTTAACCATGTTCCACAAGTGCCATCGACTTGAAATTTTTACGACATTATGGCCATGACGGGTAACCTCCAGAAAAAATCTGACCTTGAGTCTCAGTGTCATGGGTTCGATTCCAGAAGGCCCCAAAGTCCCTATTTTCTCCATAAGGATACATGGTGAGGATTTTCGAATTTTTTTTTGAGGCACTTGCCGGAAAAGGAAAGAGTTGAAATTCAAGGGACCGCTAGATGCCGTGGATATCCAACGAAAACCAAAAAGACATTTTCGAATATTGTCCATGGTTCGATTCTAGGTCGGGGCAAAAATCGGCCGTTTAAAATGCATTGCGGCGATTTTTAAGATTTTTTTTGGACCCTTTTCCGATGCCATAGAAACTTGAAATTCAGTATGAGGTTAGATACCATAAAAACATATCATAATCGAATTTTATATATACGCTGATGGTCCTTGGTTCGAACCCAGAGGGACATTTAAATTCCTCAATGCATTTCTTACGGAGATAACGGAAACGAATTTTAGGTACTTCCCGGCATGATATCGACTTCAAACTTTGCATAAAGAAAGATCAAGTCTATACAAATCAAACAGTGCATTCATAGGTATCAATGTGTCCTGGGTTCGACACCAGTTGTCTCTGCAATCAGAAGTTGATCCGATTGTTAGGAATTATTTTGAAACCTTTGCCAATAATATAGAAACTTCAAATTCGGCATATAGATAAAGATTATAAATAAATTTCAGAAACATTTTTTAGATTTCCAAAATCGTCCTTGGTTCGAATCCAGAGAGCCATTTAAATTCATGAAAATTAGAACGTCTTTTGAGGCAGTGGTAGCCCATATTTTTGCTTGAATTTTCACACAGTTAGAGATGGTGATGTTCTATTGTGCTGCATAGTAAGTTCACAGTAAAGACCCGGGTTCGATGCCAGACGATGGAATTTCAGCGAATTTTAAGAAAAATTTCAATCCATTTTTTTCTTTTGATGGCCGTCCCGATATGATGCCGACATGAAAATAGTGTTGTCGATCTGCTTGCAGTATGCAAGCTACATT
Source organism: Sympetrum striolatum (assembly GCA_947579665.1). Taxonomy (NCBI): domain Eukaryota; kingdom Metazoa; phylum Arthropoda; class Insecta; order Odonata; family Libellulidae; genus Sympetrum; species Sympetrum striolatum. The sequence goes on from OX388346.1 coordinate 91,090,697, forward strand.
TTACTCGTACATATATAGGCTTACATTCACTCAACAGGAAGCGAATTTAGTAACGTATTCTAAAATGCTGTTGGAAAATGTGGAATTGATTGTACTACTCTTTGAAATGCTTGCTATAAACAAAAACTCTCGCCGAAGAAGCTTGAACAAAAGTTATCTAAGATTCGAGCGGGCACTTTTTTAGATTCATCGGTGGATCCATCAAACTGTTCATTTTACTCACCAATGGATTTACGATGCTTTCCACCGATGTCCATCGCTTCCATCGAGATTAATTCCCGGTGAATAGCCGATGGTTCTGATGACAGTAGCGGGTCATTCAAATGTAAAAAGCAAGTAAATGGCAACTTACAAATATAACGTATTTATAATGCAAACAAACGATACGATGATTTACGTTTCAACAGAGTTTAAGGAATTATGGAGATGGAACAAATTGCAAATGCAATAGAAGCTGTCAAACAGCAGAGAAACGAACAGACTGTTCTTAAATTCATCAAGAATTGATAATGCATGAAAGTAATCAGACTTACATCGATGTAATTCAGTCAGATTGATGAATTAAAACACGTGACAAGTACTGGAATTTGCTCCAACATGAATTACCTAGTTTCTTATTGCTTTATTAAGATTTATAGATTGCTCGAAAAAATGATGTAATTGTGTATATAAATTAACTCAAATTTTCTTCCAAATATTTGCCAAAATGAATAGGAAACGATCGTATTTTGAGGAATGTTATATTTTATGTGATTGTTATTCAAAATTTGCTAAAAGAATAAATCCTTCAGACATGGATTTTTCTTTCGTAAGTTTTTTGGTTCTGAAAGCGAACATAGAAATAAACAATGTACACAGATCTGAATACCTAGTGTTAATGACAATCTTTTCTTCTACTGTGACATTGAAAGTGCTATTCAACACCTTTTGTCATCCAACATCGTCTTATTCCTTCAAAACAGTCTAAACTTTACGAAGAATATTGTTAATGAAATGCACAATTTTCTCTACGAAAACAAAAAAAGATCAAATCGGGAATGTTGATATTGGAATCCACGACTAAGAAGCCGTTTGTGTTGATCAATCAATCATAGTTAATTACTGCTGAGAGAAGGAAATTGCATGCCTTCAGCCGAAAGAAAGAGTTGTGAGCAATTTTAATCAAACGGCTTCTCCTGGCTTGAGGATATGCAAATATAATAGATTTATTGCTGGTATGACCACATTAAATATCTTGGAACAAAGTTGAGCAAAGCAACATACCTGATAGGAAAATTAACTTCAGTAGTAGGCATTAATGTGCTGAGAACTGCATATTTTGCCACCTTTCATTCTGTGATGGCTTATGGTATTACAATATGGGGTAATTCTGTTAATTAGAAAACAATTTTTATACTGCAAAAAAGGGTTATAAGAGTAATTGCTAAGATTGGAAGAAGGCAATCTTGTAGGCCCTTTTTTAAGCACTTGGGGATACTCACAATGCCCTCAGCCTATATTTATGCTTCTGCTATGTATGTTAAATCGAACTTAAGTAAGTTTGAACTTTGCAGAATCAAACATCCCCATGACAGTAGAGGAAGGTTGTCTTTGAGAACTCCTTCTCACAGGCTTAGCCTATATGCAAGGAGCTTCCAGGTAATGGCTCTTAGAATATTTAATGCCTTACCAAGTGCAATAAAGGAGAGTAATATTAATGCATTTTCAAACAAAATTAAAATATTTTTAACAGATAAAGTTTACTACAGCGTAGAAGAATTTATAATCGAAAAGAAAGTGTGATTAAACTCTATATTGCTACTAAATATCATGTATTTTGAGTGTGTTATGTTATTGTAATTCATTATGTATTGAATTTTTATTATTCATTATTCCAAAATTATTATGTACATTATGTATTCTATTCATTATGTATTGACTGACTGTGAATATGTTGATTGACTTGTCCTATACATGCCTATGTATGTCTCTGGATTAATAAATATTATTATTATTATTATTATTATTATTATTATTATTGTTGTCCTAACAACTTCTTTCTAATATTCATTAAGTATTATAGTATGTTCTTCTTCTTTTCTGTTCATAAAAGAGATGTCACTTCCCATTTAACATGTGAGATATTGCAATGGAACGAATTGCAGACTCGATCAAACACTGAAAAAGTTGTGGCTCACATTTGTAAGTGATAGAATGCGTAAAAATGTCATTAGAATGCAATACAACGATAGAATTAGTAAATCTCTGCATTATTTAGGATAAATTTGCCTTTGATGAACACAGTAAACCTATAAAATGGCGCCCGGTGGATTGGTCCGGGGGGAATTAGTACGCGGGGAATTGATCCCCCGCGCTAATGTTATAATACCACACAACCCACCCCCCGGTTAATTTATTTATAAAATTAACCAATAATCAAGGCGTGTAGATTAGCATAAAACTATAGGCGAGATTAACAGTAGTGCAACATCAATTCACCGCGTACGAATTCACCGGCGCCCGGTGAATTGGTCCGGGGGAATCGGTACGAGGGATATATTACTGGGAAGTAGCACTCTAAAACATTGAGATGACTCACGAGTGACTAAGGATTCATTTGCATATCCTAAAATTGTGTCGGTTTAGTGGCATTATGTTTAAATTATTTGCGTTAAAACTTAAGGATCATTAATTTATGGCAAAGTGTTATTCAGAGCCGGGATAAGTGGAATCACTAAGTTGCCTTTAATCAAGGTAAGAGTAGGTAGAAATCGCATTTAATGCTTTTGCCCGAAAACGCTAATAAATTAGAAATAAAATTTGAACACGTGACGTAGGTATATAAGGAGAATTATCAACAATTAACAAAATGAAATTAAATGTATTTATTATACTTATGTCACAAATCTCTATTGATCTTTAGAACGATTGAGCTCAAATATATTTACTGACTGCTGATTCAGCGATTTAAATGATAGAGAATGGCATTTATATTTTAATTGCCACGTGTTTCTCAATAATGTTTGCAATAATATAACAGAGGAGCCTTCATGATGCAACGTGACTCCTAGGTATTAGTTGTCGTGCACTAACTTTAATGGACGCCCTGAAAATCGGTACTGCGTGGGAATTATGGTTTGTTTTGGGTTTGTGGGTTTGTTTAATTTCAGTTTGATAACTCCCTGAAAATCATCTAAATAGCTCAATTGTTATTCAAATTCAGTTAATCACTGCATGAGAATACCTTCTGACATACAAAAAGGTAATTGTGTAACAAATATCGCTTAAAGGACAACAAAAGGATGAAGATATTTATGTAGGAAGTCATCTCTGGATTTTATCCAATGTCTTATCGTGAAAATTACGCCTCTCGTCATTGCAGCACAAAAATACGCGATTTAGTATCACTCGATGTGTATTTTATTAAATTGGATATAAATCGGTTGTCAAGAATGTGCAAAAATTATAATATTATTTCAAACTAGTGTTCATCTTAACAATATATTCTATTTATGCAACCAATGTGTTCTTTGATTGTATCTTTTTCCCAGACAAGGCGGTAAATGAACGATTGAAAACAAATACATAGTTCTAACAGAAACACACGATGAGTTCGCCTTGAGCTTGAAGAAAAGCGAACAATTGAAGGCCATTGGGAAGCTATTACTGGTCTTTTGGCATTGTTAGCAGGAGCCTACTTCTTTTACTGATACCTCGAAAGTGAAAGCAACGGGAATGAAAACGATGCTTGGAAAATTCGAAATGAATTGAAGGACGTCGGAAACCCATTACTGGTCTAAGAATGATAGTTTACGTGTTTAGCTTCTTCTGACAGTGCCTCGAAAGTGAAAGCAACGGTAAAGGGAAGCAAAATATCAATAGCTGCTCATCGAAGAAAGCGAAACTGCATTTATGCGTCTGATCACAGAAAAATACAGAAAATAGGGAAAGGGTATGCCTGACCATTGCATTACTGTACTGTACCTATTATTCTCCATTAAATTACATATAATGACGATTATTAAATATAGCAACTTACTGCACAATCGTGTAGATTTTGTTGTAATACTCTTATGAAGTAGTTTTATTTCATCCCCAAAACTATTGAATCACTCAATTAATAGTCCGTTCTTAATTGGTATTTCAACAATATGAAATAATTCCACAAGATTTTATAATACAATACACGAAGTGAAAAAAGTCCATAACGTGAGGATATTTTTAAGGTACGTGATTTAAGAGATCGATATAAAATTGTATATATTCTACTTACCTAAGCTGAAGCTCCAATCCACTGACCTCTACCATCGAAGGATCTCCTGTACGACTTTCAGTTTCAGAAGACGCCAATGAGCAATACGCCAAGACAATATCGGTGTGTAAAGTATTGCCTCCTAAACAATTAAAAATGATAAATTCAAAATTAATAAAATATATTAGGATTAAAATCAGAATTATATTCCAAAGGGAAGCAAATGTAAAGCGAAACGAGTAATTTGAAGAATTCGTATTTCATATCAAATGCAAGCGATGTTCCGTTGACCAAACAGTTTGAAATATCTTGTCACATCATTATTAAGAAGAAACTAACTAAGAATAATTGTTTTTTAAAGAAGCCTTAATTAAACTCTTAGACATTGGCTGAAGATATTGAATTAATGACACGAAACAAAAACTTTAATATGAGTACTAATTCATACCAAATCGAACAATATTCGTAAGTGATCAAGCTAAATATAAATTGCAATTAAATTGTATGAAATAAATATGATTCAGATTATGAAAAAATGCCGTTTAAATTTAGAATTAAGTAGTTAAAGACAACAAGGAACTGTGGAACTATAGCAACCAAAACTTCTAAAAATTCTTATAGATTGATAAAAATCAGAAGAGTATTCTAAACCCGTGACAAATTAATGTAAAACTTGAAATTTAAATATAAATAAATAATAAATACTGTTACATCAACGAACAATATTGAGAATAAGTTTATAAAATAACGATCGCTGAGGAGAATTAATATTGCAAATTCGTACAAAATGGAATCGAATTCCTGGAATGATTAGGCTAAATTTAAATCTAAATTACAATTGTTAGGAAAAGATTCGGTTCTGATTATGAGATAATTAATTTAATGTTTAAGATGACAAAGGCACTTTAATCGTGGAAAAGTAAGAACTTTTGAAATTAAAACCACAAAAAAATTATACATCAAAATTAGGATATTTGATTAATTTAATCGATGCCGTTGATAAGAATGCATTTATTAAAGTTTCCTTCAACTGCCGATTTCCTTTTAAATTCAAACTATTATTTCCGTGATGTTTATGAGTGGTACGTATGATTTAAACTAAGTCTAAAAATTAACAGGACTATTTGGAAAATTTATTCAAGTAAAACTACTTTTTGAACTATTGATAGAATACGGAAGGAGGGAATTAAAACTGGAAATATGCTTTCCTTGAAAATTTAAAACTGCTCTGAATTCGATTCCTGGCTATATCGGAATTGTTTCTCCCGTTTCTTAATTGCAAAACGCAGTTGAAATTCGCATTACTTTTAATTTTCAAAACAAACCTCCGAAGAGGACTTGAAATAGCAAGTAGAATTCGTAAGAAATATTCACTAAATAATCAATTCAGAAGTTTAATTCAAATAGCGAGAATAAATGTTTAACGAAACAAGTATCCAACTTCCAAACTAATCAAAATTCCAAAAAAAGGATCACTCATTATTAAATCAGAAACTAATTTGGTGAGAAATAAATATTATTCTCATTGGAGGGATGTTGCAACTTAATTACCTTATAACATTAATATAGACGCGAGAAAGACCGGAAACACTACTGCGAATGAAAAAGAAATGCAAACAGGATTACATAGATATAAAGACGATATAAATCTTTTGAACTATATTAATCTTCAACCATATTAAGTTAATACATTCTATAAATAAATGAAAAATGAACAGCTACGATGCGTCCACAATTTCCGTTAAAATTCAAACCAGATCTTCCCTTGTTTATGTGATGACGTCATGCATTTACCGAATTATCAGAATTAACGACAGAACTATTTTAAAAATATATTCAGATAAAACATGTGGTATTAACTGCAGATATGTATTAGAGGCAGATTGAAAATATATGTGGCAAAGAAGAGTTCAAGGCTTTAAGGGAATTTTTCTCTCGTTTTTTATATGCAAATTCAGAGTGTAACTCGTACGGTTTCGGACGTAAATGAAGAGGCAGTTTAAATTTATACAAACGCCTAAGACGATGAATTACAATCTTGAACCGAAAATAAACTTATTCTCGTAATCATGGAAGCAAGACCATTCCCACGCGAAGATATTTGCACTTATCGAAACACAAAAATCAAAAGAAAAGGCTTTTACACTCGGGAATTGAGTCGACGTAGGCAAATTTTAGGATTCGATTTCTCAAGAAGAATAGGCCAGAACCGGTTTGTAGTCCCGGCGACATTCCTATCTACTCTCAAACAGTCATAAAATGTCAGGAGATCTGTCTTATATTCCCATTTACACGCAAACATGATTCCTTAATCCGCTAATGACCATGCTTAACGAGCTTTTAAACCTGAGAACATACTTAAGAAATCGTATTAAACAGTTCCGATGCTAAATGATAAGATTAATACCATCTCATTAATTCACCGAAATTAAAATCAATCGCAATATGAAACAAATGATAAGTAATACACTGATATTACACAAGGAATAAACTTAAATTCTTTAATTTACCAATAGACCTTAGCAATATTTTCTCAGACAATACCGAATAAAGTATTTAATGAGACTTACCATTAGCTGGAAATCCTGGGTGACAACGATGGACGCTGAACATGGCAACGAATTTCAACTGTTTCTCAAACATAGGTTGTCAGCACGACCTGTCTCGGAGAAATTCTGGCAGCAACTGACAAAAAAACCGTCTGCGCAACCGATGAACAATAGTGCTGTCACCTGATTGGTCCAAATTTAAGCGTCTTTCTACTTGGCTCCGCCCACCAACCGTCATGAAAATTTTCCACTGCCAACGTTAGCAATTGTAATCCAACGAATTTATTTAAGTATGATTTTAAATATATAATTAATATTTTTCGTAGATTTTAATAATTTTGTTTAAATTTCGCGATATCGTCGAGGTGCTGGATCGAAAATTATCGTATTTTGCATAATATAAATATTTTATATTCTTAAAAAACATCTATATTAGGGTCTGGATCATTAAGATTATTAGGTATATTTATTCTCGAAAATGAAAAAACGATTCACAAATTAATATCATAACTATTCATCTAGAAAGAGTAGAGTGTAGCAATCATACTAATTAATCGATGCACAGGGGAATTACAAGCAAAATCCAATTGCAAGGATACGTTTTGATCAAAGGAAGTGCAGAATTTTAAGAAATGAAGTCCATGTTTACGAATAAAGCGGAAAAACCGTATATAAATTCCTCTTAAAGATACGTATTCTCTCGCTAATCAAAAACGCTACGATGTCTTCCAAAGATACTTTTTATGAAGCAGAATCATTAAAACGAGATGTATAAGTTAATTGAGTGATACATTAATCAGTTATGTGGAGGTCAAAAAACCTTCGACCATATCTGGTATCTTCGCTCGCAGTATTAATAGTTCACAAATTCACTAAAGTACCAAGATGAAACAAGTGACAACGAAGAAGTGGCTTCGATAGATTTCTTCTTGACATTCATATTTCACTACCGATAAACATTTCTATACTTGACCGCCTTAATCAAGAGTCAATAAGTTAGATTATATTATATAATATATACTAGATTAATCATCCAATCAAATATCCTTCCTTGAAAGTACTGTCAATCGCATCATGAATAACATTACTACGTATTCGCGAACACGAATGAATTTGCATGAACAATTCGATATCATTGTCATTGCCTAGGTGATTGTGCTCGTGCCAACCCTCGAAGTGGATTCGTAAGTCTCGAATACATGTAGGTTAAGATAAAATTCAAAGCACATATCATCATCATCGTACTTACTTTCAAATCTTGCATTTTGTGATCGTAAGGTGAACGGAAGATACCCAATTCGTACAGCTACAGCGTGAAATGAAATCAATCATGAGGTGTTCTTTCTTCAAGAGCTTCAACTCTTTATTCTCGTTTCCTAAATTCATTCTCTTCCATGGCACACTCAAATTCAAGAAATCCAGAAGGAAAAGCAACATTGTCAACTTTCAATAAATGAACTGTCTATAGATGAACATTAATAACCTCTTAAAAATCCTTCTGACTTTGGATTTCACACAGGTCCTCGCTTAAACCGATAGGTTAATACGCAGCCCTTTAACTTCAGCAGTAAGCACTCTGATAACAGGAAACAAAACTATTTCCCTCCATTACTCACTGCCTTTGAAACGCGGATTGCGAACTTCATATTTTCGAAGACAATCGAAATTCTCTTAAGGTCTGGTGCGTAATCACCTCGTAATTTAGAGAAGCAACTCTGAAATGGCGTTCTAGAGTTGGAATACTATTTAAAGTGGTTATAAGTGTTCATATTCGTGGAAAAGTTTGATAACTGTGCTTCAGATAGTGTACTTTCTGAATTTATTCACTGTGAGTGCATAATTGAGTCCTACGTAAAAACGTAACTGTGGAATCATCAAATTGTAACAGACATTTTGTGGAAAACCCGCTATGTTTGTCGATACGAAAACACTACGAAAATACTGTGAAAGTACTTGAAACCAGTGCTCCGACAAACTTTTTGTTATATTTTATCTTATTGCTGTACATATTGCTTTGAATTTCGATCGTGGTGTTTAAAGACAAAAAGTTATTGATTTCCAAGTGTTTGATGTTAATTTCGCCATTTTCTATCGTTAACTGATTACCTTATTTAACTCTTGGTTAGAAAGTTGCATACTAGGACAACTTCTTGGCTGGTTTATCTAGTATTGTTAACAATTAACAAACACCAGTCAAATAATGACGATCTAACTGTCGATCAGTGACTTCCTTGAATAATAGTGAGAACGTGTTCTATTTTAAATCAGCGATAAAACAATCATCAACGAGACTAGCACTAAATTTTAATGGATTTCATATTTCAGAACTAAGAGCTCGGAATCCTTCCATCAAACTACATTCACCATCGACGCAAGATGGAGGTCATGTAAGTACGATGAGAGTGGTGTTTGCATTCATTTGAATGGCTGTGAATTAACTTCATAAATTAGCAATGAGATAGTAATACAGGCTGATTTACCTCTCATAGAGCAAATTTCTTCCTATTCTAGAATATTTCGTGTTGCATTGAGTGGTCAATAGTCCATTTCTGGTTCGTAAACTATTATATTATATTATAATTCGTCAACATCAACGTTTAATGTATCATTCAATCAACTTATATATCTCGTTTTAATAATTCTGCTTCATAAAAGGTATCTTTCGTTGACATCGTAGAAAACGTGTTTGATTAGCGAGAGAAATGGTATCTTACAGAGGAATTTCTAAGAGTAAAATATAAGATTTTTCCGCTTTATTCGTAAACATGTACGTCATATCTTGAAATCCTGCACTTCTTTTGATCAAAACGTATTCTTGCAATGAAATCTTGCTAGTAGTTGGGTGTAAATTAATTATTATGCAAACTATGATATTTTTCGATCCAGCACTTCGACGATATCGCGAAATTTAAACAAAGTTATTAAAATCTTCGAAAAATATTAATTATATATTTAAAATCATACTTTAATAAATTCGTTGGATTACAATTGCTAACGTTGGCAGTGGAAAATTTTCATGACGGTTGGTGGGCGGAGCCAAGTAGAAAGACGCTTAAATTTGGACCAATCAGGTGACAGCACTATTGTTCATCGGTTGCGCAGACGGTTTTTTTGTCAGTTGCTGCCAGAATTTCTCCGAGACAGGTCGTGCTGACAACCTATGTTTGAGAAACAGTTGAAATTCGTTGCCATGTTCAGCGTCCATCGTTGTCACCCAGGATTTCCAGCTAATGGTAAGTCTCATTAAATACTTTATTCGGTATTGTCTGAGAAAATATTGCTAAGGTCTATTGGTAAATCAAAGAATTTAAGTTTATTCCTTGTGTAATATCAGTGTATTACTTATCATTTGTTTCATATTGCGATTGATTTTAATTTCGGTGAATTAATGAGATGGTATTAATCTTATCATTTAGCATCGGAACTGTTTAATACGATTTCTTAAGTATGTTCTCAGGTTTAAAAGCTCGTTAAGCATGGTCATTAGCGGATTAAGGAATCATGTTTGCGTGTAAATGGGAATATAAGACAGATCTCCTGACATTTTATGACTGTTTGAGAGTAGATAGGAATGTCGCCGGGACTACAAACCGGTTCTGGCCTATTCTTCTTGAGAAATCGAATCCTAAAATTTGCCTACGTCGACTCAATTCCCGAGTGTAAAAGCCTTTTCTTTTGATTTTTGTGTTTCGATAAGTGCAAATATCTTCGCGTGGGAATGGTCTTGCTTCCATGATTACGAGAATAAGTTTATTTTCGGTTCAAGATTGTAATTCATCGTCTTCGGCGTTTGTAAAAATTTAAACTGCCTCTTCATTAGCGTCCGAAACCGTACGAGTTACACTCTGAATTTGCATATAAAAAACGAGAGAGAAATTCCGATAAAGCCTTGAACTCTTCTTTGCCACATATATTTTCAATCTGCCTAGAATACATATATGCAGTTAATACCACATGTTTTATCTGAATATATTTTTAAATTAGTTCTGTCGTTATTTCTGATAATTCGGTGAATGCATGACGTCATCACATAAACAAGGGAAGATCTGGTTTGAATTTTAACGGAAATTGTGGTCGCATCGTAGCTGTTCATTTGTCATTTATTTATAGAATGTATTTCCTTAATATAGTGGAAGATTAATACAGTAGAATAGATTTATATCGAATTTATAACTACGAAATCCTGTTTGTATTTCTTTATCATGCGCAGTAGTATTTCCGGACTTCTCGTGTCTATTATAATGTTATAAGGAAATTAAGTTGCAACATCCCTCCAATGAGAATAATATTTTTTTGAGCATCAAGTCGAAGGAGAACCACCATTCCTATGGACACGTAAATATTAATCTTTAATCGTTGAGTATAGATTGTTTTTCCTCCATATGAGGTAAATTATCTTTAATATTATTGCCTTTTCTTTGAATTTTAATTTTCTTTCAATTATTCTGTCATAAAAATATTCTTCTTTTACTGCGAGTTTAAATTCAATGGACTCCACACATCCGAGGGTGCAGATGGCAGTGAAGAGAGCATTAAGTCGAAGGAGAGCCACCATTTCCATGGACTCATAAAAATTAACCTTTATTGTTGAGTATAGGTTGTTTTTGCTCAATATGAGGTAAATTTTCTTTAATATTATTGCCTTTTCTTGGAATTTTAATTTTATTTTAATTATTCTGCCATAAATACATTTTTCTTTTTCTGCAAGGTAAAATTCAATGTTCTCCACACATCCTAGGACTCAGATGGAAGAGGACAGAGCATGAAGTCGAAGCAGAGCTACCCTACCCATGGACACGTAAATATTAAGCTTTAAGTGTTGAGTATAGATTGTTTTCCTCCATAAGAGGATAATATAAGCATATTTCTCTATATTATTAAAACTATATTTGATTAACTATTTACATTCTTATTTTTCAAAATTTTGATCGAAACTTGTCCTTCATGAATGCGCGAGCGAAGGTGTGCTGTGGTGATGCGAGATGATGCTCGGTAGAAGAACGGAATGACAAAAAGACTAAGTATTAATTGATATAATGCTACGACTTTCTATTTTTTGAGTGCGATAGAGTAGAATTTTTTAATATTTCTCTGTATTATTATACCTATATTTGATTAACTATTTTCATTCTTATTATTCTGAATTTTGATCCAAACTTATGCTTATTCAATGTGCGAAGGAAGGTGTGCTGTGGTGATGCGAGATGATGCACGGTCGAAGAACGGAATGACAAAAAGACTAAGTATAAATTGATATAATGCTATTACTTTCCATTTTTTGAGTGCGATAGAGTTAAAGTATTTAATATTTCTCTATTTTAGTATAACTATATTTGATTAACTGTTTTCATTCTTATTATTCAGAATTTTGCTCTAAACTTGATTGTTGAGGATACTTTGTTTTCCCTCAATATAAGGTAAATTATCTTTAATATTTTTGCCTTTTCTTGGAATTTTAATTTATTTCAATAATTTTGTCATAAATGAATTTTTCTTTTTCTACAAGGTAAAATACAACGTTTTATACACATCCGAGGAATCTGATTGAAGAGGAGAGAGCCTGAAGTAGAAGGAGAGCCAACATTCCCCTGGAAACGTAAATATTAAGCTTTTATTGTTGAGTAAAGATTGTTTTTCCTCCATATGAGGTAAATTATCTTTAATAATATTGCCTTTTCCTGGAATTTAGTTTTCTTTCAATTTCTCTTTCATAAATACATTTTTCTTTTTCTGCAAGGTAAAATTTAATGTTCTCTAAATATCCGAGGACTCAGATGGAAGAGGAGAGAGCTTGAAGTCAAAGGAAAGCCACCATTCCCATGGACACGTAAACATTAAGCTTTTATTTTTAGTTTAGATTGTTTTTCCTCAATATGAATTAAATTACTTTAAATATTATTGCCTTTTTGGAATTTTAATTTTATTTCAATTATTCTGTGATTATTGCTAACTTCATAACAGCCCATAAATCTTTACTCATGTTGATGATGTCATCGTATATACCTAAAAGAGAAGTCCTGCAGCGAAGAAGAATATTATATATTATTGGTCTAAAAGAAATATTACTCCCAAATTCGATGAATTTTTACGTTTTTAGGGACATAACTGCTTTATATATGTTTTAAAAGTTTATTTTCCAATTTAAATTCGCACATCGATACTTGCTTTCTCCCGTCACATTATCGCCAAACCTTAGCATCATGTAATACGATATTCAGTACATATTATTATCAATCGGTTCATTCTACAAAATAATTATAAGTAAATATATCATTGATAGTTCTTAATTGGAACCATGATGTATCCCAGTGGAGACGGGAAATCTACGCGGATTGTAATCGAGGAGTTTAAAAGTAAAATTCATTTTCCAATAACTTTTAATTTTGAATTAAATTATTTTGTGCAAAAATAAATGTTATCTCAGTGGTGATTATAATTGATGAAAACTATTAAAATTAGAGGGAAACAGGTGAGTTGACTGTCAGTTGAATCATCGACCAATCACAGCGCTGCATTCGGTTCAACGTTCATTCTAAAGATTTAAACTTCAGTTACTTTGGAGACGTCATCTAGTGATGAGCTGCTGCCGGTCTTTTGTTTCGAAGGAAACGTTAACTTTTGAATTGTAGAAGAGCAATAAGTTCGAAGCCGAGCACAAGCTAACCAATTTCCAAGTTTCACTTAATTATTATTTGATTATCTTCATTTAAGAAGTATATATACATTAAATAAGAGGATATTCCCTTGCATCAACATGTTGTGGACTTCGTCAGTGATATTTTTGGTAAGTATGTGCCATGTGCATCATCATGAATTAATCTGAATTAAGTTCTAATGGTATTATTTGGTTTTGAGACCATAGTTTATTATTTAGATTCTTATGGTAAACGAATATTGTGAGTTAACAGATGGAGTGTTTGTAGCTAACCTCTATAATTCGAATTCCATTAGTCCTTTATCTTTTTCTTTAGGGTCGTTGTTTTTCTCACCAGAAATCGTATTGACAGTAGTAATTTTTAGAATCGATCTTGAGTAATCAAATACGTTGCAGCGGGACTGTATTCCTCAAGCATTTATTTCCCAATATTTATAAATCAGTAATGGACAATATCTACTGAAGTCAAATCGACTGTATTTTTATTTAAATTTAAAATTTGATTTCACCGTCCATCATTATTTTATCATCCATCTCTTAATAGGAGGATTTCCATTGCGCTTTTCTTCTTTCATAATTGGATTCAAAATCGCTATACATGTTATACTTGAATAATGGGTAGATATTCATTTGCACCAAATTAGTGAATTCATATTCTTGTTTTCAATTCTTAATTATTAAGAATTCAATTTAGTGGTCTTAATTTTAAAATTCAATGAAAGTCTAAGATTTGTGACGTTCCTCTTCTTGATGCAACCCTAGATTAACTTCGGGAATAATTATGGTAATATTACCAGATAATTTTATTCGACGATTTCAATGATCATTTAGTGGAAGAGTCAGGATAACCGTTTGAATTTTATGTTAAGAGCAGTGTTTGTTTTTTTTTTCAATTTCATGGGGAAATCATATAAAGAATTAGATATATTAAAATAATTTTTAAATAATAATAATGATGGGATGGAGTACGTAAAGTAATATTTTTGGGAAATATTTTGGGATTAGTAACATATATCTTCAACCGATGACATATCATCCCGGCTCATATTTGAAACATAACTTATTTTTTTTCGATCAGTTATCTTTGAAATGTTTTCTTTGCAAACTCTCCTGAAAATATCAGATTCAAATTAACCTTGCAATTAATTCTTGAATAATAGGTACAGACGGATTATTTCTGAATAAGTATATTTTTATTTTACCCTCGAATCACGAATACTATCAGTTACGAATACTTAATATTAATGCCTTAACTATAACGTTATCCTATTTGCAGTCACAGTTTTTTTAGTCTTAGAATTAAATACTGGAGTCATTTTCGGAAATAATCTTAATTAAAATCTTTTAATTACTTCAGTAAATATTTTCTACTATTCTTGTAACGGAGGTCCTGAAAAATATTCGAATTTTAATTGACGAATAGTTATCGCTTTTAAGATCTTGTATATTCATTTACTATTAAATTTCCGTCACCCATGATAATAATTAGTGGATATAAATTGAGATTCAAAAATCGAACTCTTTGAGTCGTCTGTTGTATTTGTATAGGATATATAAGGTATATTTCACATAACATATCTCTGTTTCTGAGTTACTATGAACTGATTCTATTTAATCACGAAGGAATCGCTCCCAAACATCTTCGATTTGGCATCAGACCTTGTCCTACGACGTCGAAAAGGATATCCTAGTTTGAAAAAAGGTGAATGATCTGCCGTTCTTAAACTTACATCGTACAATAGGTTATGTAAATACTTAATCTATTTGTGCTTCTTTCTATTCTCAAGTTAGGAGGAAGTGAATTCCCCTGCTTTAGGATGATTCTTCTTGGTGTCTCCTGTGTGATACTGAAAGGGCGCTCAACACGGGATTATCAAGCAAAGTCTCCAGAATACCCCATACTGTTCACTTCTCCTGAAATGAAATTTTCAGAATATAAAGAAAATAAGAGAGATTTTCAAGACAACTCTTCCATGAGACCTGGTAATTCAACGAAGGGTGATGTTACTTGCGATGATCAGTAGTATTATTTTTCCGGGATTCCTAAACTACTTGTGAAAGGTTGAGGTAAAGAAATCAATTCTCAATCATAAAAGAGCTGAGAAGGTGAACAGCATTGCTGTAGAGAAATATTTGGCCAACTCATAGGACTGTGAATACAATGAGTAAGATTACTAAACTATTCTTATTTCCATATGACGATAGTTTGTATTTTTTTATTAACATCATGTTTATCTGTTTTCGAAGTACAATATTATTTTCTGTTTTTTATTTTTTCTTTAGATTCAAACTCCAAACATTTCTCCATCACGGAAGAGCAAGAGAAGGAGCACAATGATGCTGAGGATAGTCATTTGCTGATTTGGAACATAATGAAATGAGTATAATTTGATTGTGATGCTTTTGCTATACTATTTCATGTTTAATAGAAATGGCGCAATTTTGTATAAGTATAGTGTTTTATATCTTCGAAAAGATATTTATTTACTTTTTTATTCTTTAGTTTCACGCCCTAATCATTACTCCATCACAGAAAAGCAAGAGAAGAATCACGAAGATGCTGAAGTAAGTGAATTTGCAGATTAATGGAACACACAAAAAAATTAGTAAAATTTGATGCTGATGCTATACCTACTCATGTTTGATAGTTACTGCGTATTTTCTTATTAGATAGTGCTAAATGCCTATCAAAAGATATTTTACTTACAGCTTTTTTTTAATTTTTCAGAGTCATCCCCAAAACATTTTTTCAGCACGGAAGAGCAAGAGAATGAGTACAATTATTCTGAGGAGAGTTAACTAATTCGCCGATTGCTGGAACAAAAATAAAACAAGTTAGTATAATACGGAATTAGTGCTTTTGCTATACCTAATGTTGTGTGATAGATATGGTCAATTTTTATATTAGTATAAATTTTATGTCTTCCAAAAGATATTTTACTAACTTTTTTTTTTTATTTTTCAGTTTCGGCCACGAAAAATATATCCATCATGGAAGTGAAAAGGAAGGAGCATAATTATGGTGAGCAGAGATATTTGGTTGATTGCTGGAACACATAATACAGTTAGTATAATATGAAACCGGTGCTTTTGTTATACTTAATTAAATCTTATGTCTTCCAATATATATTATACTTACTGTTTTTTTTAATTTTTCAGTTTCACCCCCAAAACATTTTTCCAACACGGAAGAGCAAGAGAATAAGTACAATTATGCTGAGGAGAATTAACTATTTGGCCATTTGCTGGAACACAAAACAAGTTAGTATAATATGAAACTTCTACTTTTCCTATACCTAATGATGTGAGATACAAATGGAGAATTTTGATATTAGCATAAATTTTATGTCTTCGGAATGATATTTTACTTACTGTTTTGTTTTTAATTTTTCATTTTCTCCACGAAAAATATATCCAACACGGAAGAGCAAGATAATGAGTACAATTTTGCTTAGGAGAGTTATTTGGTTGAATGCTGGAACACAAATAAGTTTGTATAATTTGGAACTGGTGCTTTTTCTATACCTAATGATGTGTGATAGATATGGCGAATTTTTATATTAGTATAAATTATTCATCAGTTTATTTATCAGTTTTACCCCCAGAACATTTATCCGACATGGATGAGCAAAAGAAGGAGCACAGGTATGATGAGCAGAGTTATTTGCCGAATGCTGGAGAACATAATTCAGTGAGTATAATATAGAGCTGGTTCTTTTGCTATACCTATTTAAGTTTTATAGATATTGCGTATATTGGCATTAGTATAGGGTTTCATCCCTTCAAAAAGATATTTTATTTTTTATTATTTATTCTTCAGTGACACACTGAAAACCTCTCTCCGTCATTGAAGATCAAGAGTAGGAGCGCAGTATGTCGAGAAGAGTTATTCGGTCCATTGATGGAACATAGAATACCGTAAGTACTTATTATTTTTTTAATTAATAAATTTAGTTCTACTTAGCAAATTCCCCCTTTTCTCGATATCCTTCATTCTTTCAATGTCTCCATGTTAGAAGATGTGCATTGCATTTGATTCACTTTTCATTTATATCATTTGGATTTTCGAAATTATGTATCGGTTTCAGTCTGAAATGGAACTTCTATTTTACATTCTGTAACGCATGGAGTATTTGTTAATTTTAAATTTATCATAAACGTTTCAAACACTTCTGAGAGTTTTCCGAAAATGTGGATTTTATCGATATAAATATATTCTGAAAAATTGGGGTTGGAACAAATGTTGTAGAGACCAAAATTCAATTTGGAGTATCGTAAAGGACTATTAAAATTGTTTTAGAAAAGTCAGTTGAAATTAATATCATACAATTAACGGAAAAATTAGAGCAAAATGCGTGAGTCGAATTTTTTTTGCAACTTTTTCATCCGTGTTAAGATTATTGAATGCCTCTCCATTGAAGCATATTAAATACCTTTTATTTGCATAATGAATTGCCTTTCTATTGCTGTTATGGCGACACTTTCCCATATGCTATTCATGAACAGTTAGTCATTTCAAAGGCTTCATTTTTTTACAATTTACTTAGTTCACTAGGTCATACAAAATTGAGAGTGCATAGAATGATGAGAGAATGAATTATGACTTTTTTTTCGTCGTTCAGTTTTACTTTCCTTTTGGTGCTTCTGGAACATTTCTCTAACTATCGGAAATAAAATTTAAGATTTCATGATTTGAAAGAATTGCTTAACCTTGCAAACAACGCTTTTGATAATTCAGCGATTTCACGTTTTTTTAAAGCAAATTTAGGCCATTTTAATAAATTTACTTCGTTTTTACGAGATAGCGTAGGAAGAGTAGTAATTTACCATTTTCAGTCATCATAAAGAAATCGCTGGCACAAGCTTAAGATCTGGTATCACTGCTTAGTAATCATCCCGGCTATGGCAATAGTTTATTAAATGTTCCTTTTAAAACTGTTGTTAAGATTTAAATGATAGTAAGCAAAAATGACAGGTAAAGTGGAAAAATTTGCTGGGTCATTAGCGTTAGGATTATTGTAAAATAGTTAGTTAATATAATTAATTAGGATTCCATGTAAACGCTCCTAGTATATTCTGATTTCGTTGCATAATATTCTTAAATAAAGTTTAAGAGAGAAAAAACTATCTGCGACAATGAAGAAGTCTACCTTATGTGTAATTCCCATCTAAGTTAAAGATACCTGATTCGTTAGTTAGATAATGATTGCATGGAAGGCAAAGATTACTGCAATGGACGATCAATAATTCTTTAACCATTGAGATCGGATTTTATCTGCAAAAACAATTGTACATTTTTGATCAGATTATATAATGATCTTCTTAAAATTGGTTCAATGCTTGTAACATTATTGAGAGCATTCAGTAAAGATTCGAGTTTATAAAACTGAAAGTGTAGTGGAAATATAATAGCGAAATATCGTGATTCTATAATTTAAGAGGCACCCAGTTTTTACTCTTTGAGCTAATAAATCATATTGCGTTATAACATACTGTTGTGCTGTGGGGAGACTCCGCTTATGCGATAAAGGATTTAAGTACTGGATTATACGCGAATGTTTGTAATTGGTTACTATTTCGGTAATTAATATGCATATTATTTTTCTTGAAGGTCGGCGTCGGGTAGCTACGTCTAGCGACTACGTAGGGGATGACGTCGGGATGAATTTTAGCCGGAAAAGAATTGATTAAACAGTTACATAGGAAATAAACTCCGTGACTTGTAATGAAGTGATGTTAATCCGAGAAGTGCACATCCCAAAAATGGAACTTCATTCTTAACTATTTATTGAATCATCTATTGAACAATTCAGTGAATATTTATCTTTTTGTTCAATTTTAATCTTTTTAACTTTTAATCTTCCTCCTGACTTGTGGTGATGCACGTTTAGCAACTTTTTATTGCATTTTGACGTTTTAATGTATCTATTAAGTGTTAATTCCATATTTAAAGATTATTAAGATAAAGATGTCTATTGATTTACCTATGCATATTTTTATAGTGTATATATATTTTTCAGTATCACCTATCTATCTGATTATTAACGATTTCAATATATGTGTTTTATCTATTTATATAACAGTTATGTAATGCAATTATTTATGTATGTAATTATTTAAGTATTTATCTTGTACTTATAAAATATATGTAAAACAAAGAGGGATCTTTGGGGCAAGGCATAGGGTGCCAGTAGGCCTCAACTGCCTCTAGCATAAATAAATAAAGGCCAAGTTGTGGGACTTTGTAGGGGAGGTCGTTTGGGGTGATGACGCCTAGAGCGTCTACGGTGATAGCGTAGAGTGGCATATGGGGAGACGGATTCAAGGGGGCCTCTGGGGAGGTTCCGGAGAGTTCGACCAGAGAGGGTTTCCGGTATTATGTTTTTATGTTGTACTTGTAAAATTTCTGTAAACAAAAGAGGGATTTCTGAGGCAAGGAGTACAGGGCCAGTAGGCCTAACCTGCCCCCGGCAAAGATAATTAAATGTAAAGTCGTTGGATATTTTAAGGAAATGGGGCCAGTAGGCCTCACCTGCACCCGGCCAAGATAAATAAAAGTAAAGACGTTTGATTTTTAAGGAATAGGGGTCAAGCAGGCCTCACCTGCCCCCGGCAAAGATAATTAAATGTAAAGTCGTTGGATATTTTAAGGAAATGGGGCCAGTAGGCCTCACCTGCACCCGGCCAAGATAAATAAAAGTAAAGACGTTTGATTTTTAAGGAATAGGGGTCAAGCAGGCCTCACCTGCCCCCGGCAAAGATAAATAAAAGTAAATTTGTAGGATTGAATAAGGAAAGTCGTTTGGAAAGATGACGTAGAGGGGAGGGCGTCTAGGGAGGTGGTCTCGGTATGGAGGGCGCCAGGGTAGAAGGGATCGAGGGGACCATGTGTTTTTGGGGGTTGGCCGGGAAAGAGGAAAGCGTCGGGGTAGAGGGCGTCCAGGGAGACGGCAGAGGTAGTCGGGAGATGGCGATTACGATGGAGGCTGCGGCCGGGGTCGACGTCCTGTACGACGACGAGTGCGAGGGACGTCGGCGTTGGACGTCGGCGTGGGACGTCGGCGTGGGACGTCGGCGTGGGACGTCGGCGAGGGACGTCGGCGTTGGACGTCGGCTTGGGACGTCGGCGTGGGACGTCGGCGTGGGACGTCGGCGTGGGACGACGGCGTTGGACGTCGGCGTGGGACGTCGGCGTGGGACGTCGGCGTGGGACGTCGGCGTGGGACGTCGGCGAGGGACGTCGGCGTTGGACGTCGGCTTGGGACGTGGGCGTGGGACGTCGGCGTGGGACGTCGGCGAGGGACGTCGGCGTGGGACGGCGGCGTTGGACGTCGGCGTGGGACGTCGGCGTGGGACGTCGGCGAGGGACGTCGGCGAGGGACGTCGGCGTGGGACGACGGCGTGGGACGTCGGCGTGGGACGTCGGCGAGGGACGTCGGCGAGGGAAGACGGCGAGGCACGTCGGCGATGGACGTCGGCGTGGGACGTCGGCGAGGGAGTTCGGCGAGGGACGTCGGCGTGGGACGTCGGCGAGGGACGACGGCGACGGACGTCTGCGTGGGACTGAGGGAAATTTTCCTAGAAATTCGTCACATCGGTTAATGTGGCGTATCGTTCGTGGAAAGAATAAATTTTTAAAAGGATTCGTCCTAGCATCTATTTCTCTTCACTTACGTTCATTATCGGATCTACCAAGGTAGCAGGGAGGTAGCATGATACCGATTGTATCTTCCGAAAATGTAGTTTACCTGAATTAATTAAGCAAAACCAGCCTAGCTTCCAATCTCCCTTCTTTCAAAGATTCCCAACCTACTTCTGAGAGTATTTTCGTAACGCTTGCTTTTTTACGGTAGAATTTCTTAACAAAACGGATCGCTTTACGCTGCACTTTCCCGAGTTCGTGGGTACACGTTTCATCTGCCGGATTTCATATGTGTTTATCTGGCTAGTTTGGTTTTACTTGTTGAGTTTGTTACAGCTTTTTCTTCTCTTATTGAAATCTGAGTATTTACTACAATTTTCTCGTTTATTTCCATATTTTATAATGTCTAAACGTGGTATGTATGTATAAAAATGGTATTCGGTTATTATTTCTTCATTACTTTTAAATATAAATGTTAAGTTTCTCCCGTCCAGGTTAAGTGTGCCTCGCCCGGCAGGCAGTTAGCAATGTACAGTGGCCGCAACCTAGGAGACGCTCACTGTAGAGTGGAGGCCGCCTTAGGCTGTGCAGTGGACTACGTCCGCCAAGTGCTCCTCGAATCCTACACCGGTGTGCGTTATGAGTTTCCCCCGTAGGAAAAATAGTATTTCTTAAGTTATTTGTAAACATAAAGGGTTCAGATATGAGTTGAAAATAAAGTCACATTTTCTCAAACATTCCCGCTGGATGATTTTTCCTGCGTAAATTGGACGAAAAATAGCAAGCGACTAATTTATACAAAGCCTATCGCAAAAAATTCTCCATTCTTTCCTGAGAGAATTTCCCTTAAATTTTCACCTACCATAGTAATAGGACATACGGAAATAGAAAGGGTTGAATCAGAGTTTGATTTATAAAAACCCACGTTTCTTGAATTAGCGAATTAATGGCACCCGTTCCAAAAATATTGAACAGAACCCGCACTTCTTCGAAACAACTCTTTTTTTCTTAATTACTGCTACTCAATACTGAAATATTTTAAAACTATTTTCGTTCACTCCCTATATTTACGGAAATTAACTATAGGACAATATATCCATTTTGAGATCCAATATCCGATGGAGTAACATAATTTTCACCAAATAAACCTCTATGACGGTGAATTTCGCTAAAAGTATGATGTTGATATTGAACACAGCTTTCGGTAATCCTTCAGTATTCAGTGGTGACGATTATCATCAGCCTCAGGTTAAACTCGCGAGTCTTATCAGCTGATCCCGCTACTTCTTGTATACGCATTTAATCACCTTCAATAGATAAGTTACGATTGAAAAAGACACCTACTAACTATAGCTAATAGGCAGGGTTCACACGGAGCGCTTCGCGGTTTTTTAGCAGCGCTCCGCCACTACCAATCACTGAACCTACGTTTTCAGATTATTGGTCGTTCTCACGCGGGTCTAGTGTAAGCGATGCTCGTGGACTCTACACTAGTAAAATCTGCTTGAAATCTGCAACGTAATGTTGATATAAATTTCAAGTCGATATTACATCGGTAAGGTCCTCAAACGCAATTCTGTATCCCCCTATGAGATATTTAAGGCATATCTCGGAATCTTCAATTGACGTGAGGAACGAAGTCCGACAAGCCAACGCTAATCTGAGGTGATTAATCTCTTCTAATGGCAGAAAAATATTAAATGCAAACATTATCTTCAACTAATTCATGCATTTGGTTTTTACAATTCGTCTTACCCTTCCTAGGCAAAGATGCTTCAGGGAGCTATGATTAGAATCCTCACGAGTTTCACTCTCCCCTTTATCCCTCCGTACATCTTATCACCTCGTCTCTTGTTTCTTTTCGGTGACGACCCCTCTAGTCAGCGCTGGAATTTTTAAATGAGTTCCAATCATATAGGCATTCACACACAGGATTTGTTTTCATACTAAGCTTGGCACCAAATCATCTGATCCAAGATCTGTGGGAATATAAGAGATAAAAGCAGTGCTGATTCGGATTCCCAGGGTAACCTCTTCCCCTCCCTCTTGACTCAGTCATTGCTTATGAAGGGTGTGAATGAAAAATATCTCGAGAAAGCAATTCGAAATGAATTAAGATTATCTAAAGACACACCATTTTTTTCGACGATTATTGAGCAATGATTTCCCACATTTCATATAAGCGGACAAAGTTTCATTATGATGTATAAATCAATAAAATTATGTAATAACTCGAAAATAACGCGCCATCGTAAGTAATGGGCACCCCGAAATTCGAGCGCCGTACATTGAAAAATCATCACGCCTGTCGCTGCACCTCTGTCTTGTCGGGCTTCGTCCCTCACGTCAATTGACGATTCCGAGATATGCCTCCGGCAAGACAAGCATGGTACTTAATATAACGATACTTCAGAAATTACCACTCGTTATAATGGACGTAACTTCCTATCCTTTCTGCAGAGAGACGTACAATGGCCAAAAAATCACTCGCTATAACGCAACTCTCGTTATATGCCGTACTCGTTATAACGGACTTCTATTGTATATCATTATAAATTATTTACATTAACCATCAACCAAAATGTAAGTAAGATCTTTGAAATAAATTGTAATCTCTATTTTTCACCTCTTATTTAACTTTGAATTTTCAAAATAAAAGTTTTATGATAATCATCTCAATGAACTCTATTTACGCAGAATGTACTTGAATGGTTTCCATGGTTAACTGTGTTCTGCATTACCTCAAAAGTATGTCCTGCATGTAGCAGTTATCACTGAAATTTGAAGTGCGAGCAGTACCAAGTTTCTTTGCATGATAATAAGCACTCGTAAATAATGAGGGTGTTTATGTTTAGTATATACTTACATTAAAAGAAGTATTATATTGGTAGCAGTTCACATAAAAATCATCTTTCATCCTCTGCACAACTTCCTCATGTTGCACTACTCTTAAAACGCTTGTGGTATAATGTCTTAACCTATTCTTACAACTACTTTAATGGAAAAGAAAAACATAGTAGCACTAGTATTTTCAATATTAAGGTGCTTCTTATCCCCTATTTTTTTGAGTCATTTAATTCAAAGAAAATGGGTCGAATGAAAAATTCTGGCAATATGTTTGTAGGTAAATATATTTGATAAAAAGAGTGCTTTCTGTTCATAGAAAAAGTAGACTATGGAATCTGTGTGATAAAGGAATAGGATGATGATTGGAGACGAGCAGAAGAAAGACTAAGTGAAGGTCATACAAGAGATGGATGTGGAAGATCTGAGCAATGGGGAAGTCAATAACTAACATTGTAATGATGTACAATAACATTGGCTCATATGGTTATGAAGTATATCAAGAACGCTGGAGAAAAAAATGCAAGAAGTAGATGAGAGGCAGTACAAAAGGAAAAATGATGAAGATACATTAGATAGAAGGGAGTAACTAATAAATAAGTATCCAAGTGCATAGTAGATGCCTAATAGATATTCCCTTTTTTCCTTTGCTCTGCACTGCTTCCTCCTCCTCTGCTAGAAACTGTATTTAGTGGTAATGTTTTCGCATGAGCAGTTGCTGAAACGTGTTTTAATTTGAATTAATATGGAAACAGAATAATTTCTTTCGGAAAGAACAGTGAATTTCTTGGATCTGATCGATATCCACAAAACTAATCCTTCTGTGAATTATGAAATGAAGGGCTTCAGCAAGCAAAGGAACAATTTACGGATAACATTGATTGTAAAAAGAGAGATACTGTTTAGGTATTATTTAAGTCGTGATTTAACTGGAGGCAATGTTGGAGGTTGGTGTGTGAGAGGAAGGCTATGAGGAGATATAATCATGTGATTAGCTGGGGAAACAATCTTTACATGTATTTTCCATTCACTGAAAGAGGTTAGTGAGCTGTTTATTGTAACCCTCGAAAATAATACTGCTGATAAATATTAAGGGTAGCATAAATTATATAGCTAAATCGGTGATAACTTTAATGCTTCCCAAATCAATGTATTCTAAATCACCAAAGCTAAATTGAATAGGAATTTCTGAAACGCCACTATGCTTAGTCCGTGTTTGCAAGAGAATTGAAAGCTAAATCTTTATGTCGAAACGGTGGATTTAGGTTCCCTTGGAATTTCTGCATTCTGGATAAGGTCCTCGGCAGAGAATTCTTTCGATTTACGTTGAGTACTTTCGTTGATATGCCTTCCTTTTTTCCAGTAACGCGATGATCTTTTCAAGTTCGGTAAAATTAGAATCGAACATCTGTTGTAATGGGAAACCGATGTCCATCCCCGAGAAAGAAGTAAAACCAGAGCTTAGCCTTCAACCGTTTTATTAGTTAACATCACTTCGTCGAACCACTGCACTGCCATTCCCAGACCCATGAGAACTTTTTTGTAAGAAATTTCGGCTGTTATTAAAATAGGCTTCAGGATTTTTACTTGTTTAGGTCGCTGCAGGGAAAAGAGCAATCATCAAAAAAGTAAATATGCATGCTGAATGAATGTGGATGTATTTTCTACGAAATTAACTGCAACTTATTAACCAAAAATTAAAGTTAAAATTGTAAGCACTGTGATTTGAAGTAAATTATTTGTGGTATCCGAAAATCTCTATGAATGCTCGAAAGGAGAACAGAATTCAAGGAGTTGGGGGAATCACTGTAATGTCATGATCTGGGACCATATCTAAGTGTTCACCTAAAATGATTGTTCAAATCCACTTAGAGGTTTTGGCTAAATCTTGCATGTTTTTAACTGTCTATTTTCAGGTTCAAATAGAATTTCCTTCCATTTTATGAATTAATTATGCATATTCCTCAGGCTGTGGAAAACTTTCGTAATTATTGCATAACTAGAATACTAACATTATTTATTGTATAATACGTAACCTGGTCACATAAACTGAAAATTCTAATTGCAATATTATGAAAAAACCGCTTTCGTTATAGACAGACAAAGGCTTTCTCAGTTACTGTGAATAGTAAGAAAATATTAAATCAATTGTCAGTCTTGATTTAAAAAAAATAGCTGAAGAGCGAATGCTCAAAGAAAAAATCTGATGTGGCCAGCACATGACTTTCTCCATGTATAAGATGTAAATATTTATCTACGACAGTACTTTCCAACTCTATATTCAATCTTAACTTGGAAAATAAGTAATTCATTTATATCATATTATCTTTTACGTCACAAACATTATAAATAATGTTTTTTGGGACATTTTCGATGAAAAACGATGAAATTGGCCTTTCGCCCACAGCGCCCAGATCGCCCACAAAGTACACTCCTGGCCAAAATTAACGCAGCACCGGCCGTAAGGATCGCTAGGGAGGTGCTGCGTTAATTTTGGCCAGGAGTGTACATAATTAGTAACTTCCGGTTTATCAGTATTTCATGAATAACTCCTAAAAAATCAGTTATAAAACAATATGTTTCAAACAAAAGTTAAAGTAAATTATATTTTCTAAAACTTTTATAAATATTAGTATATATCTTTATATCAGATTAATGGAGATATTTTGCAAAAACGGAAACGAGCTTCGAAATGTAAAGCTCAACTTCCCTATAACCGATTTACTCAAAAAACTAATCAACTCTAACGACATCCACCAAAAGGCTATATATAAAGTTTGGTATTAATACGGCTAATAGTCTTTACGTTATAGCGCCCACAATCACACACACTCACACACACACACATACACACACATACGCACACAGACATCATCCCGAAAATGGTCAAAACGTGTATTTCCGTTGAAATCTCCAAGTCTATTTTTTCATGAAAACAATACTTTCTCTATACTACGTATATGGAGAAAGTAAAAAAGCTTCAGAAATTAACAGCCAAATTAGAAATGGACTGACTACTACTATTTAACTCTGTATATTTGTTACCCTTGATTTTTGCGTCCGAAATTCTTGTGTTGAAATTGTTCTCGAAGATTTTGAGTTTATAATCTGGCAACTTCTAGCTATAAATATTTTATACTTGTATCTCTGCTCATTATAATGCATTACGCGTATGAATTCCAGAAAATCATATTAACCGGAAGTCCATTTCCACCATTATACTCACTATGAGAATCCTTTCTAATCGAATTTAGTTATTTTGCAATGAAAAGTGTGAACTAGAGATGAATAAGTTCAAAGTACTATATTCAGCAAGAAGCATAATCTAACTAAATGCAATGTTGAGAGTTTTCCACGCTGAATTCTATATCCCCTTCCATTCTGAATTGCTGTTTTCTCCTCTTCCACAATTTTTATCGATTCTTTCACTTAATACGATCATCTCGGAAGGCAAAGCAGCATGTGAAAGAAAATCTGATGTGGCCGGCACATGACTTTCTCCATATGTAAGATGTAAATATTTATCTACGACAGTATTTTCGAACTCTATATTCAATCTAAACTTGGAAGATAGGTGATTAATTTATATATTATTATCCTTTATGTCACAAAGATTATAAAATAATGTTTTTCGGGACAAGTTCAATGAAAAACGATGAAATGGCCTTTCGCCCCAGCGCCCAGAGCGCCCACGACGTACATAATCAGCAACTTCCGGTTTATCAGTATTTCACAAATAACTCCTACACAATCAGTGATAAAAAAATATGCTTCATACAAAAGTTATAGTAAATTTTATTTTCTAAAACTTTTAAAATTATAGTTTTTACCTAAATATAATATTTATGGAGATATTTCGAAAACCGGAAATGGGCTTTGAAGAATATAGCTCGACTTCTGGTGTACGGATTTACCCTAAAAACTAATAAACTCTAACGGCACCTACTAAAATACTATATATGAAATTTAGTGTTGATCCAACTAATAGTTTTCATGTTAGAGTGCCCACAAAGTACATATTCAGCTACTTCCGGTTTATCAGTTTTTCACGAATAACTCCTAATCAACCGGTGATACAAAAATATGTTAAATACAAAAGTTATAGTATATCACATTATCTAAAACTTTTATATGGTATACAATATACCTATATATCATATTTATAGAGATATTTTGAAAACCGGAAATGAACTTTGATGAATGAAGCTCGACTTCCGGTATACCGATTTACTCCAAAAACTAATCAACTCTGACAGCACACACCACAGTCCTATATATGAATTTTGGTATTGATACGACTAACATTTTTCACGTTAGAGCGCCCACTATCATACACACACACACACACACACTTTTGACTTCGAAGTGATCGGATCGTTCTGAGCGAGCTCCGCATTTTTCGTGTTTTTTGTGTGTATTTTACATTTCAGTGTTTGTGTTTTTTTCAACCAGTGCTGAAGGAAGTGTTCCTGTACCCATTGGTGTAATTGTCTCAGCGCGGAAGTGAATAGCTTTTGTTTAAAAACTCATTTTGTTCAAATCGTCGAAAGCATAAGGAATCGCAAGGGGAGCTGTCAGCGGAGGAACGTGATTCCGCCGGCCGGGACCTTCACCGGTCGGATGCGGCGGACCCAACTGTTTCTTCTGTGCTACCCTCGATCTCATCATACTCTACCGTTTCTTCTTCTTCCACCTCAGAAACCAGCATCTCATCATCTCCCCAGATTACTAATTCTCTATCTGCAAGTTCAACGCAATCTGTGCATCCCCTCTCACCTTCAAAGCAAAATCTAGGAAAACTAAACCGCCTCAAAAACAACGATAACGTCGAAGTTAGTGAAAAAACGATACTCAAGAGAGTGAACGGTGTTTTTACTGCAACCACATCGGCATCCACCATACATGAGGACTCCCAGTTAGACCAATACGCGCAATATAATCTCGTAAATAATAATGTTAGTACGATACAGGATAGGCAAAATGAGGACACGCACGAGATAGAAAATGACAGGCCCATTTCTTCTCAAACTCAGATTTCATCTTTTAGGGATTTCCTCACCCCAAATACCGACCTAAAAACTGTTTTAAATACGCAGACAACTGTATCCTACCCTACCAAGACCGCTCAAACTATAACCCATATCTCAGCGCAAGGTCATTCCATTCATTCCAAAAATGCGAAGGAATCCGATAAGTTCATTGTTTCTCGTTCCTCAACCAGTCAAAAAGTCATGTTTCCTCTCCCGTTTATCGAAGACGGCTCCCAAGGACCTAGCATAGAAACGGTGCATAGAGACCACCACTCCCGACTTCCAAAACGGGCAACTACATCGGTCCCAATCTTACATCAACTCCCAAAGGACGCCGATGCAGAAGTGAGGACCACCCAGCGTGATCTATCCTCATACCAACGACCAACTTACGCAGGAATAACGGGAGTACAACGAAACGGAAAAAATCCATGCCAATCCACGTATCCATAATAATTTAAGGTTCGATTCCGCAGTCAAATAGATCAAAGCGCTAACAAATGGCCCAACAAGAAAAACAGGGGTAATATTCAAAGCGCTCCCTGATACTCCATTAGCCGATTACATTACAGCACTGGCCGATGTGGTGGACGGTGGAAAAAATATCACGCACGCGACAAGGCTGTCGAACAATAGAATATGTATACATTTAAAAACGGAGGACATCCTCGCGGATTTTATGGAAAACCATGGTGGTATAAATATAAAAAATAGTTTTGTGATCGCAAGTCGCCTATCGCAAAAGGTTGAACGTTTAGTGATATCTAACATTCCACCTTTTTTCCACCACAAGACTTACACGAAATCCTAAGTCAAATAGGACGAGTCGTAAGTCCGGTTACGACTCTCCCTGTGGGAATGAAAAGGCCAGACTTGATGCACATACAGAGTTGGAGGAGGCAGTTCTTCATTGTAAGGAGACAAGGAGCGCCTGTACCGGACTCTCTTCTCGTAGAGATGGATAACGTACCCCTCCGAATCTTCTTCAATTTGGACGAAGCTAGGTGTTATCGATGTAAAAAAGAAGGGCATTTCGCAAACGCATGCCCGCTAAACGAAACTCCATCGACGGCGGAGACTTTTTCACCCCCATTTCCCATACCCTCTTCCAGTGCCGCGCCACAAAACCCGACCTCTCAATCCCCTCACCCCTCCCAGTTCAACACCCCTTCCATCCCTTCAAGTTCGAATACGGTCACTAAGGAGAGGAGCATTAATTTAACTGAAACGGACATCTCTGAGTCACTCATAACTACCTCACAATCGAAACACACACACACACCTATCCTTGAAGACCAACCTCCCCTCTCCACTCCCGTACCTACCGTCCTTCTTTCTGAGGAATCCTCTCAGAAGAATAATATACCCGTTCCTGACCTTGCCTCTCCTCTTCCACCAGATAACGCAGATGAAACAAACATTCCGAATAAGGACAGCGAAAATAAAGGGACAACAGACACAACAACAACAACAATAACAACAGCTGAGAATGAACGAACGAAAAACATGGACATCGAAGCGTTAACCGAAAGTACAGAATATATCAGGATGAAGAATTGCAGAGCCAGGAGGAAGAAATGATAGAGTGTACATCTAAGGACGACGAATCAAGAAAACGAAAACAGGCAAATGACGATTCACGGATATCACCGAGAAATTCTCCGCAAAAGAAGAGAGGAAATAATTCTAAAAAGGAAAAACCCGAAGAAGGTGATGAAGAAAGTTTGCAGAAGATAGAGTCTATATATTACGCAAAAGGCAGACGCATATCGGTTCCGTTTACAAAATTAAAGAAATATTTGACGGAAGTAAAAGGTAGTCCCGAACCTTCAAAAAAGGCGAACGACATGTTCCTCGATATAACGGAACTTATATGTGTGCTGGAAGATATATCGGAAAAAAAGAATAATTAAAGATACAGCTTTCCGAATGAGGATACAAAGATTATTAA
Source organism: Sympetrum striolatum (assembly GCA_947579665.1). Lineage (NCBI taxonomy): Eukaryota > Metazoa > Arthropoda > Insecta > Odonata > Libellulidae > Sympetrum > Sympetrum striolatum. The sequence continues at coordinate 91,121,599 of OX388346.1, forward strand.
AGGCCCTCAAAAGAAAATACGACTGATCCTGAAAACATTCATGGCAACGTATGATTTTAATAATAGTAATAACAATATATATAATATATAGCAATAGTGCAAAATAATATTAATAATTTTTAGGTACCTAGCATGAGCCTTTTAAGCCTTAATGTACGATCGGTAAAAAGCGCCAAAAAAAGCTACAGACTGGATGCCTTTCTCCGAAGGTGGAAACCTATGTTGGTGGCACTTCAGGAAACAAACACTGATGCGCTTCCAACAGTCTTGCTAGGAGGAGAGTATTCATACGTCCTCAACCCCCCCTCAACCCAGGGATCGGGGACAGCTTTCGTTTATAAGCGATCATCCAACATCAATGTCCTGTGGACAAAAATAATACAGAGAGGATACGCACAGGGAGTGGCTTTCCGAATGGACGAAAGGACATACGTTTTTATCAATGTGTACGTGCCCAACGATGCCAAGGACGCTAGATGCTATTCAAAGATCGATGCAGGAATCGGCGAATGCGGGGACCGTCACGTCACTATTTTAGCAGGAGATTTTAACTGCACGCTACATCCAGAGGTAGACAGAACCTCGGGAACTGAGAAGAATCGGGGGGTGATGAAACAGTACACTGACTACACTGATTAACGACCACCACCTTCACGACGCCTGGACAGAAATGCGGGGGCGGGAGAAAGGATACACTTTCTTCTCTCTCTCTGATCCGGGAGCGGCGTCGAGGCTCGACCGCATATACATGGATAGTGGTGGTCTGGCATCGCTCCGTTGCGTGAGGACACTCCCCAGTTTTTCTGACCACCTAGCACTCATGGCCACATTCGAAACCCAAAGCAACCCATGGAGAGGAGGGCCCTATTGGCGGTTCAGGAACGCTTTCCTGCAGGACCAAGAGTACGTCGCATACATGGAATCCATCCTACATTCCATCGCAGAAAATCCTCGAGAGGACAGCGTACGACACCGGGAGAGCCTGAAGCAAGAGGTGCAGGCGGCAACCATGACGTACTCGCGCATACGGAGGGCAGAGGAAAACCGAGTGCTTCGCCTCCTGGAAGCGGAAGCGGCCCGTGAGTCGCAGGAGGAGGAAGGCAACGCGAGGGATCGCATAAGGGACTGGTACCGTCAGCTAAGCAACAACGCAATCTCCCGAATGGGGTGGGAGGACCTGGTGGCCAGAGATTCGCCGACAGGAAGTCGCCTCGCCCGAATAGCCACCCGCATGACACCGCGACCATTGTCGGCTCTCTCAACGGAACGGGGGCACCTGACATCGACCCGCGACCTAATTACATATGTTAGGAACCATTTCAACAATTTGTACGGAAACGGGCACGAGTTCTCCATTCAGAATACCGCCATCACCGACAGCCTACGCACCCTCCCCGAGGAAAAGCGCGACTGGCTAGAAGAGGATATATCCGTGGCGGACTTGGATGCAGCGCTGAGAGCCCTCAGAGATAAGAAGGCTCCGGGGTTGGATGGAATTACGGTAGAGTTTTACAAAAAATTCTGGAAATATCTGCGGAGACCTTTTTACCAGATGACGAGGGCATGCGGCAAGGGAAAAGTTTTGCCTCTGTCCACAAGACGTACTGTCATCACCCTTCTCCATAAAAAAGGTGACAGAACCAATATTAATAATTGGAGGCCAGTGTCCTTGACAAACGTGGATTATAAAATAATCGCCAAGGCTCTATCCTTGAAGCTGGCTGCCGTCATCGCGGACGTCATCTCTCCAGAACAGGGCTGCTCAGTATCGGGTAGGAGCATCCTCAACAACATCGCCCTGATTAGGGATGTCATCACCACCGCAAACGAGCCGCGACGCAAGCTGGCCGTGCTCTCATTAGACCAGAGAGGCGCTTTCGATAGGGTGGAGCACAACTACCTTTTTCATGTGATGGAAAGAATGGGATTCGGGGACAATTTTGTTTCCAGTGTCAGGCTCCTGTATCAGGAAACATGTCTTGTTAGGCTATCATCTTCCTTAACAGCTCCCATTCCCTTCAGAAGGGGCATACGGCAGGGTTGCCCGCTTTCCGGGCAGCTGTACGCCATAGCTCTTGACCCTCTCCTGACCACACTTTCAAGACAACTGCGCGGAACGCAATTGTCAGGCCATCCGGGCACGCACCTCAAGTTGACCGCATACGCAGATGACGTCACGGTTTTTATCGAGGAAGATGAGGATTTCGAGAAGACGGAGGCGGCGTTCGAACTCTATGAGAACGTGTCCGGTGCCTCGCTAAACCGTGAGAAAACCAGTGCTCTATGGTGCGGGGAGTGGCGCGGGAGGGATCCTGCCCACAGAGGGTACAATTGGAGCAACGAGGGTGGAAAATACCTTGGAGTATGGATCTACAACGACCGCCGTCGCACGATAGAGGAAGCAGAAGGAAGGCTGAAAGAGCTGCTATCCGTAGGGATACGGAGGTGGGCAGACGTAGGCCGGTCTCTTTCGGTAATGGGCCGCGCGAGGGTGGCTAACCAATATCTAGCGCCGCGTCTTTGGCATACACTGCAGGCAATTCATATATCGGCAAACGCTTTTAAAGAGATGCAAGCGATGCTTGTAAATTTCGTTTGGGGCATCTCAAGACACTGGGTGGACGCAGACACGGTATGCGCCCCTATCCGCGAAGGAGGCCTAAGCCTCGTGAGCTTAGCCGATAAAACGATGGCATTCCGATTTCTCTTCATTCAACGCCTCCTCGCGGCGGAAGAAGACCAACAATGGAAGTGGTACGCGGTAGCACTGATGGACAGGAGTCACGGAAGGGGGTCCTTCTATGCGACTGTGAAGGAGACAGCATCCATCTTGGAATTGAGAGTCGGGGAACACGCCAGGCCTTTCCCGGATGGCTGGCCTCCTCCACCCGAACAGAGCCAGATCGACGTCACATTACGCGTGCATTTCAAGAGCGCTAGGACTCATCTGGAAACCTTTCTCCCAATCGCAAAAAGGGATATGTATAAGGAGTGGAGGCTCAAAAAATACAGCGGAAAGTGGCCATACAAGGGGTACCATTCGGATAACGAGGTTTGGTGGGAGTCCCTGTGGCGGGCGCCTAACTTAAGCGTAGACAGCGAGGTGGCGTGGCGACTCTGTCACAACCGGTGGGGAGACGGAGTCTTCCTGCAAAAGACCCGGATCAAGCGGAACAGCGACTGCGAGTGGTGCCCCGGGATCATCGGCACGGCTTGGCACATAACCTTTGAGTGCGCTGAGGCGAAGGCGCTATGGAAAATAGTAATCCCGACAGTGAAGAAGCTGACAGGCCGGAACACAATAATGTTGCACGAATTGTACGGGGGAATTAGGCACAAGAGAAGCAAGTGGAAGGAAAGCCTCTTGTCCAACTACGTCGTCACCCTAACGAAGAGCTGTGTCTACACGTGCTATACGCAGGCCTCGCAGGGAGGAAGGCCAAGGGCAGATTACATCGAGTACTTTCGAAACACTTTAAACAAAAGGATAAGACGCGAATACGAATATCATCGCATGGGGGGCCAAGAAGAGAAATTCCTAAGATTCTGGGCACACAAAGATATTTTATGTACAAAAGACCAAGAAACGGGAATAAAACTACTTATATAATCTCTCTCTCACGTAGAGCAAGAAGAGGAACGTAGGATCGACGCTTTTGGAAGGATGCCTGCTTGGTTGACGGGAGTGGGGGGCGGGAGGTTGTGGTAACCAGCCCCTTCTTGCCGCCCCCTAACGCTTTGGTCCACCTATACCGGAGCGGTTTAATAAATTGATACTTAAATAATGAATAATAAAATAAGGTGACGCTGAGAGAATAACTTATTTCATACCGCTCAAAATAATAATAATAATAATAATAACACACACATACACACACACACACACACACACACAGACATAATTCCGGAAATGGTTAAAACGTGTTCTAGGGACCCCAAAACATGTATTTCCGCTGAAATCTCGAAGTCGAATTTTTTCATGAAAACAATACTTTCTCTATACTTCGTATATGTAGAAAGTAAAAAAGAAACGAGTCTGATTGACATTAAATTTATGAAAATAAGTATAACTTTTATAAATCCTTAAAGATTATAATTTAATCTCCTAAATATTGATAGTCAATCCACATAAAATTATGACTAATTCAATTTCAATCGATAATAAACCCTTTAAATTCCAGCATTTGGCTACTACAATTTAGAGTATATAATTTACCAGACCAACACAAGTACTCTCCTACTTTACGCTGATTGCGGCATGGTTAATGCTACGTTTTCACCAGCTTATTACGTCATTTTGAAAATTACACATTTTTCTCTCAAATATCCAGGCATTGAAATGAAATAGTACAAGGAATCTGATTTATAAGAAAATGATCTTGAATTGTGCAACATAAAAATGCTGTCTATTCGATGTCACGAACAAAATCCAATTAGCAATGAAATTGTTAATTTTTCACATTTTACATTATTTGAATCTTAGCAATTTGCAAATAGAGTTAATTTAAATTATACCTTTTTTCCTAAATTATGTCTCGAAAAATTTCCCTGCGTCTTATATGTGAAGGTTCAACCTCCACAGGTTAACTTTCAATACTGAATGCTATTTTTAGCCCAGATGGTCTATACTACCTATTTCGGCTCCATTATGTCAGTTATACTCTGATTATCACTTTGGTATTACATATTATGAACTTCCATCATGTAGTTTGAAAATGAACATTGGGCGGATGTGGACTATTTTAGCGCGATCTGGCAGCTGTATCGCGGTATTTTCAGGTTTGGATCTCGCAACCCGGCTGATCATAACAAAACAGTGTGTCCTCTTCTTGCTGAGTAAAACTATTTGTTTAAAAAAACAACCTTGGAAATATGACTACAGGAAATAAGAGATTAAACTACACTATTCAACATAAACAATGAGTGTTAAATTACGCTAAAGTGCATGGAAACAGAACAGCAGCAAGGCATTTTGGTCCACCACCTACCGAAAATATTATATGTAGGTACTTGGCGACTGCTGGAAGATCAATTGAAGACTGCTAAAATTCATAAACATAATATGTCTTCCCCGAATTTGTAATAATAAATATTGTTTCTGCTTTATTTTGTATTTTGTTCGATTGCTTGCCATCAAATTATTGAAATATATAATTTCAAAATAGCTTCCGTTTATTAAATTTTCTTAATTCTAAATATCTTTGGTAATTGCATTCAATGATTGTGTTAATATTTGGCTTTTACGAAATGTGACAACTAAAAGAAACAACATTTTAAGTTATTGTGTGGTACCGCGCTTTTGCATGGACTATTAAAACTTTTTTTTTCCTTGTGAGTGGCCAACTTAATGAGGGTGCGGTCTTATATGCCGTCAAATACGGTATTAATCATTCATTATTTCCATTTCATTCCTTCAACCATTTCCTTTGGAATCAATCACGCAAAATTAATCATTTCTATCAAGAGGTGATTAATGGGCAATAACTAAGAGAAACGGAGAGAATGAAAAGAGATGTTTTTCAAGATAAAAGAAGAAGGGGTTAGTTATCAGAGAAAAAAATGAAAAGGATATAACATACCTTATGGAGGATAGAAAACGATTTATAACTTATGAATCTCAGATATTTTCAAGAATGACCCCCCCAATTATTAAAAACTTTTTCAAATCTCAAAATTTTCTTTCTTAGTGTTTTAGAAGAGAGAATTGCATACTTTACTCCTTTTTATCATGATACAGCTGAATTCCAGATTGATGCCAGTAATGGACAGATCTCTACGGATCCCATTGATAGAGAAGCTACAATTTTTCATGGAGCGAGCATCCCAGAGATAAGATTGACCCTAACTGCAACTTGCTCAATAAAGAAGACTTTTGATTGGATTAATAGAAATACTGGAAAGGATTCCTCAACTACTAGAGCTACTTCAATGACTATCTTTGTATATGTACTTGACAAAAATGATAATGCACCTGAATTTGCAAGTAAAAATATAACACTTGGATACCCAACAAAAAGCATTGCTGAAGAGGAGATGCCAACACATCTAGGAATTGCTGAGGTATGCACGTATGATTCTAACTCATGCTAGAGCTTGCCTTATTTCATGTATTCATAGTTTAACATGTTTAACTCTTTACAAGTGTTGTGGGAAGATTATATACTTGATATCCTTGAAGATGAAGGCTAGCAATGAACGGCTTGTTTTTTTTGTCAATGGTTTAAATTTTGTTCAATTTTCAGGCAAGATTTAAAAATAATAAAATCGGATTTTATTTTAGATTTCCCAAACTAAACTTCTTTAAATTTCAGATTTGTCTCATGGTATTCTTGATATAAAGAAGTATATGTCTGATTTGCTTTCAGGCATATGATGCTGATATTGGAGAAAATGCAGAAATTACATATGGTGCCAACACATTTAATGTAATCATTGAAAAAATTAGTGGCTACTACTATCCGCATCCTAACAATTTTCAATATGAAGACTTTGACTTCAAAATTATTGCTAGAAATGATGATTATTCCACAGATTGTGCAGTCAAGGTAAGATTTTCAAAAAATTCTATTCCTTTAGTCTTAATTTCAAGCTTTGGAGTTGTATTACTGCAAAATTCTACAAATCAATGAATTTTAAGTAAATTAAAGATTGCCACAAGCCCAACATCTTTCATGCAGTTGGACTTAGCAAGAAAATCATAATCTATTAAGTATCACTAATTAAGAAAAGATTTAACTTAAACTATTTAACAATATATTATGCTTGCTCTAAGCTCAGAATATAATATTTAAATTGAAAGGAATGTTACACCAAATTTTGAATATGAAGTGCATGCATACATATTAGTATTTGCAATAAAAGATTTCATCCATTGAACAGCTGCAGAGGTTCAACTACAAGAGTAATTGAGGTGAAAACTTTTAAACATATCAGAAATTCATGGACTTCCATGACTTAGGCTGTACTAAAAATGAATGTTTCTTTGATATCTATTTAAAGATACAATATAAGTACAAACAGTTAGTTTTAGCTGATAAGTCTGTACCAGGGTTGGCAAACCTTTTGCAACTAGAGTGCCATATTTTATGTATGTAAAGAACTTGTGAGCCAATGTGGTGCAATGCAATCTAGAGAAATAGTGATATACATGCGATTGTGTCAAGAACTGGATTAATATGTGGAAATTGGCTTAAATTATCGCTAATTATCATTAATAATGAAAATAATCCGCATTTATTTACTGTGGGGCTAAATTTTTAAGTGATGTAATGTTTTATAAAGATAATTTTGTAAGAATTGTGCATGTCAAAAAATTCTCTCGCATGCCACTTTGGACTTGTGTGCCATAGGTTTGCCACCACTGAACAATACAGATGCCCACATGCTTATACTTGTACCTTTCATAATGCTTTAGTTAATCCTTTATTTAAATAACATCCAGAACATTAGTAAGAAAATTTTCTTTAGTGGCTCCTGTTTCAACATTATTGATAACAGTTCAGCTAAATTCATAAGCATCAATTTATTAAATTTATTTTAGTTGGCACCATTCATTTCTATTGGTTTTATCAAGAGCTTAATCAAAATAAAAATGCATTCAATTACTTTTGCAGCACTTGTTGGTGAACAGAATATCCTTAATAACCTCCCCAATCTCTAATTTAATTTTTTTTGTAACTTAACCATAGATATAATCTATATCAGCCATTTTCAGTGCGAAGTTAAATTTATAGTTATGTAATAACATGATGAAAATTTTACTCCAATTTCTTAGGTAAAGATTCTGTCGCAAAAATATCTTACTGAAATACGAATAAAGGGAGAACAAGTTGCCAATGCTCAGCAGATAGTAAAGAAAATGTCCAATATAACTGGCTTAGATGTTGGTATTGTAACTGCAAGGCTTGTGAAATCTTCTAGTTCAGAAGATAGTGAAAATGCATTGTTTGTCACGGGCATTTTTGGAAAGCCTTCCTATGTATTTACTGATAGTTTGAAAGAAATGCCTGTTGATGGTCTTCGATTGGATGATACTTATTCCCTCCGCCTTGTGGTTTATGCGTTCAAAGATGGGACAGCTGTTGATACCAATACATTCCAAGAGTAAGTTGAAATAATTCAATACATATTTTTCAACCAATATCAAATTAACATATGTAAAGATTACTAAGTTTTTAAAATAATAATGAAATATTCTAATTGAAATAAATATATTTATCTCATAAATTTGATTCGCATTTGATTAAAGAGACTATATCATCTAAAATTTTCTTTTGCCAAAACCAATCATATTAAATTAGCTTATGTTAAAGAAAAGTCATCCCAGTGGTGACAGAAAGGATTTTGAAGCATTCCAAGTTATAAAAACTTTTATCAAATCTTCTGTTTAAACAAAATAGTTGAGATCATATAAAATAAAAAATGCAAAATTCCACTAAAACTGTCAATTATTTCAGTAATATTTTATTTTTTGTAGAATTTTGCATTTTTTATTTAATATGATCCCGATTACAGAGTTACACCAAGTTAATGCTTCTTCGATTGAATTGATTCAAAATAGTTGAGATTATTTCACAATACCTACATTTGAATTCCTATGCATTTGTATATTTATATGTGTGGGTTTTTATACAGATATGGGTGCAGATGTACAGAAAAGATGATTTCCAAAATTTGGCTAAGAAAATTAACCCAAAATGAAGGACTAGAATAGTTCCTCTAAATGATGGCTGTTAAAAAGTTAATTTACAAATAGATGAGCATCTGGATGCATTTGGGAAATTGTCATAACAAATGTTCAAATTGTCTGCTATTTGAATAAATGGACTCCCCATTTTGCTGACAATGAGTATCAAAAACTATTGTGCAATGTAGCACATCTGCATTTGTACTGAAAGTATCTATTCATGAAAGCTTAAACTAAGCCTATATTTGGCCATAGCTACATACACTATTTCCTTATAAATTTTCATCAATTATATCGGCATCTAATGACAATCATGATGAATGATGATGTTGAATTTAGTTGCAGGCATTATTTTCTATGACTTGATGACCTTCCTCCCAAAAATCTATATTAAAAAACAAAAAAAGGAGTCTATAGTCTGAAATATATTTACATTAATTAAGAATTATTGAGTCAATTAATGATAAAACTAATATGTATTCTTTAAAAATATTTCTTCCAGATATAAGAAATGATTTTGAGATAACTGATGGAAAAATGTACACCAACAATACTCTTGATGCTGGAAATTACAAATTCTTCGTTTTTGCCTTGGCTAAGTGTTTTGCAGATGGTTTTGATGGTCCAAATGCTACCGTAAGTCATATTTACAATGTATCAGTAGTTGAAGTATACAAAATGGAAACTGAAGATAATTTAAATTATGGAGAGCTTCTTTTCTTTATATTATCTTTAATATATTCATTAAAAACTGGCTCAAACCGAGAGATATAAATATCACTAAATTACTCTATGTAACACTTATCTCATTCAACTTTAATTTAAATAATTTGATAGAAATAAAAAGCTCACTCTAAATGAAAATACCCTAAAGTTATATAACCAACAGCACTAAAGATGTGTCTTGTAGTAATTTAGTTTATGATGATACCGTCAGTTCAGTACAAAACATGTGAAACTAAGGGAATGCATATCAGTGGAAATGGAGGTTTTGTTAAACTGTTTAGTTTACAGACTGCATGGTTTTTACAGTATGAAATTGAGAATATCTTTCTTCCATTTTAATCATTTTGACAAACAGTTGCTGCATTTAAGTGATGTTAACATTATGAATGGATAGTTTTCAATTACTTTTGAAAAAGTCGCTTCATTTGATAGATGATTGTCGAAGAGAATTTCAGCACAATCTTCAGATGCCACATGTGGTTATGGCTGGTTTTACATTGTGGAGCAACATTATTAACCAATAAAATGGCACCAACATAAAATTCTAACAGATTTTTGTACTTATATATTCCAAAATATTTATAAATAAATAAACTAATTTGGCTGATAAATTTACTAATTTGGCTGTTATTTCTATGGCTTTTCACTGCTGCTATTCCTTTAAAAATTCATTGATGAATGGAAATTACAAATATGTAATTCTATATTCCGTAATTTCATTTTATTCATTGGCCATATTATAAATAAAAAGTAAATCTCAGTATAAATCTTTAGGCAGGGTTGATTAAAAAGGTTTTTTTAATAACATTTTTAAAGATTCTCTTATAAACTATCATAAACTTTCTCTGCCTATAAGGTTTGCACTCTATAGAAAATATCATCTTTGAAGCTAATACTCATAAACTTAGTTTCTATTAAATGTAAATCTCAAATTTTCAAGAAAAGATGTCCAAAAGCAAATGGTATATCTGTGAAGTAGGAAATCTTTTCTTCATGAAGTATGGAATTAATATCATTAAACCCATTTTGAATCCTAAAATTGTGCTTTAAATGCTCAAGTGCTCTTGTACATAAAATTGGGAATGCTGTGGCTTTTTCATATTGGTAGATAAATGCAAAGTGATAACACATAGGATTAATACCATACATCTGATATTTTTTTCATAACCCAGAAAACAATTGGATACTTTCAAATAAAGAAATTCTGTCTACATGAGTTGATGTTGTAGCTACGTCCATGAATAGAATTTGTACTTTTGAATAATTTGTTTAACATAAAAATTTATTTTAGTTAAAATTTTCTCTCTTTACAGTTACATTGTTTTAACCTGAAGATACTTAGATGCCAGATCACGTGTCAGATAATATATCAGCTCACTTTGGTGGGCTCCCCTTAAGAGACTTCCAAAGTATACCAGCCTATATTCTCAAATACAAATAACTTGAATTTCAAAGACTGAAAATATAATCTATATCAGGTATTAATGTACTCGTTATTTTAAGTATTTACTTGAAATCACTCAACCATTCTTAGAGAATGCAGTAGAACTCTTGGTTACTTAAATAATGTCCTACAGATATTTCTTCAATGAATGTAAACAATAGTGTGACCTTCAAAAATGAATAGAATTGGTTACTTAGATATGATTATAAATACAGAGTAGTATTTCATACAAATATCAATTGATTATTAATAACAGGTATTTTTCATCAATTATCTAATTGTTTCAAGAATTTTTACTATCAGATTGGACCTTTAAAGCTATTCAGATACTTTAAGAAAGCTTATCATTTAGATTTAAAATATTGAATACAGAACATCATACGCATAAAATACAAATGCAAAATATATAAATAATGATAGAAAAATACATAAAATATAAAGTACATGACCCATTGAAAACTATTAAGACTCACTTATAAACTCTTGAAGACTATAGTATGACTTTTTGAGCGAATATTTATTCAGATTTCTTTTGAAGGCTGTTATAGAAGTAATGGTCTTTATATTTTCTGGTAGTTTGTTAAAAATTATGGAGGCTGAATGATGAGGGCCTTTATGAGAGAGTGCTAATTTATATCTATTGAGATGAACATCATCCTTGCAACTGGTGTTGTGATGGCGGCAAGTGGAATTAGTTGGGAATAAGTTAGGGTATTTTTTGACAAATAGACCACAGTTGAGTATAGACATTGAGGGTAGGGTAAGTATTTTCAAGGACTGAAAAAGGCATCCCATGCACTCTATATGATACACCAGAGATACATTTAATTGCTTGTTTCTGCAGTGAAAAAGCTTTGCTAGAATAGCTGGCATTTCCCCAAAAAATGACAGCATAGGATAGATGGGAATGTATTTTGGCATAATAAACATGCTTTAAGGTTTTGGTTGAGGCAATAGGATAAAGTTTAAGTAACATAAAAATCCCAGAGGAGACTTTCTTCATGACATTGTCAACATGTCCAATCCATTTTCCAATCAAGATTTTCTGAAATGCATATTCCGAGAAAATTAATAGAAGAGCAATGGGAAATATTAGGATCATTCATTTTAAGAAGGCTTAAGGATGGTGAAGATTGTTTAGTATGAAACTGAAGGTAAACAGATTTATTGCAATTCAGAGACAAACAATTTATTTTAAACCAGTTCAATAGATAATTAACTGATGAATTACATAGTTCAGTAAGATCATGTAAGTTGTTAGAGTGTAGTAAGCATTATCTGCATACAGAAGAGGAGTACTGGATGCAAGATGAGAGGGAAGAACGTTCATGAATAGTAAGGAATTAGTAATGGAAAAGACATGAACTGTAAATGTGTTTTCAGTATGTTTATGTTTGTTAAATAATTTTGGAATAGATCCAAAAACTCTTTGGTTGAAAAAATTGTATTTAATTTTGGTTTTGATGTATTATTATATTTGCTCACTGCGATTTATGTAAAACAGTTGAATCCAAATTTGTTTTAGGTGGCGCTCCACAAAACAATAAACTCTATTATTATTATCTATTATATAGAGAAGTTTCTCTGGATATCTATTGTATATAGACGTTTCTCTGGATATACCTATATATACACACACTCAGTGAGGATCAAAATTCTTACCATGTTCCACAAGTGTCACTGACTTGAAAATTTTATGACATATTGGCCATAACGTGTAATCACCAGAAAAAAAGCGATTTTTACGCAGTCTCTTGGGTTTGATGCGATAAAGCCCCGAAATTTTTCCATAAGGATGCAATGAAAGGATTCTGGAAAATTTTTTTGAGGCACTTCCTGGCAAATTTGAGAGTTGAAATACAAGGGATGCTGTAAGTCGTACAACAAATTCAAAATTTTAATTAAAAAAGTTTTATTTCTACCAGGGCATTACATATATTCACATTTTGCAAAAGGCCTTGCGCTTGACACCCCCTACTATTTAATAGTTATTGCAGGAATTTCAAGTTATTTATGATTGATTAACTGAGAACGTGGAAATTCTATGCCCAGGCATGTGAACCGAGGTAATACATGGTAATTCTTTTATGATTTTCATTAAGTCTTTGCAAACTGTAGTACTTTAAACATATGCTTGCAGTATGCAAGCAACTTTTACTCGCACTTATATATAGGCGATAAAAATTTTAACCATGTTCCACTAGCATCACTGACTTGAAATTTTTACGACATACTGGCCATAGGGTGCAACCACAGGATGAAATGCGACTTTCAACCTCAGCATCATGGGTTCAATTCCAGAAGGCCCCAAAATACCGATTTTTTCCATAAGGATAAATTGCAGGGATTTTTGGAAAATGTTTTGAGGAACTTCCTGGAAAATTAGTGAGTTAAAATTTGAGGGATCACTGGAAGTCGTGCAAATTCAACGAAAACTATAAAGACATCTTCAAAGATTATCCTTGGTTTGACACTAGGTTAGGGCAAATATTATCCTATTTTAAATAAATTGTGACAATTTGTAGAATTTTTTAAAATCCCTTCCCAATCACATGGAAACATAAAACCCAGCATGTGATTAGAGATCATAAATAAATTTCATATACACTCTTTAACATTTCCATGGTGGTCCTTGGTTCGATCCCAGAGCTCTATGCATTGCAATTGGGAATAATGGAAACTTGGAATCACGCAATGGATTTATATTGACTTCAAACTTTGGATTAAATAAGTTTTATTCCTACCAGTTCGGTTATATGAATTAACATGTTAAAAAAGGTTCTGGGTTCTACACAAGCCGTCTCTACTGTTTGAAACGTAAGGCAGGTGGTAGTGGAAATTCTATGGCCAGGCATGTGAACAGATGTAAGTAATGAATGTTTCATATACAGTGTATTTTACAGTGATGGCAACATTATATGATACATAAATAGTAGAAACAAAATAATGACCATTATATGAAGTTTTCTTCAAAAATATTATATGAAACATCCCTGTAGGATAGGGAATTCAAAATAACAGAGGTCCCAGAAACAAACAAGTTTTTTGGTGTGAGTTTGATTGAACTTACACCAAATGTGTGTGAGTTTTATATGATAATATTATAGAAGAGTCTATTTTCTAGGACCTCTGTTATTTTGAATTCCCTATCCTACCGGGATGTCACTTAAAATATTTTCAGGAGATTGAATTATCGTGTGGCTCAGGAGCCGCCGAAAAGCCAGGCAACAGCCTGCATTCTTTTCTAGGCTTCCTGAACAACGTGGTGTCTGCAAAGCAGTAAGTAATAAATGATTTTTTTATCTACTTGTAGATTTGGTATGTTTTTAATGGAAGAAATTATTATAATAAGTTATTGTAACGAATTACTGCTTGCAGTTTGTGACTACCATAGTTCATGACTACCAATGCATAGCTAATCAAACTTCACATTGAATACACCAATGGAATGTATCAGGAATACTTACAAATTGTAGAAATGTTACCATATTTTGCTTTACTTGTCCTTTGCTGTTTAATTTGCGTTATCAGAGCTGTCTACAGTAGAAGGATATTGTTCGTACTTATCGCAGTTCAACTAAAAAAAAGGTAAAATGTGGAGTAACTGATTCTTTTAACAGTTTAAGAATACCTTAGATGTTTTCTTTAGATTGTTCAGCGCCGTAGGCCCAGAGAAATGTCATGGTTTCCCAAGGGTATGTTCACAATTATTATTTATTCACCTTAAAATAATGAAACCTAGGTTATTTTTCTGGAAAATAGAGCTAATAGTCTATGTTAAGGCATTCCTACTTGAACACTATGGCTATGAGATATGGAATAGTTAATTCCATATGTTACACCAATTACCCTGCTAAATGTATTTACATGAGGAGTGATAAAGAAGTAAACCCTAAAAGTAAGAACAATATTTTATTATTTTTATGTACTAAAATCGATCCTCATTTTAAATTTTGTTGTAAATACCAAGTTAATTTCATGTTTTGCCCAATGGCAAAATAATGTGATTCATTCTTCCTATTATTTACCAACAAATTCTTTCAGGGTGCCACTTTAAAAATGAAATAGCCCTTACAACATCACATCCCATTACTAGGTAAGGCAGAAAAACTAAGGGAAGTGAGTACCTTAAAAAGTTAGGCATGAATTAAATCTAACTTAAAGGTAATGGTCAGGGAAGTGAATATATTGTGAAAGGGCAAGGCATGAACTACTTCTACAATTGTAATTATATGAGAAATAGAGCTGGTGATTCCATAAATTAGACCAATTATTTTAATAAATATATTTACATAGTGATTGAGAGGTACATGCTCATGGCAAGAGTAATATTAATGTGCAATTTTCACCCATCCTCTTCCTTGTTATTTTATTCATGCTTCACTTGCACCAGTTTTAGATACTCATTTTCAAATTTAGAGTTGATATCTAGTTAAGTTTATGTTTTTTCCCAATGCCTAAACCATACGATACATTTATTTTACCTATATTAAATTACTTGGCACTGATTTGACATCCTGCACATTTCTCATTAGAGATAAAATAATATTTCAGGACCACCAGCAGTCTCTCAGAAAGTATCAATTCTTCAGCTGATGAGGAAGAGGGAATAGATGCGGAAATATAGTGTTCTGATGTGTGTATTTTTATATCTTTTCAGTAGTATGAATACAAAATGAACCATTGAGATTGTGTTACATCTCCACCATTAACAAAAGGAAAGATCTTATTTTCTTCCTTTTTAAGACTTCCTTTGCCAAGGTGAAGACCTACATTTTATGAACACTGAAGTATTGGTCAGTGGAGCTGTTCCATTAGCTGTTCAATGTTCAATTATCATTAAAATAAAATGTCTGTTGCTCCAATACTATGAGAATCACTTAGGTCAATAATCGAGCTTCTTGCTAGCTACAAGGAATCTGGTTCAAGGGATTTCATTTAGTGTATTTGTTTTCTCTTGTGAGAAATTATCCATCAAATGAAGAAATTAACTTACAGATAACAGTTAACTTAGACATAAAAATATGTGATGAATCTAATTAATTACTGCAGTAGTTATATTAAGTTGGAATAAACTTCAATTTAAACAATGGCTGAGACTTCTTCCACCCATCAGAACCATGGCATGCATCTGCTATTCAGTGATGTGGTTGGAATGCTACAATGAAAGGCATTGAGATAATGGGTGAATCTTCAGGGATGTGATCAATCATAAAAGGAGGTAATTAATACTTTGGGGGAATCAATCTCATTGTTGACAAAGTTATGGCTAAAAGAGTAGTTATTGACTGCTGATGTTTTTCTCTCCACCTAATGTCTCAACCGTCAACAGTTAATGCTCTCTCTCACCTCTACATGGATTTAACTCAGTTCACAAAGTAACCTATTGTTACTGGCAGTGGAGAATATTGTGCCTGGGTTATCATATGATTCTAGAATGTGGTTATTACATGACACCGCCTTTGGAGAAGGTATGATTTCTTTTATCTCTTGTTGGCTGCTTTCTTGGGCAGGTAAACATTTACACCTTCCTTCTTTGTTTATTTATCTTGTGGTTACTAATTCTTTGAAGTGGAGTCTCACCTTCCTTCTTTGTTTATTTATCTTGTGGTTACTAATTCTTTGAAGTGGAGTCTCATCAATTTCTTTCCCTTTACTTCATGCTGTACACAACTCTCAGATTTCTGGAACAGACCCAAACATTCCACTGAGTCCTGAAGGAACTCAATTTTCCTTGTTTCAGAACCACCCATTACCTCTATTCTGTTACTCCAACCCCCAGACAGTATTGCAGATGCTCACCTCTGACGGATGGGTGGAATCAATCAGAGTTTTGATTTTAGTAATAAGTAACCACTGTGGTAGATCAACTACATTCAGCCCATCTTTACCTACATTTTTGTAGACATTAATACCTATGATATCTACTCATACATACTACAAACTTAGATACTGCAGGATAAAGTTACTGTTATAACAAACATGCAATCAGTCTTGGTTATCATTTGGTACATTTGTCTAACACTCATTCAATGTAATTAATTCTCGTGGAATATTATAGCATTTTATTTATTTTGTCCAAAGATATGCAAAAACATATACAGGACATGTCAAAGATATTACAATTACGATTACTACATCACAAAAAAAGTGCAATATAAAAAAGTAAGGATAGTAATTACATGTTTAAGAACTCATCACTGCTGTAAAAAGCATGCTTTAAAACAAAACTTTTGACTTTGCTCTTAAATAGAAAGAGAGAAGCACAAGACTTCAAACTATAAGGAGGAGCATTATAGAGAATTTTACATTGATAGTGGCATCCATTTTCAGACAGGTGCAAGTTCTGTAGATTAAGATCTCCTTCTGTCTGGTGTCATATGAATGAATGGAAGAAGTTGCAGTTAAATAATTGGGAAACTGTTTAGCAAAGCAAACACATTCATAAATAAAAGGAAGTGTCATTACTCCATGTGAAATAAAGTAATCTTTGCAGGAAGTGATTGGTTTGAGCCCAAGAATAGTTCTTAGTGCCCTTTTCTGGAGAATAAAAATTCTCTTTGCCTTATGCGAGTTGCCCCAAAATATGATTCCAATCAAGAAGTAAGAATTCCAAGTAAGAATAGGTGAATTTACCTCAATCACCTACTCTTACACCTCTTGACTACATTCTTTTGGCTAAAATTGTTATATCATCCCATCAGTTAATAAATGTAAATGAATGAAAACAAATGGACACCCTGAGTTAATTTAATATCTTGTACTTGGCCTATAAGATACCCTTTGATGCAATTTCTCTCCTATAATTAATTTTACTATGTTAACCCTCGAGTACTCGCGTCCCAAATCGTCACGTCAGTCAGGCGGGTGGAATCAACCCGACATCTTCCAAAGGGGTAAATTGTCTCGAAATGTAGTGAATACATTTTTAATCCATTAGCGATGATGTCTTATTAATTAATGGTTAACCTGGTAATTAAAATCAAATCAAATAAATATTTTCAAATAATTTTAACATTCTGTAAAAATTCGATATCCCTGATGCCGAGTATATGGCTGATAAATTTGGAATATTGCGTATAAAAAGTAAACTGTTTAAAAATAAAACAACATTTAGTATATTAATGATAATTGTTAATTATATGAAATTTATATAATATTTATAAAAATTAAGGCGGAAACAAGGTCAAAAATGCAATATTTTACGTAAAGGTCTTTCATCTACCTGGCACTACTGCTAAGAAAAATTTGTTTAAATAATTAAACTTCCATTTCTGATTTGGCGAAAATGCATGACTGGTTCAGAACATTCTAAAACTCAGCTACTATGAGAAAGAAGACGTAAAAAAGCACTAATAAAAAGATATGCAATTTTAAATTTCACATGGGTCGATTTGACCCAGATGCGAGTACTCGAGGTTTAAGGTTACCTACCAACTGCCAAATGAAATGTAGTTTGAAACCAGATGCATTGTTTTCAGTGAGTAATGGCAGAAGGAAAGAGGTAGATCTCCTTGATAAGGAATCAACTGAGGGATGAGTGTGGCCGCTCATCACTTGCTTAGGGGAATGCCATGTCAGGATACAGCTGCACTTAGATTTAAGACTGAACGAATTTAATGTAGTTTGCCCAGCAAGAGAAATAAAGGGATTTCATACTGATGTTAGATTTCATTCTAATTTTGATATTAGACAATCCATTGCCATGGAACCTGCCCAATTTCCATTGAATATGTGGAAAACTCTTCTCTTCTCACCATGGAATGAAATACTCTTATAAAATTAGAATATGTTTTTAAGAGAGAATTCACTAAAACTTTTCATTATATGATAAGAAATAAAGGAACTTTTACAACATTATAAGCACTACTAGATAAGTGACACAAGAAATATTCTGATGACCATATGCATATGGATTTCTACAATTCTAACAATATACCACAGTTATTTCTAATATGAATTTATTATTTTATGACTAATCTATTCCATAGTTATTTTTCCTTTATCAATATGCTTTACATCATATCAATATCACTATACTCTGCCCTACTTCTCAAACAGAATTATAAAATGTATAAACATTCACATTTGTTTTCATATAAATTAATTTACATGCAATAAATTTAAGAGGTTACAGAAAATAAATATTTATATGGAATCAGAATATAAGTTATATAAGCAAGAATAATACAAAACCAGAAGACTATAAATGTAGGTATCTCAAAATTCGCTTTGTTTAATCATACTTATAGTGAACTTCAATTAAGATACGTGCTTTACTATGTTTAAGAGGGAATTCATTAGATAAAGAAACATTTTGAATTCAGTTTGATTGAATAAGTACAGAAATGCAAATACTAATTAAGTATTTTTATTGCTTTAAGATTCAAAAGCCACAAAACTTTTCAGAAAAGAATTTCAGCTTAGATTAAATCACTACCTGATTATTTGAGACAACTTACTATTCTACCAATTTCGATCATCACTACTTGAATACTAAACAATATGGCACCTTATTAATCTAGTTACTTGGCAATAACCTTTCTACAGACAAACTAGCATCACAAATATCTTCATTGGACCACAAAATCCACTCCAACATGAAAAGGTGAAATCGCACAGAGAGGTGGATAACAAACCGCAATAGTTATCATTGCTTAAAGTAACCTTAATGTTCTAAACTATGAAGCAAAATGTCATAGAACTGCACAAAAAATAGAAAACCTAAACTTTAAGTATAACAGCCTCTTTTGTTTCTTGCACTCCTGAAGAATTATTTATGCCACCCTTAGATGTTAAAAAGAATCAACTGTGGATCTTGGTTAAGCTGTCACTTGATAAGCAGCTACACTTTCTTTGCTTAAGTAACTTTAAGTTTACAGTTTTATTCCAAGGAAGTCAGTGCATTTCCAAGAATTGGCGCAATCATTTTAATGTGAAAGAACGTTGGTTAGGAGCATCCTGGGAACAAAACTATGATATTTGGGATCCAAGTATCACTTCTCTTGACGATTCACTCTCCATAATGACAAACTTGAACTTTTATTTGCGAATATTCATTTTTACCTCTTCTGTGTAATATTCTATTTCATTCCGGAAGTCGGCATTGTCTGCATCTACTGCGATTAGACATATGAAGTATGGGATAGTCATGAAACATGACTTACAGCAATTACAACGATTACAACCGAGATAAATACCGATAACCAATTACGGCAGACATAAATACTGGTATTATAAAGGAATTTATCGGAAACTTGAGACTTAGCAAGAAAGAAGGGAAAGTATAGCAAGATGTGAACAGAACGCAAACCATTATTATTCTAAACAATATATTTTTTCTATGAATCCTGTGCCCTGTCTTATTTATCTCAGTAATCCCTTATTTTTGAAGCATTTAGTGGCCATATTTATGTTTGCTTACCAACGTTGCCATCTCGTTGTTGATTTAGCTGTAACTTTCGCTAAAATAATCATTTTTAAATAGCGATCTTTTATGTAGGCCTTCGAACGTTCTTCTTTGGGTATACTGAATCCAAGCGCCTGTTTTTAAGTTTAGCTACGTTTCTTAGATTCTTTCTGAGTTTCCCTGTTTTGGAATCCGTCGGGAGCGGGAGAGTCGGAAGCGTCGTTTCCAAAACAAAGACAGTTGACTGACGTTTGTTTACCTTTTGAGGTGTTTGTTGCTTTCAAGCTTTCAGTTTCGCTCTCGATCCAAATCACATGGACAAGTTTGCGAAATGTAAAACCGACGAATAGATATGCAATAAAACGGTATGTAGATATGAAAACCGCGGTAAATTTCTAGTTTCACACAGTCAGCCTTTTTTTTTTTTCTCAAGTGGTTTTGGCCCGATTGTGAAACTAGAAATTTACCTGTGTGAAACTAGAAATTTACCAAGAGTTGTTTTGCCTGTATTACGTGTACTCCGTTTAACTTTTACAGTATACACTAGGTAGTAAAACGTGTTATTCCATCGACGGTGCTCATTTTCAGTATATCCTTTCAAGATGATGGTCAATCTCGATTGATTTCATTTATTATCATAAGCGGTTTTGGTAAATTTCTAGTTTCAGGCTGACTGTGTGAAACTAGAAATTTACCCAACAAAATACCTATATCTAAGTAAATATAGAACATTCAGATTCGCTATAATACGTAAAATATGCCGCAATGTTTCAAGTGTCTCCCCCTAAAATATCGTCGAAATCGGGCCAAAACCACTTGAGAAAAAAAAAGGCTGACTGTGTGAAACTAGAAATTTACCCAACTCTTTAATGCATATTATTCTTACTCGTAAGTTTACACAGTTTAACCTTTTAAAATTGTTCACGAGAATCATACGTCTGATAAGAACTTAGAATATTTTTATCACATTTTGGACCATTTATATTTACTATTGTCGAAATTCAACCGTAATTCATTGGATTTTTAAGTCTGAACTTTACTAAGGTTCTTACATTGAGACAAACATCATGAAATTTTTAATTAATAAAAATATATAACTATAACAATTTTTACTTTCCGTGAATCATTAGTGATGAACCTACCCATTGCAATAACTTGTAGCATGACACAAGTTATACTTTCTCAATTCAAAGCATAACCAGAGAGATTACTTTCTATTTGAACTTCATGAAAATATGGCCCATATATTGTATCAGAAATTAGAATTATGAACTTAGGAAATATGATATTATAATTACAAATATGATTGTATCATTATATTGGTTCCTGAAATGTAAATGTAAGAATACTTGAATGCATTAATATTAAAAATTGTTGGAACAAGATAAATTAAGCTATCCCCATTCCTATAAAACATTAGCCACTCAAAAAAGATATTTTGCATTTTTTTAACTATCCTATCTGGTTTAAAAAGATAAAAATTTCATGAAACACTTCAGAGCAAAAGATTATAGAAATTTTTCATTATTTTGCTTGAGACTGACACAGACTGGGGTGGATAATTCACATCTTGAGTTAAATCACTCAAGGAAAGAGCTGATGGAATTGTAATACATCATGCATCAATAAAATTGATTGGTATTTCTGTAGACCAAAGATCTCAATATCATAGAAATAAATAGTTGCTTACTTGAAAGGTTGATTATAACTGCCTAAGATAGGTTTTCTGAGGGGTTTCCCTACCTTTGGGGCAAATTCCAGAGAGATGTATGTACCCCTCATTGCTAGTAACCATTCTTTTTGAAATTATACGTAATTTTGACTGTGTGTGTAAAGTAAATTGCATTTCTAAATTGTTAAAACTGCCACCATGTATGGCATCTACTTGCAGTGATGTGTATATAATAATACATTAATTAACAAATTTAGTCCTTCCAACTCATTTTGAAGACCTAACTATCCTTGGTTCAAGAGGATATTCCTCCATTTGTGCTATTGATTAATTTAATTGATCTAATGATGAAGATAAACAGTTGAAATTATTCATCTATGAATCCAATATATAAATTACACAATGATTTTAACTTAATCTCCAATCAAAAGCTTTTCACAGTCAACAGGGTTTGAATATTCTACCAGCCTTTGAGTTGGTGATTTTGTATGATAATAAAGGGTGTTTAAAGACAAAATTATGCATTCAATAATAAATAAAAATTTATTAATTTATTTGGCTGGATATATCTAGCATGCAAAAGATCTACTTGTTAAATTAAGGATAGTTTTAGGCAGAACTACTAGTTTTTCATTCCATGCTCTGTAGAGAATCTTTAAAAAAAATGAAAGATTGACAACTCTAGCTCAGTTGAAAAATTATGATGACATTCTATACTTTTTGAAAAGCGGCAAGGAATCAGGCAGAATTAAAATGGCACACTTTTTTAATCATGATAATAAGTATATTGATTCATTATAGACGTTTCATCTAATGGAAAATTCATCAGAACTTAATGGCATAGGCAATACATGTATCTTATCTCAATGCCACCCACAAATTGTATGATTTTTAAATATTAGCAGTGAATAAACTTTGCAATGATGAAACAGATACGTTTAATGTTGAAATGGGGAAAGTTTACAGCATAACTTGAAAATGTGTCACAGACTATAATTTGGACAAAATATCCTTGATGCTAGGCAAACTGGAAATATTATTATAGTTTATTTCACGGGCATGTATTGCCCTTTTCAAGAATCATTCATATTATATAATAACAAAAGAACAGAAGATACATTTATAAAAGTATTACGACTAACCTTAAAAAAGAAATCACTACAGAGCTTTACACAAATGAGTTCATACAAAAGAGAACAGTTCATATACAGGTGAAAGAGGTAGGTTGAAAGTTTTACAGTTTAGATTTGATGACCTTTTTAAATGTGTCTAAAGAGAGATGGAAGATGCCAACATTATAGCAGGTTCTATTTAGTGAGCACATGATGGAAGGTAGTAGAGATAGTGTTTTGGTAGGTAGGGGACTTCAAAGAGTTTGCAGCTGCGGGTAGGTACACAAGGAACTTTGAGGGTTACAAGGGAGAGAATTTCAGAACAGGAAATCATGTTATTTAGGACTTAATACATGCAAAGTATACCTATGTATTCCCTTCTAGCCTGAAGGGTAAGCAGGTTCAGTCGACTTAGTATGGTTTCATAATGGCCAGGTTCTCTTACAATGTCAAATTAAAAAAGATATCATTCTGAGATATTTGTTTTGGACTCTTTCTAAAGAGTTGATATATTTATTGTAATATGGGTTCCAAATGATTGAGCAGTACTCAAGTTGAGACCTTACTAGGGAGGTGTACAATTTTTTATGGCAATAGATATCCCTGAAGTCACTACATGTCCTACCAATAAAGCCCAGCATTTTATATGCTTTTGAAGTGATATTGTTCACATGGAAGTCAAAAATTAGCCTAGAGTCAAAAACCACTCCTAAATCAGAGATGTAGTTCACTCTGTTTAAGCACTTCTCTGATAGAAAATAATTAGCACAGGTTGGCGTTTTAGATTTGTGATAACTTATAACATTACACTTCTGTATATTGAGTTCCATTAGGTTTTTGCAACACCATTCCCTGACCTCAATCAGACAATTTTGCAGTAGTTTGACATCACTATTGCAGTTGACATAATGATAGAATTTAAGATCATCAGCATACAAGAGAAATTTGACAGAGTTAAGAGGATTTCTGATATCATTAATGAATAATAAAAATAGTAGAGGACCTAAGTGGGATCCTTGCGGAACACCTGATTTAGCTATAAATGGAGATGAAATTGAACCATTAACTTTAACAAGAAGTTTTCTATTGGTCAGATATGTTTCAATCCATTTCAACATATTACCATGAATACCATATGCCCTAAGTTTGGCAAGCAAGATGGTATGGTTCACACGGTCAAAAGCTTTAGCTATGTCACAGTAGATCACATCCACCTGATTATGTTGATTAAGTAGGTTGGAAACATCCTGCTGAAAAAGAAGTAAATTAGTTACAGTGGATCTTCCACGCCTAAATCCATGCTGTTCATTAATAATGACAGGTTCAAAAATTGTGCTCAGGGTGTCTACAATAAGGCTTTCAAATATTTTTGCAATAGCAGATTGAATTACAATGGGTCTATAATTAGTTACATCATGCTTATTGCCACTCTTGTAAATTGGAATAGCAAATGATGATTTGAGAGCTTCAGGGAAAATACCATTGGAGAGTGAGTTGTTAAAAATTATAAAAAAGGATAAACCAGTGAATTGGCACAATTTTTTAGAATATGAGGTGAAAGGTTATCTGGACCTGGAGATTTGGTAATATCAACAGATTTTAGTTTACAAAGAATGTTTGTTACAGAGAGTGAGAATGTGGACAGATTTACATTGAAATTTAGATTAATCTCAGGTAAAACATTAGGTTTGATATCATTGTAAACCTTTGAAAAATATTTCGCAAAAAGATCACAAATATCAGTACAATTGCCACCTTTCCTACCATCAAAGTACATTGATGAGGGGATTTTTGTTGAACTACGTAGATTATTAACATGTGTCCAAAAGTATTTTGTATTTCTCAAGATATTGCCTTGCACATCTTTGATGTACATATGATAACAACTTTTGGCAAGGGTTTTGCATTTTTTACGTAGTTCAGAAAATTCTTGATAAGCACTATCTTCTCCTGTTATTTTGTATTTCCTATGATTTTGTTTCTTAAGTGAAATGAGACTTTTTAATTCACAGGAAAATGGGAAAGTTGTTATTTTTAATGCTAATTATAGGAGTAAAGGCAGTGATGATCTGATTCAGAATGGAATAAAAATAATGGGTAGCCTCGTCAATATTTAAGTTACTTAATCCTGCCCAATTAATATTATTCAAAGCATTAGCTATCGAGTCAATCACAATTTTTGTAATCAAACAAAGTAATAACATATGGTAAAATCTCTGGATTATTTGCAAGTTGAATATGGAAACCTACTGCTGGGTGGTGCACATCACAATTCAGAATCGACTCTGTGACAGCATTACACTTAACGTGGCAATTACTGAAAGCAAGGTCCAACAGAACACCATTTTTATTTTTAATTGAGTTCACTTGTTGTAACCCTAAGAAAGAAAAGGTATTCAGTAACAGTATACCTTGAGGTGCCATGTTAGAGTGATTGAAGTTAACTTCATTCCATGGTTCATCGGACCAGACGAAATTGGGAAGATTGTAATCCCCCAGAATAAAAACCCCAGCAAATGAGTTAGTTAATATGATGCTTTCAACAGTATATCAGAATAGTTTAGTCATACCTATAAAACTGGCTCACCAACCATATTTACCGAACATTCTATGAAATAAATCAAGATCTCCATTAATAATTATAATTATAGTAAGAATTATATAATATAAATTATAATTTTCAGATTGATATTTATTTCATATGAACTAATACTGCATTTGTATTTATGAAAAAAGCATTTACCCATTCTTAGTGTAATTATGATTTTGGAAATTGGCCTAAAAATTTATGGACGATTTTTTGTCTTCGTCATGGCTAACGAGGTTGCCTGCCACAATGCGTGCCATTTTAGTTGTCCAGGGAGGCAGTGATCTGAATGCCTTAGCAATAATGGCAGACCGTCTCCGCGACGTCGTTCCCACCGTCAACGAAGTGATGGCGAGACCCGCAGATGCCCGCCAATTGTCGCATACCAACCCTTCACCGCAGGACGGCCCCCCGCAGATTGCACCGAGTGGATGTACTTCGTCCTGCACCATGATGATGGCCACGATGCTGCAGCGGATGGACAACCTAGCCCAGCTGCCCTTTCGTTCGCCAACGCTGCCTCGCAGAGGGATGGACGACAACGTGGTCGCTCCAGGAGTCGATCCCGTGGACCACGCTTCAATCGCAGCTGGGGCCATATTATGTAACTTGTCGGTTTGGAAGCAGTTGGTTGGATTTCAAATCCAACCGACTGGAGAGGAAATCGTGATCTCTCACCGACTCCGCCTCTAAATCCTATTCTGTACCATCGTCGGGCAGAAAACTACCAAACAGACTGCCCCCACCCACTTTAAGGGGAAACATCGGAGCATTTCCGAAAGTGACGGTCACGTGCTTCATCTCAACCAATGAGAGGGCAAACGAGTAGACAAATGAAGAATGAAACAAGGCGTGTAAAAGCAGATGTAAATATCGATGATATGTATGAAATTTTAGGTAACTAAGATTTGTTGTTGTCCTTTGTTGATTTCTTACTACAGTTTTGAAATAAATCTTATAGGGAAGATATTTATAATTGCATTAGTTAGTTTGTATGGTCTTAAATGGTTGATGTTTGAATTTAACATACATAGCTTGCAGAAGACTTTCCAGTGCCCAAATTCGAGCACAGGGATACTTATGGTAATAAAATATCGATATCGATGAATCCCTAAATTTCGTAATTTTATTATGAAATTATTATTAAATCCGGCCCAAAAGAATTACAGCCCATATGATCAGTGGCGGATCCAGGGGGGGGAGGGGGGCTATGGGGGCTGTAGCCCACCCCCAGAAGTCACAGAAAAAGAAATGTATCATCGTTCATACTATTGAGATATGAAGAAAATATTGTTTATCTACAACGATAGATAATAATAAGCATAATTCAAATATTTATACTGAATTTAATTTTATAAAATTTACTGTCACAATCGATAAATAGAAAATGAATCTTTATTCCCAACTCTCAAGCCCCCCCACAGCTCGATCCTAGATCCGCCACTGGACCAAGGCATCTTTGAATGTATGCATTTGAAGCTTCTTATATACCTGGAAAATACTAAAAACTTCTTTGAGCAACATAGGATGAAAGAAATTTTGAAAAATACATATATATGCCAACTTTTTTTTGAAACCTCTACTAATAATGCAAAATTGTGGGCTACTGAAAATTTAACAAAGATAAAAAAAAGAGTTTGGGGTCATTAGGGCACCCCCCAGGCTGCCACTCTATAATAATTTAATAGAATACATATTACATTAATTGTAAAAGTTCATTTACATATCCCATTAAAAGAATTTATTTTATAGCTCAAAAAACTGATTTTACAATATGCTTAATTATGCTTTTAATTATTGAAATGTTTTATGGCATTTTTGAAGCTTGGCGGTGGGGCCCCTAAGTTGATGGGGCCCTAACACGACTGCGTATGCTGCGTATGCCTAAACGGCCCTGATGATAGTTCATACATCTAGATAGAAATACATCGCGGGTGATTTTTCATTTTAATTTCCCCTATGCATTTTCATTACTACAATAGCAAAGCTGTCCTTAATTTTGATTAAGAATTGTTATACGAATATTAGAAATTTAATTAACATCTATGGCTTTGAACAGTCTTAACTTAGGCCATTCAAATCTGAAACTTGCCGTAAAATAAGACCCGTAGTATACCATGCTTAAAATTGTTTACACATTCTCGTGTTAGCATTACAAGCAACTTCCGGAATAGGTAAAGTGAGATAGTGAGAACGCTTCGATTTACGATCACCAAGTCGTATAAGTCAAAAATTAGTTTAAATCTTTATTTGCAATAAAAGTCGACGAGATCATAGGCCTCAATAGTTTTTATCACTTTTAACTTTTCGTGGCTAAGTTCTCCAAAATGCCAACGCTCGTCTCTCTCAGTATAGTTAGTTTCTCAGGAAGGATAGCTGGAAACAACGGCGCTACAGGATGACGTCCTCAGCGAAGATTTGCCTTGCTCCTGGATTCCAGGAATCATGGGTTGCAATTGTTCCTCTGTTACTGTAAAATAAAAGACAAACTCACTATTCACTCTCACCTAGATGCTCTAATATCTAAAAATTAGTTAAAACTAAGCTTCCCCTTAGACGCATTAATAATACATTTAATAAATCAACTTCACAGAAAGCTACGCGAAAATTAAAATTTCATTTGTGTCGGGGTAAAATTTTGTACAATTGTGGAGATTAATTCATTACAAGCTCCGATACTGAGAAATCTATCATTCCTAATATGCAATATTAGATCTCTTATACTGTCTTCTTTGAAAAGCTACAATAGTTAGGCAATAGTTTTTCCATAGATTCTACTTTATTTTTTCACAGGGAAAACAAGGCTACTTTTCAACAACTGACTGTAGTATATTTTCAGCATTTTTTCCGTCTAATGATCTCATAACACATTTGCATCCAATTCCGAGTAAAGTCTTAAATTTTACGTTTACGAGCAGGTAGTGTCCAACTCCTACTGATCACTTGTTTCTAGCGCCACCTAGCAAATGCTGGTAACATTGTTAAAACGCATTCGCAGCTGTTCATAGCAGTCTGTAATTCTTCACGAAAAATGTTCTCGGTTTTGAAAAAACTAACGATAAAGTTCTATTCAACATTTAGTCCCGAAAAAAAACGGTAGGTGAATGCCAACATTATAAAATATTCCTTGCGACAAGGTTTTTATCTCATTTTAAAAGAATATCCTTGACGAAAACAGTATTTCATTCAATTTTCACTCTACGCATTACTCCAATAGAAAAACTTTACTGTTGATAAAAAAGTAATTGTTATTCGAAAAACAGTTTACCGTTTAGAAAAGTTTACATTTGTAGCTTTAAAAAAGCAACGCTAGAAATAATATTCATCTCTTACATATTTTCCATCCATTCTACTCTAGTACATGAAATTGTTTACACTTCCATCTTCCTGCTGCTCGTGTAAGACTGACAATCAGTTTCTGAAGTAGGTAGGCAGGTGAAAAGTTTAGATTTTAGATTCACGATCACAGAGTCATGATAAGATGAAAAGAACTAAAATTTCTGAAAATTATTAACATTTTTTGAATTTTCAAAAAATATTAAATCCGAGAATTCCGGAAATAAGACTAACTTGAAAATATCTGACATTAACACCATTAAAAATTACTATTGAATGTACGGCTAAGAAATGATAAGATTGACGGAAGAATTAAAAGTTATTTGGCCATAGTTCACTCACTTTTCTCGGCGAAATTCTGCAAAACGCTTTCTTAATCACGGGAGTCAATTTGTAGTTTCTCCTGAAGTACAACTGGAAAATAGCGACGATGCTAGAGGTCTTTGCGAGGGTTCGCCTTTGCTCTTGAATTCCTGCAAGCACCGCTTGGAACTGCCCAGCTGGAGTAAAAGAAAAAACAATTTATTCACCCTATATCAACAAGTTCTATCCTCTGAAATTTTTAGAAAATACATTTAGGTTAACTCAGTGGTTAACTCATTTAGGTTAACACTTAATGCAGCGAAACCGCCGCTTTTTTTAAATTTAAGAGCAAACCTGAAGGAGTTTGCAAGATAATATCAGGCAAAAATCTTGCAGCAAATTAATTTACAAGGGTTAAAATTTCTAAATAGAAATATTTTGCACAGGTTTCCAAATCACGCAAAGGCGTACTGTGCTCGACTCGTTTCCCTTTTTATGGAAGGGTTCGCCTGCAAACAGCAACTGGTACCAAATATTTCGGGGGCGAACGCGTCATCAGTTGCTATTAACAAGCCCTATTAAAACCATAGTGTGGTGTGGCATGAAAACCACAGCCACGGAAAAGATAGAAGAGAGACTGTTAGAAGACTAATCAAGTTTTAATCTCTATTGGCTAAAGAGCCGGTATGTAGAAGTGTGTGTAGTGCCTAATCGTTTAATTTCTCCCTCCAATCATTCACATATCGCCCATCGAGTAGGCCCTACTTCACTCAAGTGCCCCTCTCCCCCCAAACATCAATGAAGACCTGTTCTTTAATGCCCGTTGGTTGGGCCCATTTCTAAAAATCCGTACCACCCTATCAGCTGAAAGACGACGATTCCTTACCTTTAGCACAGGGAATTCTCCATCGGCGGTGGAACTCGGCTTTCCATCGGCGTACTGTACCTCCTCTTGCAATCACTTTCACTAGTTCACTAGAATGACCATAACACAACACACACACTACACTATTTCTCGATCTTCTTCACCGGATTGCAGCGTCAGCTTCAAACACCTCGCTAACCACCTGCAATTCTTCGACGGCTTCTCTCGATGTCGCTCGGTTGTCTTCTATGCCATTGGATTCTGTGGCCACAGTGCTGCAAGACATTCATCGGCACCGCAGATTCCTCGAAAAGAATCAACTCTGTGCAACACAGTCATTTGTCAAATCTGGTAATAGTCCCTTCCCCTTTCAGGGAGCAGAGATGGCAGCACTAGTGCACTAATTTCAATCTGTTCTTATTTTTCTTTGGTAGTATCTTTATTTAGTAACGGTTGACGGGTTTCGGAATGTTTTGAAGTTATCGAGAACGGTTTCGGAAATATAGCATGAGATATGTTGCGCCATATACTGTAACAGCACAGAAGTAGTGAGTTAATGCCACCTTTTCACTCTCGGAAGAAGCAGAATTGTAAGTAAATGTAGTTAGCTTTGTTTTATTATATCATACGTTCCAAACGGAATTCCACCTTGATATAATTCTTAATTATGTTTTACAGGAGAATCCATATGATTTATCGAAGATATTGGTTCTTCTTCCGGAGACCTTTATTATACATTGTATTTCATGTTCTACTTAAAGTCTCGGTTAGGTTAAACTTGCACGTACACCTATTCATGCCGCGAAAATGTTGGAAGTCCGGAGATTATCTGCTGTTGTTAAGCTCGGTAAAGGAAAGGTAAGTGAAGCTTTTTACCGTCTTTAGTAATTTGATTTAGTATTTAATAACCTAACATTTAAGTTTGCTTACAAGAAGCATTTCTGATTAAATTTTCCCACATTTGTTATGGTTGTTTATTTACTTTACGCAAACAACTTAATTTCCTATATCTGAATGAATTTTACCTTAGTCTTCTTAAAACTCACCACTACTATCATTGAAAGTTTTATTTGCCACTCACGTTTGTTTCTTTGCATTTTACTTAACACGGATAGTTTTGTAGTGAGAAGCAAATTTTTAATTATTCGGTTTCTGTTGATTTCTTAGAGCAAGACAAGGAGATGTGTCAGAAATCTGATGGATTCATTGCAGACAAATTGCTAGAATAAAAAAGCTTCTAAGGAAGAGAAAGAGATTGGTTATTAGAAGGATTATCCTGTGATAAAGTGCTCCACCTGAGAAATCACACAAGAGGAAGACCTTAACTACAGTGACGAAAGCAGATATCATAAGGAATTTTCCGCAATGGTTTCTTTATGTTGAGCTATTTGTTAATATTGTAAGTATTGCGAGGCAATTAAATGAATTATCTTTTCATATTCGTGAATTTTAATCTATTTTTAAGGCAGTAGTAGCTGTAGATACATTCATTATGTTCTCATACTTTTCCTATTCTACCATATGAGGCAGTTTTTCATTCTCACCTCATATACAGCTAAAGATATTATGAATTATTAGGAGTCATATTGTTAGAACAATTTCCGGTGGTTATGCAGAAGTTACTTTTTTCATTATTTGGTTTTGAATGTGATGTACTTCCCTAAAATTATTCACAAAACATCGGAGGATATTACTCGTACATATACTATGTAGCTTCAATCATTTATCATAGGCTAAAATATTTTTTCAGCCTTTATCAAAAATAGACATAAATTTCCCCCACATAAATACTATTTTTTTCATTACTCTTCATTATTGACAACTTAATTAAAGCCGCCAAGTGTTTTTATGTATATTTTGACTATTATTCTATTATATCTATATTAGAATCTATTATTAGTTTAGAGTATTGTATTTGTCAATAGTTGAAGTTAAACACCATGATTATCCTTAAAATTAACATCCTTCAGATCAATTCAGTGAATTAATAAATATTTACTTAAAATCTATGGTAATGTTGGCATATAAGGTGAGAAATTTTTAGTCTAAATATATGGATGTTGTCTGACTGATTTTATTTAGTATTCTGTTCCCTTTTGAGGTGAAAATGTTTGTTTAGACTGATGGATGGATCTACAGTGAGAAGTGTAATTAAAAGAACTTGATTCCTCTATTTGTACTAAAAACTTGTAGTAAAAAGAAGTCTCTAAAATATTCATTATTCATGGTGAATATAAATTTTTCTCCTTTCATGAGTGAATGGGGAATAGGTTGTACTTTCAATTTAACTAATCGTTTTACTTCTCTTAGACTTGTTCAGATTTCATTCGTATTTAACTATAGAAAACATTTTTCATTGTCATTTGCAGTTGTAAAGGAATGTATCTATGAATGTATGTCTATGTTTTAAAAGAATTTACATCAATAAAATTTTGTATTTACAGCATATTTCCTGGGGTTTTCTTCGTCTTTTATTTTTCTTTCAGTTACCTACCAAATGAAGGCGAACTCGATGCAACTATTAATTTTCTGTGCGATTTAATTCATTGCCGTGCCTATTTAATTGTGATAATGACTTGAAAATGTAATGTTTTCGTTTTTTTATAGAAAGTACATAATACGCGGTAAATTTCTCTTCTAGAAATTTACCTAATACGCGAATATTACGTTTAATATTAATTTACTTTAAAAATAAAAAAAAACATTTCAACGTAAACCGACTGTAAGAAGGAATCAGCGACGTCGTTCGGGAAAGCGCCACCAGCACCATCTAGCGGGTGGGGAAGGGATTAATTTGCTCCGGGCCCCTCTATTGGCCAAGGATAGTACTTGCACAACCCTGAAAAGAATTAAGTCGAGAAGCTGCCCGTGATAGAACACGTAGTGTCAACTGCAGATGATCCGTCCCTTTACGAAGATCGAGGAACTCTTAGCGGCCTTCAACTGCGGCTAATGATTCAACTCAGGATCTCCTCTCAGTCGTAACCGTTTCACCAGTGGTAGTCGAGTGGAAGTCTGCTTTCCTTCTTTGACGTCAAAGGGAGCGTTTTTAAGGAAACTGCCCCTTTGTACCTTCTGGAGCATAAAAGGTACATTAGACTAAAGACATCAGCTGCCAGATATACTGCCCCAATAGCTCCAACCAAGAGAACTGCCTCCTGCACCCTCTTGCCGAGATATTTGTCGGTGGATGGGATAGGTATCGTACAGCGATCGCACAATAACGACAAGCAATGGAAGATTGTAGCAGTCTGACAACTTCTCGATAGTTTCGATGAGACTCCAGGCGAGAGCTTTCGTTTTAAGTAATGTTCGGAGACTTCAACTGACTCTTTTGGAAGAATTATATGTTGTGCCTTTCTTTTGCTATCACCTAATCAGGTCTAATTTAGCAAGAAGAACTCCTATCGGTGGAGAGTTCCCGGCCGATGCGCCGCAATACTTCAACTGTCGGGACCATTCCGTCGGTCGAACCTTTCGCGGCGGGCGCTGGAGAACGAATAGGACGAGCGGCGAATTTTCAGGATATATATTCTAGTAGTTGGGGAAGGAGGGGCGATAGGAGGAGGGAGGTAAGGGAAGCGGAGAAAAAGTTGAAGAAGGTTCCGCGTAACGAATCTTCTTCGCGAATTTCTTAAATTGCGAATCTTACATCTTTTTTGTCCCTTTTTAAATGTCGCTATCGACACTTGGTGATAATGATTTAATCGGATTTTGAACAGGCCACCGAGCGATTGGCCGTAAATGAATCATTGCAATGCCCAACTATTTCACGACAACCACCCTTTTCCAATCACACCCTTTTGACCACGTGGTCTCTCCGTTGCTTCAGAAAACATTAATATTTTACAATTTGGTTTACATTACTGCGATCAATGTAATACCAATACTTCGTACTCTTGACTTTTCCGATCCCGTAAGCAAGTGGCAACGGCATTTTCTTTCATACTAGAAGTTAAAATTTATCATCTATTATTATTGCCTTAGAACAAAACCACAATTAAGATAGAGAGGCAAGTTATTTTTGTATCACAAAGCAAATTTGGGTAAAAACAATTCGCATTATAATCCTCATTTTCTAGGATGACCGCACATTTTCCTTAATACGCCTTAGCCGACGCTTAGTTTTCGTCCTACAGGAATTCTCTCCTTCTCGAGACCAAATTCCTTTACATAGAAGACTTATAAGAGGAACAATACCTTATCGTAACGGAGAAATTTGTATGAAAAACATTTTGCCTTCCGGTGAGTGCCTCTACTACCATCCGGAATCTTTTTTAACTCCGTGATTTTAACCGACACCTGATCTTTTTCGTTTCCCCCCACGAAATCGAAATTGAGTAGTCAATTCGTTGTCACTCTCAAACGCCTCCTCGTGCGCCGCTCAAATTGCTCGTGTAGATACGTCAACTTACGCGTTTCAGACGCGGTTATATGTATGTATAAATATTAACAATCTGCATAATCATTTTTAATTCTACGAGCAGACTAGTTTTAACCCTTGTGTAGGCACCCGACTTTACCTACGTTGTTGGGCACCCGGGGTACCCGGGTACTAACCTCTTTAGATCTCATTTTTGAACACATTTGTAAAGGAATTCGTTCTCTGAACATTTAATTTAATAAGTAGATATTTTATGAAGGTATTAAAGTAATTTTTATATCATTTGACGAGTTAGAACTTCTACAATTAACATAATAAGAAAGGTATGTTCATTCTTCGGTTCTTGACGCCTGAATTCCTTTTTTTTCATTAAAAATTCAAACTTGAAGTCTTGTAAAATTTAAAGTAGAAATTGCACAAGAAAACAAGTGGCATCAACGTTTAGTACGTTCTATTGCGCGTGTAACCATATAAGCTAATTATTTCTGTTTTCATAACATTTGGTATTTATCATAGATGGAACGGAAAAGTGCCCATTTTTACGAACTGTTTCACGGAGTGCTCTTTTTGAACGTTCGTTCCTCAAAACCTGTTTCTTCAATCACAAAGATATTTTGATATAATATTAATATGCTTATTAGTAATTAAAATTCGAAGTTTCAGAATATGTTTATGAAACGATAAAAAGTTGTTGTTGATATTGTAAAACAACTTTTTCTCGTAAGTGGATAGTCGTAGAAATACAATATTGGGTTCGTTAGAAAGATTTTGAAATGAGTTTTCACGGTAAATAATTATCGTTCACTACAAGTTACCGGATTTTTTTATACGAATTTATATTTAACGCCGGGATTCGCAATTGTGCAGCAGGTTGCCGAATTATTGGTCTTGCATCTCGAGCTTTTGAACACTCCGTCCCTCAGAGAGGCTTTCTTTCTATCGCCATGGACTGCGAAGCTACGCCTAATCATATCAATTACGTTTCGTATTTTTCCTTATTATCTTATCTTATTGATCATCTTTCTTACCCTTATGTTTCGTAGAAACTGAATATCTGTGCTTCAGTGCTACTCCTGGCTTTCTTCTGGTATTTACATTACTGAGTGAGCCGAACGCTTCACAGGTTTATGTAGAATACATAAAACAGTGTCACTTTCTTTTTTCTTAGAGTTTTTGCGTGCAAAGGCTATTTGAAGAACAATAATTAATTTCCACTAAAGAGTGATTATTTGCTCTTATGTCCCAAGGAAGGGGAAAGCAGTTATTTTAATTTCAACGATGCATTCTGATATAAATATTTGTGAAAGTGGTAAGAAGAAGCCCCACATAATTTTGTATTACAATAAGTTTAAATCTGGAGGTGATACAATGGACCAGATGATTATTAGGTATACAACAAAATGCCGCACTTTGATATGGCCGCTAGCTATGTTTTTCAATATAATCGACCAAGGGCGTCGCCAGCCACTGGGCTAGGGGGGGGCAAGCTGCCATATAAAATGAAAAATGCCTAACTTACAGGGGCTAGTTTATTCATGCCCGCTTCTTACAACAAATATGTCAAATCTTCCATAAACTTAATGTATTGAAAACTAAAGGAGTTTAACGCTTATATGGCCAACTCATTACACAAGATAGTAGTTTACATAAGCAAACTATTGGAAACTTATCATAAGTTTTGTTTGGATTTCTAGTTTGGTTACGTCCGATTTCTATTAAAGATTAATTTTTTTCGATGCTTAAGTATTTTGATGCTGTAGATATATACTTCCCGAGTCTTTGAGAGTTATTTCTTCCAAGAGGTTCCCAAGCGTGAAAAGGAAAAAATAGTTACGGTTATTTGACAAGCGATATAAAACGTCTCAATAAATCATCACATTGGTGCACCCATCCTTATTTGAACATCTATCGTTATTAGACTATATCATCAGCAGCTTTCTTAGGAATGACTTCATCCGTTGCTTTTAAAATTCTCTTCCTCCTCTTCTAAGAAACAAAAAATCATTTATATCAGATGAAATTTTCTGGTAGTCTTACAATTAAGCCTGATTTCGTAATTTATGTATTAGCCAAGTTTTCAATTGAATGCGTCACATACCGGAGAGTAAAAATTTGGCTGCATTAAAATATTCTGTAGACTCTTGATTATAGTTGATATTATAATTGAATTTGCAGAAATCAAGTTATATACCAAGGTATATAACTTGATGGTGGAAAAAATGAAGACTTCAACTTACAATTATTTAGACTAATTAATAGGTGGTTTAACCAGCAGAGAGATGATACAAAACCCAGTCTTACGCACTGAGTGTTCAAAGAAAACAAAAGTTTCCACGAATTGAAATTTTGAATGGGCATTGCATAACC
Organism: Sympetrum striolatum; assembly: GCA_947579665.1. Lineage (NCBI taxonomy): Eukaryota > Metazoa > Arthropoda > Insecta > Odonata > Libellulidae > Sympetrum > Sympetrum striolatum. Next base: position 91,158,490 of record OX388346.1, read on the forward strand.
AGATATGAGATTCGTGGGATTCTATCACAAGAGAAAAAAATGGCTGCATCGAAAAGGAAGCTGAAGAATTAAAGTCGCAGTTTTAACAGTTCCTCAAATTTATTTCAAGTCATCAAGTCACAGTTCCGATAAATATGTGCGTAACTTACGCGCACAATACCTTTCAGCTGACTGATTTGCTTCCAAAATGGTATATTATTAATAATATCTTCGAAAATTAATTTTCACTGATATTGTACAGTATTGCTCCAATACTTTTACAAATTTCTACGGAAACCCGGTTATTGAATTATTTTCGTAACTATACAGCAAATTAACGGGTAATTGTAAAATAAGGATCAGTATATTTTATATCATCCCGAGTAATGAAGATTCTACTGTACAGACTTTTAATCGTCCAGAATGCATAACAAAGGATTCCTTTGCAATTGTCGCTAAACTCATCTTGAGATGTGCCCTCCGATAACAGCCCTAAAATAATACAATCCTAATTTATGCAACTAATAATGGCCATTTTACAAAAAACTACATAGACATTAACTTACGTTATCCCGATAGAGGCCTCGAGCTATTAGCGGACTGTGAAAGGAATTTTTGGATGTCCATCTGTATCTTATGAAATCCAAACTTAACTCTCCTTCGAACTGTTCCCTGTGAATTTCTCAAATGCACTATTCACGAGCCTAGCTTTGCATTCACACCCTTAAAACAGGGCCATTCCATGCCAAGTGGTCTAGTGGTCCCCGCTCGACCATCACGGATTTCGATGAAATTTTGTATGGACATTCACACATATCTCTTATGAACATTTGTAAAGTTTTACTTTCGCCGATGGTATACTTGCTGAGATATAAAAGATTGTTTGACCCCGTGTCGCTGCCTTCTTCAACATGACTATGAGTTTTCAGTAACTTTGAGGCGTTGTATCTCAGAGAATTGTTTTATGAAGTAAACACACTTTGGTTATCTTAAACAACTTTTTGCGCTCTATTAAACAAAGTAATAAAAATAACTGTAAGAGCGACCTCCTTGCAGAAAATTCTTTGCAAAACTGGCCCAAAAAATTAAAACTTTGGCTTTTTATATTTCAAGAAGAAATGATATAATCAAAGTGAAACTTATCGCATGATAACATATAAATACATAGTTTATAAATATAAAATTTCATATTCCTAGTACTTTCCATTATTTTAAAAATTGAGTCAACATTTGACAATTTTTGTAAAAAAGCCAAAAATAGGCTATTTGTACCCTGCTTTTACAAAAAAAGACCCTCTGGAATTTCTTTCGAAAAATTTTTATTAAATAGAGAATGATTTCAACCCTCTAAAAAAGTATATCTAGTTTTTCATCTCGAGCATATAAGGCCCTAAAAATAGGGACAACTATGAGGATGACATTTGTAAAAACGGCAAAAATAGGTTATTTTCTGCCCGCTCTTAGAAAAGAAAGACCTTTTCGATACTCTAGTAATTTATTTTCATTTGAAAGAGCATGTTTCAAACCTCTTAAAAAAGTACACTTGGTTTTTCATCAAGTAAAACTTTACAAAAGTTCATAAGAGATATGTGTGAATGTTCATACAAAATTTCATTGAAATCCGTGATGGTCGAGCGGGGCACTTCTCTGAAATCAGACCACTTGGCATGGAGTGACTGTTCAGTCACATGCAACAGATCTAACTGGGCGTTTTATCAACCTGTTTGTCTCTCAAACGTAATCTTAATCTCTGTTTTCAGGGTGTAAGTTTCGAATTACTTCTTGAATTTTCCCTTGTGTTTTTGCTAGGAGTAAACGAATCAGCACTTTCGAATTCTTCTCATGGGAATCTTATCTTATGGTGTGAGTCATCTAACAAAAGGATATGGTTTAGAAGTGCATGCGTTGAACATTGTGCGCGAAACACTCGTAGCGTCCCATTTATATCGATGTCGGCTCTAGGCCTGCTCTGCTACCGAAAACATCAACTTAGCTGTAAACGGAGCCATATTTACTGGCATGCAAAGCTTTCACTAAATTTATCAAGCAAATGATTGGGGTTTTGTACTCTTCAGCAGAAAAAGCACAGAGCTAGTCATAGGACTTGACTCTTGAGGGGGGGGGTTTGAACCCCTAAACTCCCCCCCCCTCGCTACGCCACTGCTTGGGCCTATTTGCAAAATACTCACCGCAAAACTTTCTCACGTCCATTTTGAAGGGAAAACGAAAAAAAACTGAAACCTTTGTCTTCTGCTGGCGATTGTCGGACGATACTCAAGGAAGCTTGAGAGAAAGTACATAATCGCATAACCTCGCGCGCTGATCGCATCGAGAGGCAGTTCTAACCGCATTGTTCACCCTGAAACCGAACTTTTCTTCTTTTGGGAAGGAAGGGGCGAAGGAAAGGAGGGATGGCTGTTGACTCTGCTGCAAAGTATTGTTGAAATACCATATTTGTGCTGCGCTGGAGGTATAAATGTATTTCCTACGAGGAAGTACCGTATTTGACGGCATATAAGACGCACCTTTTTTCCTAAATTATGTCTCGAAAAATTTCCCTGCGTCTTATATGTGAAGGTTCAACCTCCACAGGTTAACTTTCAATACTGAATTCTATTTTTAGCCCAGATGGTCTATACTACCTATTTCGGCTCCATTATATCAGTTATACTCTGATTATGACTTCGGTATTACTTATTATGAACTTCCAACATGTAGTTAGAAAATGAACATTGGGTGGATTTGGACTATTTTAGCGCGATCTGGTAGCGGTATCACGGTATTTTCAGGTTTGGATCTCGCAACCCTGCTGATCATAACAAAACAGTGTGTCCTCTTCTTGCTGAGTAAAACTATTTGTTTAAAAAAACACCCTCGGAAATATGACTACAGGAAATAATAGAGTAAACTACACTATTCAACATAAACTATGAGTGTTAAATTACGCTAAAGTGCATGGAAACAGAGCAGCAGCAAGGCATTTTGGTCCACCACCTACCGAAAAAATGATACGTAGGTATTTGGCGACTGCAGGAAAATCAATTGAAGACTGCTAAAAAACATAAACATAATATGTTTTCCCCGAATCTGTCATAATAAATATTGTTTCTGCTTTATTTTGTATTTTGTTCGATTGCTTGCCGTTCAATTATTGAAATATATAATGTCAAAATAGCTTCCGTTTGTTAAATTTTCTTAGTACTAAATATCTTTGGTAATTGCATTTAATATTTGGCTTTTTGACATTATTTCTTTGATTGTGTTAATATTTGGCTTTTACGAAACGTGACAACTAAAAGAAACAACATTTTAAGTTATTGTGGTACCGCGCTTTCGCATGGACTATTAAAACTTTTTTTCCTTGTGAGTGGCCAACTTAATGAGGGTGCGTCTTATATGCCGGTGCGTCTTATATGCCGTCAAATACGGTACTTTTCCCATCACTGGTGTTTACACGTGCCACCACTTGACTTTGTTTTGGGTCTAAATTCTTTTCAAATACGCTCGTGCCTAAAAATTGTTTCTACAACACATCCCGAACCAAAATACGAATGTGTCTCTAGGGGGGGGGCAGCTGCCCCCCCCTGCCCCCCCCTGGCGACGCCCATGTAATCGACGTAGCAACTTTTGCATCCTATCGGATATACTATGAAAACAACGAAATGCTGACGTCAAAAACCAACCGACGACGTAGATTTATGCGAAAATTAAGTGAAGAACTGGCGAAGCCAGTAATTTAGCAAAGATCACAAAATTTACAAGTTATGCGCAATATTACAACAAAGATAGCGATTGAAAGTGTTATCGGGCAGCCAGTTATTGCGGAGGATTCTACTCTTGGTGCATCTACATCGGACAACTCCTGGAGAAAGAAGATCACTGGGAGCTGTCACCTGTGCTATAAGCAATTGATAAGAAGGAGAAGAAAACCTAGAAAAGTGTGAGAAAACCTGTCTGTAATTAAGATTCGAAAACGTATGTCAAATGTAACGATTGTTGTGAATAAAAATTCTACGTGAAAATTATCATTGATGCACATATTATGCCTTATAGAAGCTAACGAAAAACTACCACACAGTCAGTACAGCAATATTACTAAAGCTAAACTGAAGGCGCTTGGGTGAATTTGAGGTGTTAGTACTTTAAATTTGATTTTTTCAGATAAAAGGATGTTATCGCAGCTGAAAAATGAGACAAAGAAAGAACAGGGCGAGATAGGGAGGTTTGAAACTCCCGAAGACATCAACACGGCAACACTGCTCAACTGTTGCAAATCTCGGCGTTAAATATAAATTCGTATAAAAAATCCGCTAACTTGTAGTGAAAAATAATTATCTACCGTGAAAACTCATTTCAAAATCTTTCTAACGAACCCAATTTTGTATTTCTACGGCTATCCATTTCCGAGAAAAAGTTGTTTCACAAAATCGACAACAACTTTTTTTCGTTTAATACAAATATTCTGAAACTTCGTATTTTAATTAACAAAAAATGTATTAATATTCTATCAAAATATCTTTGTGATTGAAGTAATAGCGTTTGAGGAACAAACGTTCAAAATGAGCACTCCGTGAAACAGCTCTTAAAAATGGGCACTTTTCCGTTCCATCTATAATAAATACCAAATGTTATGAAAACAGAAATGATTAGCTTATACGGTTACAAGCGCAATAGAACTTACTAAACGGTGATGTCACTTGTTTTGTTTTTCAATTTCTACTTGAACTTTTATACGACTCCAAAGTTGAGCCTCCTTAACAAAAAAGCCGATATTTCCCGTGACTGACGCTGGCAGTTTTACGGAAGTAAGAAACATACCTTTCTATTTTTATTCATAGTAAGAGTTCTAACCGTTCAATTGATATAGAAATGACTTTAATATCTTCAGAAAATGTCTATTTATTGAATAAAGTTTTCAAGGAACGAATTCCAACGCATATTTGTCAGAAAATGAGAAGGAAATTTCAGGTGGGTACCCGGGTACCCCGGGTGCCCCCAAGACGTGTGTGAACTTTTAATGCTTTTATTCAACCTTTAAATATAGTTAACGTACTTGTAATGGCAGTATTTACTAGGGATTCAGGTAGATAACGACGATCTGAAGCATCAAAGCGATATCTTTCTTTAAAATCAACGTACAAGCAAAAATATACCTTAGTGGGTACCAGGGTACCCGGGTGCCTACACAAGGGTTAAAGATTCAAGAATTACTTCCATTGCATCAAACGTTACGTATTTATTTCAAATGATTGCTTGTCATCAGTTCCGCGAATCTCGTTGCATAAAAGAAATGACGATATACAATGAAATTAACGCTAAGTCTCATTCGACATGTGTAATCATTGTCTCCATTTGAGGTCCAGGAATCGACCTGTTTAGCTACTAATTGAGGAGAAATGAGTGAATCGAATATTAATTTCAGAAGTTTTTTCAGCGAACGGAGACATTCATCAGAATGGAGTCGCCAACCGGTGGTCCGACAGCGAAGAAAGACGGGAATTATATGCGTTTTTTACAATTTTAATAGTGTAATACTTTTAAGAATATCGTATAATGCTCGTACTCCGAATCCTCTTTGTGTCGCAGAATTAGACGAGCGACAGCAAATCGTGTTGCAGCAATGAAACTTATTTCATGTAAGCATGTTTCTATTGGAAAACTTCGTCTTAATGTTCCGCGGGATTGAAAATTCCTAATGTAATGGTCAGTGAGGTAAAATAAACAGCGACTGCTGATCAAGTGGATTAAAGGTTCGAGAATAATCCTTTAAAACTAACGTCTTCTTTCCTATGGATCTCTTTTACTCAGTCAAATTAGGCTCGCATTATGACCTGGTCTATGCCTTCGTATCTCTTCGTGGGAAGTACCTTAACGACCTCTGGTTCTGCGTTACGTCAGCCCACTAGCAGTCCTTCCACCAAATCCTTTCCCCTACGTTGCCATCGCTTCACCTAGCGAAAAAGGTGCTTTCTTTGTCTGAATAGCCAAACGGTAAAGAAAACGCTATAATATTAGCACTCAAAGATGGCACATGAGATAAAAATTGGATAGAAACCTTCAAATAAAGAAGTAGGGAGCATGACAAGTCATTAAACGCTTATCAAAATGAGAAAAAGTGCGAATTATATTGACAATAATATTAACCTATCGTCAATAAGGTGTATGTTAAAATTCTTTTTTATTTATATTTATATTTTTTATAGTTTATAGGTTTATATTCTTTGAAGCAATGATTTCCAGTCAGAGTGTCGCAAGATGTCCGCGGATAAGATGGTTCAAATTTGGCATTCATAGTACGAGATATTTATTTGCGACACATCTTGTCCCGAAATTGTGTTTTCATTGGAAAAGCGAAATATATTTTATTGCGTTCTGGGTTTGATTCGTCGGATACTATTCGTATGACGTATACTACCAATGCTTTCTTATTCTTTTCCATTTTCAGCTCCTTCCAAGATATTTTATTGTTTTATTGGATTCAGTTGTGGATACATATACCACAATTACCCTATATTATTTGAAACATCTCCCTAACCAACGAAAACATGGTTTAGGGCGCTGCTAACTTCAGTTCAATGGGTGTGGAGCAGAGATACGGTCGTGGAGCATTGCTCATAATTTGGAATGAGGAAAGGAAGCCCAGATCTGCCATCGAATAGTTGAGCATTAAAAGTCGCAATCGATTTTGAGGCATATGATCGCTTTCATTCACATTGTGGTAATGCAAAAATAAGAAACTTCTTCCCGAGACTGAGATATACTCGCTGCTGAATCCGGTGGAGCCTCCCTTTTCGACGAGTGGATAAAAAAATCTCTGTGATCAGATAATTCAATATCTTAACCTCATCTTTCAATAAAGGATTGAAGTTTGCTCTGATGTATTCTTAAAAGAGCTTCGAAAGCCGAGGTCATTTCGAACTGCTAATCGGTACCGCCTTCACCAAAACCGAATGCGCTTTTGGGAGCTGATGTTTTGGAGTTCTCAAAAGAGCTGAATCTTTTCTCAATCCTTTCTGGAATATTTTGAAGGGGCGTATAAATCTATGCGTCATGTCTGCAGGGAATTTCTTCTCTGGTCATTTTACTTACGCGCCATTTAAACCATTCAAGATCGAAATTAATTGTCCGATGAAGCCTTCGAAAGCCTCTTTAAAATAATGATTGATTTATCTTTCGTTTCGCTCGTATTCAGCTCAAAACTAATCCTCTTTTTTTTATATTTAGCTTTATTCTTCATTTTTATAGGTGTATAAATGGCGTTGTGGTAGCCTTCGTATTTAAAAATAGGTCGATAAAATGTTCATCAACATTGGGCAATTTTACTCCATTCGTAAAAATCTTGGAAGCATATTGGGATTCTTTTACTTAAGATGAAATATCGGACACTATTCTATTATCGGAGCCATTCTTGCTCCAGCCGTCACTTGTACGATGACATCACCTCATATGATCTTTGATTATTCCTACACGTATGCGAATTTATTTCTGCATTGAATTCGCCAAATTGTCGAGAGGAGATTGTGATCGTGCACGCCTTCAATGCACATTCGTGCTCCGCCGAGGGGACTTAACCGCAACACAAGCACCTGTTTATTCCTCACGGAAAATAAATCGAAAATCTCTGGGAATTTTTTAAAACGCTTTTCTTCTACCATTTATTCTTCTTCTACCTATGACAATATCTGCATCGAGATCACAGATGAGATACGTCTAATTGGAAGCGTAATTTCGATCGCTACATCGCAACCATTTGCACTGCCCTAAACTTGGACGAGTCGCCCTTCTCGAAACCGAGAGAGGGGAACAAGACACCGTCTGCGCGTCGGCCGAAGGTCGATCAAATGCAGCGAATGGTGAGGGAGCGTCTTCGACACCAGAAAACACCTGCACACCAGAGTGTCACGTTACTCGGACCGCTGTGAGAACCGCTTGTGCCGCGCGATTGCGTACGGCAACTCGTGAACAACTTGCCACCCGCTGCGATCTGCCGAGGATGTTGACTTGTTGAGATCATTCCATTCATAGACTATTTAGATACGGTTGCTTTCCTGGTCTTTCGCACCCAGTTACGCGTAATTCGAAAAGCGTTTTTTTATCACTCCATTACTCGACTCCGGTTGCGGAGAATTGAATTGGAAATTGAATATTTGAATGTATTTCCGGTGCCAATCTCCCTAAAGATTTTTGGTGGTGTTTCGTCTTCCCATGTCGTCTACGAAACGATAAACCAATAGGGAGGTAAACCTCATGTGAAAATGTGCATTTGAATATTTAGAAATGATAATATAAGTTGAATAGATATCAACAGTGAAAACTATTTGTAAATTGCTGCCGTATTTATTTTTTCAATGCATCATGAAATTTGAACACTTTTGAAACGGAAGGTTTTCGGCGGGAAGCCGAGTCCTGTAGGCTGTGACGTCATACGTATTGAAGGCAAGGATAGCTACGCTGAAAGCGTGCTGTTTGGCGAGTTGATTCCGTGATAGAGCTGTATTTTGGGTGATCCTCTTGTTGGAGTTACAGTTGGTCGGATGAGAGGGAGTGCATCTGGGCTGGGGCGAGAGCGTGGGAGGTTCCGGTAGCCCCACCCCCAGTCGGGTCACAGGGTACAGGGGGTGGCTTCGGGGGCAGTTACGCCATCTCCCACCTCCGCCCTATTTCCGTATATAAGGAGTGGCCAAAGTGTGGAAAAGGGAACATTCAATCACCAGATCGACCGTTGAGTCCTCGCAAGGGGACGTGCGGAAGGCCTGTAACAACTTCGTGGAAGCACCCGCACCAATAGCCCTCAGCGGCCACTCCTTACCAACACACCCGCTCTTTTTATTGCACATTTTTCTTAAACAGAAATAGAGGAAAAATGAATCCCTTTCATAAATTGTACACTATTCATCATGAAGAGCGAGAAAACTTTTAACAAACAAGTAACGCAGTAGGTTTTCGTACTGAATACGCCGCAAGCATCCTTTTTTTCACTGGAACTGAATATGTAGGGGAGACTGGATACGGTTGAAACTGGACGGTTGAAAGAAAGCGTATATCTCGATACCGTGCGTGATGAGGTGAGAGGTACAAAGGGAGAGCGATGCGGGCGACAAGTCGAAACACTAATTTTAGTGTTCCGTCGCTCTTCGTGCGCTGTGTTTATGTATAGAAGGCCTCATTGTGTTTTTTGACGGAAAAGTAAGTATTTTTTGTTCGAAAATGTTTGCAATTATTATGGTTTCATTAAAGTTAGAATATTGAGAGTTTTGTATCGTATTAATTAAAGTTTGTAGAATGCGGCTGTATGATTAGTTTTTATTCAAATTTGTTATCATTCTTACTGTGAACCGTTTTATACCTAGAAGGGGGTTGGGGACAGTTGAAACATTTTTTGTGGGTACGGTTGAAACAGTTTATTTATGTAATTTTCATGTTTCTTAGATGCCAAGGGTACGCCAAAGGAAGACTACGAGAGGTCAGGCCGACTTATCAAACTTTAAACAAGCATATGAAGATATAAAATTCCCCCTATTAAAAGAATGCAAATTTCCCTCATCTCTCTCCTAAATGTCTGCGTGCTAACGGTGGTTGGCTTGTCTCATGCAATTGTGGATTTGGTGTCTGGTTTTTTGATCTTGGTGTGGTACCTTTGATGTGTTTGGTGGCACATAACCAGATTTTAGGGAAATAGTTAGTTCAGAGGATAGATTAACCCTTTCGAACGACTTAGATAGAATTATGAACTGGTGCGATGATTGGCAATTAGAGCTTAATGTAGAAAAGTGTTCGTTAGTTAACTTCTTCGAAAGAAAATATATAATAAATGATTATTATTATAGCCTCCGAGGGGTAAACCTAATAACAGTAGAATCGGTAAAGTATCTTGGAGTAACTCTAACGAATAATCTATCATGGAGTGCCCACATCCGAAAACTATGCGGAAAGCACTTAAGAAACTCGGCTTCGTTAAAATAATAGTCGGTAGGAGCGAAGAAAAAGTTCGCGAGCAATGTTACTTAGCGTTAGTTAGGCCTCACCTTGAGTATGCATGTAGTGTATGGGACCCCGCCGAGAAATGTCATATTCGGGATTTAGAAAAAGTACAACGAAAGGCGATACGATTTGTAAAGAATTGCTACGATCAAACAGCGAGTGTCACTCAGATGTTACAGGACGCGGGATGGGAATCATTAGAAGATAGAAGAAAAGTTCAAAGAATAAATTTATTAAATAAGTTCAGAGAAATTACATTCTCAGATGATGTAACCGATATAATGCGACCCCCCTGTTATATGGGCCGTTCTGATACTGCCAGAAAGATTAGGGAAATAGATGCTAGAACGAATCGTTTCAAAAATTAATTTTTTCCGCGAATTATACGCGAAAGGACCCGTTTAGGAAAATAGAGTCAAGGTGCTTGCACCCCCTGCCACACGCCGAAAGGCGGCTTGCAGGGTTCTAAAATAGACATAGACAAAAGCCGGATCTTCGTTAAGAACGGTGGCAGAAAAGAATGGACTGAACCACTGTTCCCTGTTGAGGTATGTACTACATAAACGAGATGCGACTGGTGGCGATGAAAATCAAGAAATGGGTTATAAGGCTCACAATCGAGTGTTTAACCAGGAACAAGAGCGTGAGCTATCTAAATATTTAATTAGATGTGCAGACATATATTTTGGCGTAACTAAAAAGGAAGTTATGAAATTGGCATACGAACTAACCATCAAGTAAGACTTATCACGACCTCGGACTTGGGATGACAACGAAATGGCTGGCGAAGAATGGTTTCGCATGTTTATGAGAAGAAATCCGGAACTGTCAGTGCGTGCAGTGGTAGTGTTCAGCAAATTTCACCCAAACCCTCTACAAGTTCTCAATCCGTTCCTGTGTTGACAAATCAAACGGAAAATATCGCGACTTCGAGTACACCACTTATTTTTTCGCCGGAAGCAGTACGACCACTACCAAAAGCTCCTGCAAGGAAATTAACAAACAGGGGGCGAAAAACCAGGAAATCTACAATCTACACAGATACACCTCAAAAAGAAGAGATAAGAAGAGAACAGATTGAAGCGAATCAAAGCTAAGCAAGTTAAGAAAAGATTAGATGTAGGAAAGACTAAAAGAAATGCTACAAACAGGAAAAAAACTAACATGCAACATGATTCATTATCATCATCAGAAGGAGAAGAGTGCTACTGCTTTGTTTGTATGTCAGCATATTCAGAAAGCAGGTCGAGGGAAAATGGATACAATGCACTAAAATGTGGGCGCATGAAGAGTGCACAGAAGGTAGTCTTAGTTATGTTTGGCACAACTGTGATTCCGAATGATCTCGTAACCACTTAATTATTTTTATTTAAAATGTTGATTTTTATAGAAATGATAAGTCTTTAGATTTTTCTGACCTTATTTTATAGCTGAAGTGCTAAAGTTTTAATTAAAGCTGTTTAATTTTATTCTCTTAAACAAAAAGTATTGAAGTTTTGTTTCGTCGTTCCTTTATCTATGCATCAAAATGTAGATGTTTTTAGAAATAATGTTTTGAAGTTTTACTCAAAGTGTTTTGTTAGCTGGGGTGCTAAAATCTAGTTAATAATTAATGCTGTTGAATTCTGAGAAATATAATAGCAAGTAGTATACAAAAATTACAAAAAAATAATCGTCACCAACATCTGATTACTTATTTTAAGTTGTATTTAATATAAATCTTTGAAGGCTGATTAAATATAATGTTGGATTATAAGTATCGTGAAAGACTTGAATATTAATAAAAAAATATTTTTGATGTTCAAATGTGCCATTACGAGTCGAAAAATGTTATTAGACGATGAATAAAACGTGTTCATTTATTATATTTTGTATTATTTGCGTGTGTTTCAATTGACCCCAGGCACTGTTTCAACCGAACCTGGCATGGGGACGGTTGAAACAAATTACACTTTTTTTAAAATTTGATTTACACATAAAATACAATACACTGATCTCTAATAACATTGCCCATTAGTAAACAGATATATGGTCTTTAATTTAATATATTTCCTTCATCGCTCGCTTGACTAATCCCAATGCAATGGACGATAAACGCTAAAATGTTTCAACCGTACCCAGTCTCCCCTACTCTGTATACGAAAGAACTCCGTAAATTCATAATATTCACCGAGCTGGGGGTAGACATTACATAGCTGCAGACACCAGTGCATAAAATAAAATACGATGTAGGCGACACAAATGCCGCCTAGTGCCAAGATTTTTTCGCGGATCATCCTAAAATAAGATTCCATTATCCCCATTTGCAATGCAAAAAGGAATGTAAATTGCGCTCTGGAATCGAACCAAAGATCATCAGGGAAATGATAAACAGTGTATATGAAATGTATTTATGATCTCTAATCACATGCTGGGTTTTAAATTTCCATGTCATCGGGAAGACATTTAAAGGAAATCTGAAAATTCGCCGCAATGCATTTTAAATAGGAGAATGTTTGCCCTGACCTAGCGTCGAACATGGGATAATCTTCGTGGGTGTCTTTGTAGTTTTCGTTGGATATGCGCGGCTTCCAGCGATTCCTCCAATTTCAACTCTCTAATTTTCCGGGAAATACCTTAAAAGAATTTCCGAAAATCCTATGAAGCCATTCTCGTCGGCTGTCGCTGCAACGAAGTGCAGGCCCGGATGACGTCAGCGTATCTCGGTTAACTTCGGAGCGTTTGAGCAGCCCTCCGAAATTCCAACTTTTCACGCGCTGTTTACGGCCCTAAATTTGAGATTTTGATGTTCTTTCCACTGCCACTGTTCATTTTTCATAGCATTATTTCATTAAAAAAATAACAAATAAATGGTTTACCTCCCTATTTGGACTAATCGTCAATTTTTCAAAGCATGGATTAGGCAGCACTAATGATGGGAACACAGCTCGGCGCTTTTCGAAAATTCGAGTTTGTCCGCTATGATAACGGGAGTCAACAAAAAACAATCACACGCTTTTACGTTATTCTGCAGGCTATTTCGAGTGGAAATAAGATTAATCCTGACAAATTTCAAGAATATGATTATTTGTCAAACTTTACCCGTGGCATTATATGCCAACCCCGGTGCACAAACTTCTCATCCATGATCCATAGACTGTCACCTTTTCGAACTTCCTTCTCAATCTTGAATTCTAGGTACATTCAATATTATCCCTTGGAATGTCTCAAATCTTCAGTTCCTTCCGTCGTTTCATCATTCTCTGGGTTTTTACGACTTCCATTACTTTGGCTCCGAGTTCTTTCTCATGAAGGGCTGAGAATTTATTTTTAAGTTTCAGCTGATACTCCTTGTTATTTGCAAGCTTATCGATGTTTATTTCCTGCTTTCAACAAGAAATGAACTTCTTCCGTTCCGTTCGGGGGTTAAACGTTATTTGGCATTTTAAAGTTGTGTGGTCACTCCTAGTGTAAAAGTTGTTATACCACACTCCTAGAAAGTCCAGGGTTAAGTGATAAAAAAGGGAGTTCTTGCCAAGTGTCAGGATTTCTCTTGCGAATATAGATTAGAGGTTTTTTGAAAACGAAAGAGCTTTATTTACTTTTAAGGGCGACCGGCGGAAAAAGAGAGCTGCAAGTCAAAAGAGCGAAGGCGGCAGAGATCCGGCGATGGATGCAGACAATTTCGCGTGACTAGGGCTACAATCACACGCACTCTGTTTTTAGGGCCAAACTGCTCATTGCTTATACATTCTACGAAAAAGGGAAAAGTGAGTAGGAGGGGCAACCAGGCTATTGGAGACTCTGACTCTACGTTAGACCTGGTCGTTATGTGCTAAATTCGTGGCTAAATAAAACTAAGAAATCATAAGAGCTGCACGATGGGAGCAAATCGGAATTCCTTCGCTTTATCCCTTTTGTATTCGAGGTCAGTTCAAAAATAAAAATATTTTCTCCACTTCATCCCTGGTATTACAGCTTTATACTGTGTGACTGTGCTTCCCAAATACGCCAAGAACATCCTCAATTTCGGTTTAAAGTTCGCGCCTCCCATTCTCTCAGTTCTTCGACAGTTAAAAATGGTTAAAAACCTCGTAGCGCATTTTGGAGTAGCCCTTAACAGTGCAATTTCATCAGTGAAACATACAGTGAAAGAATGTAACCGTAAGAGTGTCAATTCCCGTATTTCTTTCCTTCATAATTCTTCTAAAAATAATCCACTTTAAGCCACACTCCCCTTTTGGAATAAAAAACGAAGCGCTTTGTGACCTATACTAACCTAATTCTACTGAAAGCCGACATAGGACAGTGCGTGGTCCTTTATTTTCTACGAACCACCCCCTAACCAAGCACTGCTTGTTCTGGCGCTCTCTCTCTTACTCTCAGTTAAATGATACTAGAAAAATAAAAATGGGAACATTGTTTTTTAGATGAAAATGACAAAGCATGGACTTTTAAACTGAGATAAGTAACTTTTATATTCTATTATCAAGGAATATCTGATGTATGGATAAAAAATGCCACAGCCTCTTAATCCAAGGCTTAAAGAATTCATAATTGTATAGGAAAATATTCAATAGTTACCTAATTACCTCAATGAAGTTTTAATTAGAAGTATATGTGTTGTCTGGAGGAGGGGTGCGAATTCTACCATCATCCTTGGCAAGGATGTCGTAAAAACTACGCGGAAATGAAGAGGAAGGCAGATATACGAGAAGAACGGCGAGTTCCTGAAAATCAATCGATAAATTGAACACTGAAGAAGAAGAAAGAAGGAAAAGTTTTTCAGCCGCCCTCATTCAAAAACGGTAGACTCAGGGATCGATAGTTCGAAGTCGACTTTAAGTCATAGTCGATCGATACTGTCATGGCGTTTTAAGAGTGTAAACACCGTAAGGGAGATGTAATTGCTAGATAGATTCCTCTCCAGATTGGTATTATTCCGTTACAGATATTAAGATCGAGAGGACTCTTACATCTTATACAGCCTTCCGAGCACGGTTCAACTCCATTGAAGTTCAACTATTTCCGTTCTTTATCGCAGCCCGTTTTTAAGTAAAACAAAAAGTTTCTCCGATATGTTTAATCTCTCTAAAGTGCTGCACCATTTTTTGTTTGTATATTAACCTCTCAAGAAGTCTTAGAATTGTTCTTAAATACTGTCCCATTTTGAAACACTACGATATGTGGCATTACGATAAATTCCAAGCTATCAATGAACGACTCTGTTTGTAAAACATAATCCATGAACTTGTTTCTTCAGTGAAATCTACAGACATGTGTACGGCATGAAAGGAATCGAATGGTCGTAAAAAGGTGTTGACACCAGAACCACGGATCACACACCTTCCGGACGGGGATTACGACAGTTTATTTTCTTCTAAACTCACAGATATATCTAGCAGTCCACAAGAATAATCTAACATCGACTACCCGTTACATCTGTGGACAAGTAGTTACGAGTCGCCTTTGTTAACAGTCGGAAAGAGCGATACAAAATTACATGAGCGATGTTACCTTGGCTAATTAGAGCTCATCTTGAGTATGCACGTGGTATATGGGACTCAGTGGACAAACGTTGCATTCGTGAATTAGAAAAGGTCCAGCGATAATCCGCGCGCTTTGTTCAGAGTTGCAACGATGCACGGATAAACGTTGTCAAGATTTTTTTCTATAAAAGAAAAGAATAATAGAGGATAAATCTTAGAATAAACTTGCTCAATAAGTTTAGAGAGATAATACATTCTAGGAGAATGCAGTGGATATTAAGATACCATTGCCTAGGCCGATCAGATGCTGCAAGAGAAATTAGGGAAATAAGCGCGGGAATTTTCCCTTTCAAGGCTTTTTTTTCCACGAAATACACATTTCAATAACAGATTAGAAACATAAGCTTATGATATACTTCTAAACTCCGAAAAGTGTTTCGTTGTTTAGTTTAGACATTTTAGACGTAGATAAATCTCGACTCCCACTTCTGGTGCGACTGTTCCAGCGACTATGTATTCCCAAAATTGAATAGACGATTCTTCTAATTATGCCATGTAGTGAAAATGAAGGAAGGCAGCACATGAAATACTCAGAAATTATTTTATTTTGTTTCGACATTTTTTGTTGCTTCAGAGCTTGGAAACCCCAGATTCGGAAACTAACTGTTAGATATTATCATGCATTCCTTTCTGAGACTTCTCCAAATACAGAAATTAATCTTTCCATTTTTAAAGGAGAGCTTACATTAAATTATAAAATGTTCAACAGGAAACGTTGTTTTCTCTCAGTGCACACGTGAATGCCACATACGCGAATGCCACATACGTGAATGCTCCCAACGTTCGATTCACTTATGCGGGTGAATGAAAGAGTTCACTCCCATTAAATAGAACCGCTTCTAATAGTACCGACATCCGCTTGCGATGAGCGGAGCTTTTCCCTCATTCATTTCCTGTGCTATCTTAAGGAGAAACTCTCCTACAATACAACTTTCTGTATCTTTTTCAAATATTAAAAGTTTCACCGAAGAAAAGAATTAAATCCGGCCAAAATGTATTCACCGAAAACCTTTTATTGTGTAGCTACCAAAAGTGTGGCGGTTTGAATAACCGATAGGCTAAGCTAACGTGATGTTTCTTAAATATTAATACAAAAATGACTGCACTCCATCTAAAATACTCCTGTTTCCCAAACTATGTTACGCGGAACACCGGTGTTCCGCTGAACCTGAATAGGTGTTCCGCGAAAATTTGGAGTCTTCATGGAGAATTGGAGAATAGAAGTCATAAAATGCTTTATTTATTCATATTTGATGTTTACATTATAATATTATAGTTTTATATTTTAAAATAAAATAAATTTAAAATAAAATCTATCTGAATCTTCATTACCATAGATTACGCGAACCAGTATCAGAACTTACTTCTGGGTCAGATGTATCGACGTTCTTGGCTGTTCTTCTTTACATACAGCAGATGATGAAGGGAGTGGAGGAATGGGGAGGATGGAGATGAAGGAACAAATCAAGGTCAATTGGCGCAGAATTTAGAAGTTATATCGTCCATCGACGTCTGTATTGATCCATCACAATGTTATACAGACCACTGAAAGTTTGAGCGTTTATTTATCCTGTTAATTTTAATTTAATCAATTGAAGCATGTATCTTTAGAGATCTTCATTTTTAAACAGGACGGACTAAGGATTCGTGGTAGTTATTATCAGTAGACAGATAGATAATAAAAACTTTTACTACATAAGGATAAATAATGCGTACACGACCTAGGTTCGGTAATTAAGCTACAACATCATATCCCGCAGTGAAGTAAACGTTTTTATTGTACGAACTTTTTTTTCATAGAAATACCAAAATGTTTTAAGAAATCGTTTTGTGATATAGGTTTCTTACCTATCAAGATTAATATTGTATCCAAGACCGTCTTTCCATTTTCCTAAATCCAACCAAAATGCATCGTAAGTCTATATTATTGTAATAGAATAAAACACGGTATCCATTCAAACATTTAATTGGAAAACATGAATTTGAGCCGATGAAAAAGGAATTTAGAGTAAATCAAATATATCAATTTGAATGCCAGAAGCTATCTAATCTAAATATTTAAAGCTAAAGTATGTGTGTATTACTACGAGTACTCCCCAATGTCGGACGTATCCGAGCTGTGGTGAATGCTGCTGAAGCTTGAGCTCCTACTTAAGCTTGCGTCCCCAATGTCGGACGTATTCGAGCTGTGGTGACTGCTGCTGAAGTTGTCGTAGACAGTGAGATTTCTCCTACATAAGCCTGTGAAAGATATCGAATACATATATATGATAATGGCTCACTACGGATTCCATAATATTGACGTAATATATTTTTAAAAATGGTATAAAATGACACTTACCTTGGCTGTTACCGCTTGGGAAGGCAATACATTTATCGGATCTGCTATACACGTGCACAAACTCACTAATGTTAGTGAACGTTCTTCTGTGGCAGACCCCGGGGATGAATGGGCACTACGATATAGATGGACATTATGACATTATTCATTAGAGACTTCACTTTTCACAAACACTTGCGTGGTTAATATATTTTTCCTTTAATTGCTCTTTTAAGGATAATATACATGGTCTACATTTGCAAGATAAGCATAAAGTGTGGGTCAATCGATTGCAATTATCCTACAAGTTCAGATTAAAGTTACGAATGAAGCGTTAGCGGGCCTTCCACATATCCTATAATTTTTCGTATAACGTGAGGTAATGATTTTAATGAAATTGAGCCCATATTATGTTGAGGAAACTCTCAATTAGATGAATCTCATTTTTAATCGATCGCTTGCAGGATATAAATCAAATTACAAAAGTTTACTTATAATTTCACCTAATTGAATAGAAGTGTTAGAGTTACAATGAGTACCTCATAGATGCTATAGATCCTGCCACTTCTTGTTCTTCGGGCTTGCAGCCCCGGCCTGATATCACCGCAATTGATTCTCGCTGGGTCAGAAGTTGTTCGACTGAAGGACCAAAATATGTGACTGGTGAGATTATGAACCCAGTGAAGGCATATTTCGTGATATAAATTTAAAATATCTTTGTGTGTTCTAGAGTTTCATGCTGTCTTACCTCAATCTACGATTATGTTCATCAGCAGTTGGGTTGCCGATGTTGAGCATTGGCCATGACTTGGAGCCACGGAGGGATCTAAATACATGCATTATTAATTTTAGGACAGGATATCGAATACTATAAAGTTTCTTAAATATCAGAAGATACTTCTTTATTCTAGAATTCATAAGTGAATTACCTCCTTGACCAGGTTTTCTTGTCTCCGGGTTGATCTTCTTCCAATACATTTCCACCAAGACACCTAAAAATTTGTAGAAATACTGTATGCCATATCATATGTAGAATTTTTAATCAAATGCAGATACATCCGTATACTACTAATTAGCATAGATCTTTCTATGCCTTTATCGGTCACCATGGTGTAGATATGCCTTTTCGTGGAATTAATGTAAGCCGGCATATTTCTACTCACCTGGGTAAAAACATCCTCCAATCCTTCATCCAGGTGAATAGATGGCAGAGGGCCATGGCTTTCGATAAAATCCAAGAGATTATCATCCTTGAAGTTTTTAGTCGACTTACTACTTCGTCGTAGAAAATTAGACTGAATCCGTTGTTAGGGCCGAGCATTGTTGTCGTATCGAAGGCCGAAACTTGCTCATTCGGTTTAAGGCTGCGATAGCTCGACAAGTTGCGTGAATATTAGTTTAGAATCAGTGTCCTGCCGTAGCGATATCATCAGTGGATATTTATATGTACGGAAATGGATATCTACAAACAGATATATAAAATAGATACAAACTCACAGGCCAAACCACAAGCGTCATTGACTTGAAATTTTTACGACATATTGGCCGTAGAGTGTAACCGCCAGAAAAATTGCGATTTTGCACCTCAGTGTCATGGGTTCGATTCCAGAGGGCCCCAAAGTCTCGATTTTTCCCGTTTAAATGCATTGCTTTGATTTTCGGGAATTTTTAAAAAATACTTCCGTTATAGGTTGAGAATCGAAAATCTAGGAGCCTTTATATATGGTCTTGATCTATGGAAAACATATATGAGTTTTACGGAAAATATCCTGGGTTCGATGCTAGGTCGAGGCAAAAATCGGCCGTTTAAAATGTATTGTGGCGATTTTTAAGATTTTTTTTGGACCCCTTCCCGATGCCATGGAAACTTGAAATTTGGCATGGAGTTGGAGATTATAAATTTATTTCATAATCAAATTTTACATATTCGCTGATGGTCCTTGGTTCGATCCCAGGGCGCCATTTACATTTCTCAATGCATTTCTTATGGAGATAGCTGAAAAAGGTTTTAGTTACTTCCCGTCATGATATCGACTTCAAACTTTGTATGAAATAAGATGAAGGTCTGATAAGTCATACTGTGCATTCACAGCTACCAATATTTCCTGGGTTTGACTCCAGGCGTCTCTACAATCAGTAAATTATCCGATTTTTAAGAATTATTTTGAACCCGTTGCCAATAATATTAAAACCTAAAATTAGGCTTATAGATAGAGAACATAGATACATTTCAAAAATATGTTTTAGATTTCCTAGATCGTCCTTGGTTCGAATCCAGAGAGCCATTTACATTATTGAAAAGTAGGACGTCGTTTGAGGCAGTTGGAGCCAATATTTCTGGTTGAATTTTCACTCTTAGTAAGAGATGCTGATTTTCTGTTGTGCTGCATAGTACGTTCACCAGGAAGGCCTAGGTTCGATGCCAGACGATTAAATTGCAGCGAATTTTAAGAATATTTTCAATCCTTTTTTTTCTTTTGAGGACCGTCCCAATCTAATGCCGATATGAAATTAGTATTGCCGATCTGCTTGCAGTATGCAAGCAACATTTTACTCGTAACTTATATATAGGTACGAGTAAAATGTAGCTTGCATACTGCAAGCAGATCGACAACACTAATTTCATAACGGCATTATATCGGGACTGTCCCGGAAAGGAAAAAAGGATTGAAAATATTCTTAAAATTCGCTTCAACTTAATCGTCTGGCATCGAACCCGTGTCTTTTTGGTGAAATTACTATGCAGCACATCAGAAGATCATCTTCTCTAAATACGCGTTTAAAATTCAAGCAGAAATATTGGCTGCAACTGCCTCAAACGAAGACTTACTTTTCACGAATGTTAATAGCTCTTTGGATTCGAACTAAGGACGATCTAGGAAATATAAAATATGTTCTCGAAATGTATCCATAAGTTCTATATATATGCCGAATGTCAAGTTTTAATATTATTGGGAAGGGGTTCAAAATAATTCTTAAACATCGGATCAGTGACTGATTGTAGAGACGCCTGGTGTCGAACCTTGGACGTATTGGAAGCTGTAAATGCTCATAATGACTTGCTAGGACTTGATCTAATTTCATACAAAGTTTGAATTCGATATCATGCCGGTAAGTACCTAATATTTGTTTCCGTTATCCCCATAAGAAATGCATTGTGGAGTGCAAATGGCCCTCTGGGATCGAACCAAGGACCAAAAGCGAATGCAAAAAATTTGATTATGATATATATTTATGATTTCTAACCCCATGCCAAATTTCAAGTTTCCATGCATGCGGAAAGAGGTACAAAAAATCTTTAAAATCGCAACAATGCATTTTAAACGGCCGATTTTTGCCCCGACCTAGCATCGAACCCAGGACATTTTCCGTAAAACTCATTTATGTTTTCGATAGATCATATTCATATATATAGGCTCCTTGAGTTTTGATTCGCTACCTATCCGGAAAGTATTTATTTTTAATTCCCGAAAATCAAAGCAATGCATTTAAACGGGAAAAATCGGGACTTTGGGGCCCTCTGGAATCGAACCCATGACACTAAGGTTCAAAATCACAATTTTTCTGGAGGTTATACGTTATGGCCAATATGTCGTAAAAATTTCAAGCCATTGACGCTAGTGGGTTAGCCTGTGACTTTGTATCCTATCTATATACCTATGTATCTATCTATTATATATAGATGCTTCTCCGGATTCATTCATATATCATATATATATATATATACGAGTAAAATGTGGCTTGCATACTGCAAGCAGATCGGCAATACTAATTTCATATCGGCATCATATCGGGACGGCCATCAAAAGAAAAAAATGGATTTAATTTTTTCTTAAAATTCGCTGAAATTTCATCGTCTGGAATCGAACCCGGGTCTTACTGAAAAACCTACTATGTAGCACAATAGAAGATCACCATCTCTAACTATGTTTAAAATTCAAGCAGAAATATTGGCTAAAACTGCCTCAAAAGACGCTCTAATGTTCACGAATGTAAATGGCTCTCTGGACTCGAACCAAGGACGATCTTGGAAATTTAAAAAATGTTTCTGAAAGTTATTATTAATCTCAATCTATATGCCAAATTTCAAGTATCTATATTATTGGGAAAGGTTTCAAAATAATTCCTAAAAATCGGATCAACTTCCGATTGCAGAGACACCTGGTGTCGAACCCAGATTACATTGATAGCTATGAATGCATAGCTTGATTTGTTAAGACTGGTTCTTCTATCACGCTAAGTTTTAAGTCGATAGCATGCCGGGAAGTACCTAAAATTTGTTTCCGTAATCTCCATAAGAAATGCATTGAGAAATGTAAATGGCGCCCTGGGATCGAACCAAGGACCATCAGCGAATATGTAAAATTTGATTATGAAATATATTTATAATCTCCAACTCCATGCCGAATTTCAAGCTTCCATGCCATCGGGAAGGGGTCCAAAAAAAATCTTAAAAATCGCTACAATACATTTTAAACGGCCGATTTTTGCCTCTACCTAGCATCGAACCCAGGATATTTTCCGTAAAACTCATTTATGTTTTCGATAGATCATGACCATATATAAAGGCTCCTAGAGTTTCGATTCTCTACCTATCCGGAAAGTATTTTTTAAAAATTCCCGAAAATCTAAGCAATGCATTTAAACGGGAAAAATCGAGACTTTGGGGCCCTCTGGAATCGAACCCATGACACTGAGGTGCAAAATCGCAATTTTTCTGGCGGTTACACTCTATGGCCAATATGTCGTAAAAATTTCAAGTCAATGACGCTTGTGGTTTGGCCTGTGAGTTTGTATCCTCTCTATATATATATATATATGAATATATATATGGATACATGAATGAATCCGGAGAAGCATCTATATATAATAGATATATATATATACGAGTAAAATGTAGCTTGCATACTGCAAGCAGATAGACAACACTAATTTCATGTCGGCATCATATCGGGAAGGCCGTCAAAAGAAACAAAATGGATTGAAAATATTCTGATTACTCGCTGCAATTTATTCGTCCGGCATCGAACCCGGGTCTTCCAGGTGATACTTACTATGCAGCACAATAGAAAATCACCATCTCTAACTATCTGCGAAAATTCAAGCTGAAATATTATCTGCAACTGCATCAAACGACGTCCTACTTTTCCCTTATATTTCTTATGAGAGAAATGTTAATGTGGTCTGGCATCGAACCCAGGAATATTACGGTCTTCTGAAAACTGTTTTCTAAATCCAGTTTTAACCATACATCTTGCAGCCAAGCACGAACTACCTATCATTTCGATAAGTGCATCAAAAAAATAATGAAATACTAACCCTATGTATTTTAAACGGGAGACATATTTACCGCCCGGTATCGAACCCGGGTTTTTCTGGTAAAACTTCCTATGCAAGATAATAGAAAATATTATTCTTTAACTATGTGCGAAAATTCAAGCAAAAATATTGGCTGCAACTGCCTCAATCGAAGTCTTACTTTTCCCTTATATTCCTTATGAGAGAAATGTTATTGTGCTCTGGCATCGAACCCAGGAATAGTACGGTCTTATGAAAATTTTTTTCTTAAACCAATTGTTACCTTACACTTTCCGGCTAAGCACGAACTTCCTATTATTTCGAGAAATGCACAAAAAAAATAATAAAAAACCGCTCCCATGTATTTTAAATGGCAGATCTTTGCATCGTCCTAGCATCGAACCCAGGATATTTTTTGTGAAAGTCATTGATGTTTTCAAAATTCCAAGACCATAAATATAGGCTCCTTGAGTTTTATTTCTGTACTTATCCGGAAAGTATTTTTTTTTAATTCCCGAAAATCACGGCAATGCGTTTAAACGGGAAAAATCGGGACTTTGGGGCCCTCTGGAATCGAACCTATGACACTGAGGATCAAAGTCGGTTTTTTCCTGGGGGTTTCACGTTATGGCCAATATGTCATAAAAATTTCAAGTCAATGACGCTTGTGGTTTAGGCTGTGAATTTGTATCCTATCTATATAGCTATATATATGAATGAATCCGGAGAAGCATCTATATATAATAGATACGAGTAAAATGTTGCTTGCATACTGCAAGCAGATCGACAACACTATTTTCATGTCGGCATCATATCGGGACGGCCATCAAAAGAAAAAAATTGAATTGAATTTTTTCATAAAATTCGCTGAAATTCCATCGTCTGGTATCGAACCCGGGTCTTTACTGTGATCTTACTATGCAGCACAATAGAACATCACCATCTCTAACTATGTGTGAAAATTCAAGCTGAAATATGGGCTACAACTGCGTCAAAAGACGTTCTAATTTCCACGAATTTAAATGGCTCTCTGGATTCGAACCAAGGACGATCTTGGAAATCTAAAAATTGTTTCTGAAAGTTATTTATGATCTCTATCTATATGCCAATTTGAAGTTTCTATATTATTGGCAAAGGTTTCAAAATAATTCCTAAAAATCGGATCAACTTCTGATTGCAGAGACACCTGGTGTCGAACCCAGGACACATTGATAGCTGTGAATGCACTCTTTGATTTGTATGGACTTGATTTTTCTATATGCAAAGTTTGAAGTCGATATCGTGCCTGGAAGTACCTAAAATTTGTTTCCGTTATCTCCGTAAGAAATGCATTGAGGAATTTAAATGTCCCTCTTGGATCGAACCAAGGACCATCAGCGAATATCTAAAATTTTATTATGATATTTTTTTATGGTGTCTAACCTCATACCAAATTTCAAGTTTCTATGCCATCGGAAAAGGGTCCAAAAAAAATCTTAAAAATTGCCACAATGCATTTTAAACGGCCGATTTTTGCCCCGACCTAGCATCGAACCAAGGATAATATTCGTAGACGTCTTTATGGTTTCCTTTAGATATGCACGGCATCTAGCGATCCCTCAAATTTAAAATCTCTCCTTTTCCGGGAAGTGCCTCAAAAAAATTTTCGAAAATCACCGCCATGTATTCTTATGGGGAAAATCGCGACTTTGGGGCCTTCTGGAATCGAACCCATGACACCGAGGTTCAATGTCGGCTTTTTCCTGGAGGTTACACGTTATGGCCAATACGTCGTAAAAATTTCAGATCAATGACGCTTCTAGTTTAGGCTGTGAATTAGTATCCTATCTATCTATCTATCTATCTATATAGGTATATACATGAATGAATCCGGAGAAGCATCTATATATATATACGAGTAAAATGTAGCTTGCATACTGCAAGCAGATCGACAACACTAATTTCATAACGGCATTATATCGGGACGGTCCCAGAAAGGAAAAATAGATTGAAAATATACTTAAAATTCGCTTCAATTTAATCGTCTGGCATCGAACCCGGGTCTTTTTGGTGAAATTACTATGCAGCACAACAGACGATCATCATCTCTAAATACGTGTGAAAATTCAAGCAGAAATATTGGCTGCAACTGCCTCAAACGAAGACCTACTTTTCACGAATGTTAATAGCTCTCTGGATTCGAACCAAGGACGATCTAGGAAATATAAAATATGTTTTCGAAATGTATCTATATGTTCTATATATATGCCGAATTTCTAGTTATAATATTACTGGGAAGGAGTTCAAAATAATTCTTAAAAATTGGATCAGTGACTGATTGTAGCGACGCCTGGTGTCGAACCCTGGACGTATTGGAAGCTGTAAATGCACAAAATGACTTGCTAGGACTAGAGCTTATTTCATAGAAAGTTTGAAGTCGATATCATGCCGGGAAGTACCTAAAATGTGTTTCCGTTATCCCCATAAGAAATGCATTGTGGAGTGCAAATGGCCCACTGGGATCGAACCAAGGACCATAAGCGAATACAAAAAAATTGATTATGAAATATTTTTATGATTTCTAACCCCATGCCAAATTTCAAGTGTCCATGCATTCGGAAAGAGGTCCAAAAAAAATCTTTAAAATCGCCACAATGCGTTTTAAACGGCCGATTTTCGCCCCTACCTAGCATCGAACCCAGGATATTTTCAGTAAAACTCATTTATGTTTTCGATAGATAATGACCATATATAAAGGCTCCTAGAGTTTCGATTCTCTACCTATCCGGGAAGTATTTTTTTAAAATTCCCGAAAATCTAAGTAATGCATTTAAACGGGAAAAATCGGGACTTTGTGGCCCTCTGGAATCGAACCCATGACACTGAGGATCAAAATCACAATTTTTCTGGCGATTAATTGTTATGGCCAATACGCAGTAAAAATTTGAAATCAATCACGCTTGTGGTTTAGGCTGTGAATTTGTATCCTATCTATCTATATACCTATCTATATACCTATCTATATACCTATCTATATATATGAATGAATCCGGAGAAGCATCTATATATAATAGATATATAGAGAGGATACAAACTCACAGCCTAAACCACAAGAGTGATTGAGCTGAAATTTTTACGGCGTATTGGCCATAACGTGTAACCACCAGAAAAATTGCGATTTTGATCCTCAGTGTCATGGGTTCGATTCCAGAGGGCCCCAAATTCCCATTTTTTTCCGTTTAAATGCATTACTTTGATTTTCGGGAATTAAAAAAAAATACTTGCCGGATAGGTAGGGACTTAAAACTCAAGGAGCCTTTATATATGGTCATGGTCTATCGAAAACATTAATGAGTTTTACGGAGAATAACCTGGGTTCGATGCTAGGTCGATGCAAAAATCTGCCGTTTAAAATGCATGGTGGCGATTTTTAAGATTCTTTTTGGACCCTTTTCCGATGGCATGGAAACTTGAAATTCGGTATGGGGTTAGTTATCATAAATATATTTCATAATCGATTTTTATGATTTCCCTGATGTTCCTTGGTTCGATCCCAAAGGGCCATTTACATTCCTCAATGCATTTCTTATGGAGATAACGGAAACAAGTTTAAGGTACTTCCCGGCATGCTATCGACTTAAAGCTTAGCATGATAAAAGAACCAGTCTTAACAAATCAAACTATGCATTCATAGCTATCAATGTGTCCTGGGTTCGACACCAGGTGTCTCTGCAATCAGAAGTTGATCCGATTTTTAGGAATTATTTTGAAACCTTTCCCAATAATATAGAAACTTGAAATTTGGCATATAGAATGAGATCAATAATAACTTTCAGAAACATTTTTTAAATTTCCATGATCGTCCTTGGTTCGAGTCCCGGTAGCCATTTACATTCGTGATCATTAGCGCGTCTTTTGAGGCAGTTGTAGCCAATATTTCTGCTTGAATTTTCACACATAGTTAGTGATGGTGATCTTCTATTGTGTTTCATAGTAGGTTTTTCAGTAAGACCCGGGTTCGATTCCAGACGATGAAATTTCAGCGAATTTTAAGAAAAAATTAAATCCTTTTTTTTCTTATGAGGACCGTCCCGATGTGATGCCGATATGAAATTAGTATTGCCGATCTGCTTGCAGTATGCAAGCTACATTTTACTCGTATATATATATATATATATATATATATGAATATATGATACGAGTAAAATGTAGCTTGCATACTGCAAGCAGATCGACAACACTAATTTCATATCGGCATCATGTCGGGACGGACATCAAAAGAAAAAAAAAATTCAAAATATTCGTAGAATTCGCTGCAATTTAATCACCTGGCAGCGAACCCCGGTCTTCCTGGTGTACTTACTATGCAGCAAAATAGAAAATTACCATATCAAACTATGTGTGAAAATTCAAGCAAAACTATTAGGTGCAACTACCTCAAACGACGTCCTACTATTCACATGCACTCCTTATTTGAGAAATTATAATGTGCTCTGGCATCGAACCCAGGAACAGCATGGTCTTATCTATTATTTTTCTTAAACAAAGTGTTAATATACCTCTTCCATCTAAGCAAGAGCTCCCTTACATATCGATAAATGCATAAAAAAATTATGAAAAGATACCCCATAGTATATTATATGGGTGATATTTTTACCGCCCGGCATCGAACCCGGGTCTTTCAGGATATGCTTTCTATGCAGCACAAAAGAAAAACACCATCTCTAACCGCGTATGCAAATTCAAGCAGAAATATTGGTTACAACTGCCTCAAATGACGTCCTACTTTTCCTTTATATTCCTTATGAGAGAAACGTTATTGTGCTCTGGCTTCGAACCCAGGAACAGTACGGTCTTATGAAAATTTTTTTCTAAAACTTATTCGTACCATACATCTTCCAGCCAAGCACGAACATCCTATCATTTCGATAAGTGCATCTAAAAAAATAATGAAAAACGGCTCCCATGTATTTTAAAGGGCAGATCTTTGCGTCGTCCTAGCATCGAACCCAGGATAACTTTTGTAAAAGTCATTGATGTTTTCGCAAGTCCAAGACCATAAATATAGGCACCTTGAGTTTTACTTCTCTACCTATCCGGAAAGTATTTTTTTTTAATTCCCGAAAATCACGGCAATGCATTCAAACGGGAAAAATCGGGACTTTGGGGCCCTCTGGAATCGAACCTATGACACTGAGGATCAAAGTCTCTTTTTTCCTGGGGGTTTCACGTTATGGCCAATATGTCATAAAAATTTCAGATCAATGACGCTTGTAGTTTAGGCTGTGAATTTGTATCCTATCTATCTATATAGGTATATATATGAATGAATCCGGAGAAGCATCTATATATAATAGATATGAATGAATCCGGAGAAGCATCTATATATAATAGATATATGAATGAATCCGGAGAAGCATCTATATATAATAGATATAATAGATATATATATATAAAGGTGAACAATATTCCAGAATAGGTCTAAGAATAGATGAAAATAGAATTTAAGGCAAGGGATGCTGCGGAGATATTTTTTAAATCGAAAGTTAAACCAAGTATCTTGCAATATTTTAAAGAAATCCGACTTATATGCGAATTGATGATTCTCATATTATCAATTACAATTAAATTATACGTAAATTTGATCTGGAGACACTGAACATTAGAAATAAAACTGCTAGCCTAATGTTCCTTTACCGCTTACTAAACAATCGTATAACCTGTCCTATCTTGTTAGAGAAAATTTGCACAAGTGTTCAACATAATTAACCGGAAATAGTCGTTCATTCTCAGTTCTTTATGCTAATAGAAAGACTTTCCTCAACAAAATTGCCGGCAGCTGATAAAAATTTAGTGTCATACAACCCATCAGAACTCTTAATAACTATTGCAAATACAACCCAGACGGTTGGTGCATTGCAAGTTTATAATATTGTAATAATATTAGTAAATAAAAGACGCAGCTGATCCAAACATTTTATTCAAAACAAAGAATTAACGCCGTAAAGGCAGAAAGTTAGAATGGATACAAATCAAATATATATTCATTTGAATGCCAGAAGCCATCTAATCTAAATATTTAAAGCTGAAGTATATGTTTTACTACTCCCCAATGTGTCCGAGCTGAGGTGACTGCTGCTGAAGCTGGAGCTCCTACTTAAGCCTGTGACAAATATTGAATACATGTATGTAATTCATGCTTCACTACGAATTTGAAATTATTGATTTTATTGAATATACGAAGAAAAATGACTACGTCGGCTGTTACCGCTCTCAAAGCCAACACAGTTACCGCTTCTACAATGCAGGTGAACTAAATCACTACTATTAGTGAATATTCTTCAGTGGCAGACACTGGACACAAATGGGCACTGCGACATAAATGGAAATCATACAAGAAACGTCACTTTTCACAAACAAATTCGTAGTTAATATCTTTTTCCTATTCTTGTAATATTTTTTAAGAAAAAGATTATTGATTAAAATTTCCATGAAAAGCTGTAACTGTGAATCAAAAAATTGTATTTTCATACAAGTTCGGATTAAAATTACGAATGAAGGGTAATTGGGATTTTAGCATATGCAATAATTGTTCATAAAACTTGAGGTAACGATGGCATAGTTGAATGAAGTTAAGATCACATTATGTGGAGAAAATTTGCAATTGCATCATTCACGTTTTTAACCATCACTGGCAAGATTAAAATCTATTTGAAGCTTTTCATTTAAAAAGTACACACCTAAATACATTGCAGTATTAGAGATGCAATGAACACCTCATAGATGCTGTAAATCCTTCCACTTCTTCCAGCCCATGCATCTCATTCTTTCGTATTCGGAAGTTGTTCGTATGGCGGATCCCGGAGACGAGTATAGGCACTACAATATTGCATGAAATAATATTTTAAACGTCACTTATTACAAACAAATACATAGTTTATGTCTTAACCTTTACTTGTAATATCTATTTATGAAGAAAGTGGTTAACAATTCCAAGATGAGCAGTAACTGTGAATCAAAACATTGAATTCTCATTTTAAGTTCGGTTTCAAATGACGAATGTAACGTTGACAGGCCTTCCGCGTTGGGTTATATTCTTCTTAAAACAATATTTTTACAATTACGATGGTATGGTAGAATGAAGATAAGCTCACGCTATTTGGAGAAAATTCGTGGTTAGATTATTCACATTTTAAATTATAGCTGGTAGAATTTAGATAATATTAAGACAATTGATTGAAACAGGACACATTTGATTAAATATACCCGGGATTGTGTAATGATGTAATAATTAGAGTGCACCATGACAATAACAAAGATTTCAATAAACAAAGTTTTGTCAGCTGCCAAATTAAAGAATTGGTTGAAGAGAACACCCGGTATTAGATCTACAATAAGTAGAATATACCTTATAAATGCTGTAAATCCTTCCACTTCTAGTTCCTCGGGCATTTAGTCCCGGTCTTCTATGTTCGCAAATTACTCTTGCTGGTTCAGTCTGTCTTACTTCAATCTACGGTTAACATCATCAGCAGATGTGTTGCCGGTATGGAGCATTGGCCAAGACTTCGAGTCACGGAGGGATCTAAATGTATGCATTATTAATTTATGCGCAGATTAACGATTATTTTTCGTCTTAAATTTCACATAGTACTGCTTTATTATGAAATTCATATCATATCTCGTTGACCAGGTTCTCTGGTTCCCGGGTTCGGTAGAGTTTTTGACTGAATCACTTACTTCTTCTGCCACTTCATTTCCACGAAGACCAAGAATTACCTCCTTAACCAGGTTTTCTGTTCTCCGGGATGATCTGCCTTCACATTTCCTTCTTCCACTACATTTCCACCAAGACACCTAAACGAATTGTAAGTAATGTAGGAATGGTCAAGCAGGGAGTACAGAATACTTTATAGCATGTAGATACATCCGTAAACTTCATTGCAATTTGATAAGATCTTTCTATGGCTTTATCGGTCGTAATGGTAGAGATATGCTTTTTCATGGAGTTAATGTAAGCCGGCATATTTGCACAGATATTTTCCTTCCTATCTTTGCAGAAATATTCTCCAGTCCTCTCTCAAGTAGAAGATATGGCGGATAGCGAAAATAGCGGCTAAAATCCAAGAGGTATGATGTACCTCTGATTTACCTGCCGCAAATCCTTCCAAGCTGATTTCTTCAAGTCCCGCTCCAATGTGTTCACACGTGAATCTGGTTGGCTCTGAAGTCGCTCGTCTGAAGGACCATACTCGATCAAGTTGATCATGATCTCTGTTTCCCATGTTGACAAAAAGAAATTTCAGACAGCAATCCAAACTCTTTTATTTTACAGTAGTATCTTTAAAATGCTACGTTGCTATAAATAAAACTTGGTTGCTACAGACGCTTAAAGGAAATTTCATTATTTTTACTTGTCGTATACTTTTCCACGAGATTCTTCACAGCATGTTACTTATATCTTAGAGAGATATTTCGACTGGTTATTTGCTTTATCGAAATGAATGCTAGATATTGCGCTGGAAGGCATGCAGAAGTATCATATCTTGATCTTTCAATGTTCAATTCTATTTTTGATACAGTTAAATTAATAGATCATTGAAGATTGAGGCATGAGATAATATCATTATAATCGACATTTAAGCCTAAACTGGTCTCTAAAGTGAAGTTTAACTAAATAGCCAGGTCGAGTGAGCCTAAAAAGAATAACAAATAACGGCTAAGAATAACTTCGGGCATAATAAACGTTTTGACATTGAATGAATGTGTATACAGTTTAATTTGGAACCGTTCGAATATAACAGGGGTAAGAGTATCGTCATTAACTCACTGATTATCGTAATTAATCATACATACATAGTAAAACTTACTTAATTTTTTGTTGCAATTAGGGTTTGAATAAAAAATGAAACGATGATATGGAAAAGATGTCATCATTTTGTTAATAATTTGTTTACTAAAAATTAATAATTTTCAATTTACGCACAGTTGTTGAAAAGGTAATAATCCTTATCAACGTTATGCTGGTTTATAGAGAATATAAGAGACCATCAAGGTAACCAAAAACCTTAATATAGGCATTGATGAACGGAAGTAATCAGAATGACCGGGACTCACGTACGTTTCACGCATGTAAATTCCAACATATATTATGCATTTTAGTTACTGAATTTCATTTCACTTGTACTACGATTTCAAATTCACTGGCACATTTAAAAGTAGTATAAGCAGCGAGATGATCCCAGAATGAAGATGGAGAATCTACGACTAATCTATTGATGGGAAAATGTAAAGAATGTATCCTCAATGTTTTTCATCAGTCACTGAAAAAGTAAAAATTACACAAAATCAATTCTACGGGAACCGGGTTGAGGAAGGCAAATCAAAAATGTTTACCAACATCAAATTAGGATTCTCCGATGCCTTATCACATGAACCTAAATGGGAATTCACATATCACTAATGTAATGGGCTTTAAAATATTAAATTAAATCAATAGTCTGAAAGACCTTTAGAAGAAATAAAATTGCAAATACTATAAATCTTTAGCACCACGATCAGTATACTTTAGTAATCTTTTGCTTCATAGTTAGTTATCATACTCAACCTAATTATTTATCAGATAATGAATTTAAACTAAAAAGGACAGCATCAATACCTGTCCCCAGTAATTTTGTTTCTTACCTTCGCCAAACACTTTTTTCTTTCCTTCGCTTATGGTGTTGTATTTTACTCTTAGTTTCTCACAGGATTTGCAACTATGTTCCTAAACAGACCCACAAGCCGCCTCAAACCATTCAGGCTACGTTATCTTACATCTGCATGTAGAAACTACAACGAAGAAAAATAAACAAGGTAACATTCCTTCTGATTCCACGTTTCTCTATTACTTATCTTACTTATCTTATTAATTATCCATAGTTCTTCTTCATACACGAAATATAGCAATAACATCTGCTGATCTGTGGTGCTGTGGGTTAATACGGCAAACTGATAGAAACGTTCCTTTGAGCGGGGTAAGCAAGAGGAGAAGCTTTGTGTTATTTACGTATCGCTTTGAAAAGTATTTATATTGTGACACACGAATAGCTCATACGGACCCATTGCTGCGCGAATTTGTTGAAGGTCTCATGTATTAAACTAGTGACTAGACTTTTCAATTTCGGGGTATAATATCCCTATCACCGAACGTATGTACACTTCTACAAAATCCTATTAAGGCTTAAACGTGTTACAAAAAATATATTTGTTCTGGTATTATGATCGGAGTCTGTAACTTTGAATTACTCTATGCATGCTTTCCGTGGGAGTGTCTTAGTATTGCAGAAATGATGTATTTGCTAATTCAAATATACGAATCAATAATGAACAGTATCAATTCTAAAGATTCCAATAATGGTGTTGAAGTATAGGCAAGTGTGGGTTATTTATTTCGACTCCGAAATATATATGTTTTTGGCAGCTCTTCATGCATAAAGGTAGATCCGAGGAATGGTTTTTGATAGCCATGTTTTCGTCCGTAGCTTAATTTTGTATCTAAGAATAATTTATTTGAATAATCCATATACTGCTAAGCCCTTTGCGAATGCTACCACTCCCACCATTCAGCAGTAATAATGCTAGTATTATAAATACAACTCATTGAAAAAAGAGAAAAATAGTTGGACTGCCGAAGAAAGTGATAAACGAGGTAATTAGGGAAATGAATAAAAACGCAGAAGTCGATAGATTATCACCAGCATGAGTACTAAAAATATTCATAGGAATACAATTTGCCTCAGCAAGGTACTATGAGCATTAGGAGAAAAATCACGATGTTTTATTAACGATACTATTTTTATAAGTGCTTCGACCGCTTATGTCCATTCACAGGTAAAAATCGAAGGTGGGAATGCTCACACTAAAGTTGAACGCATTTCCAACATGGCTGTCCGCGATTCGACGTTGTCATAACTTAGACGCATCGAGGCAGTATAGAACAGAGTGAATATTATACTGTACACCCAAAGCAGCTAAATAAATCAATCAATTGAACGAAAATGGGGAAGAATTCATAGTTTATGAAAATTGAGAAACAGGATACAGACCGAACAACAAAACGAAAATAAGTGACAGAAGATAACGTGGAAGACGAAGGAACAAATGCAAGTCAATTGGCGCAGAATTTAGAAGATATATCGTCCATCGACGTCGGTATTGATCCATCACGATGTTATACAGACCACTGAAAGTTTGAGCGTTTATTTCTCCTGTTAATTTTAATTTAATCAATTGAAGCATGTATCTTTAGAGATCTTCATTTTTAAACAGGACGGACTAAGGATTCGTGGTAGAAGATAGATAATAAAAACTTTTACTACAGTATATTAGATTATCAGTAGACAGATAGATAATAAAAACTTTTACTACATAAGGATAAATAATGCGTACACGACCTAGGTTCGGTAATTAAACTACAACATCATATCCCGCAGTGAAGTAAACGTTTTTATTGTACGAACTTTTTTTTTCATAGAAATACCAAAACTTTTTAAGAAATCGTTTTGTGATATAGGTTTATTACCTATCAAGATTAATATTGTATCCAAGACCGTCTTTCCATTTTCCTAAATCCAATCAAAATGCATCGTAAGTCTATATTATTGTAATAGAATAAAACGCGGTATCCATTCAAACATTTTATTGGAAAAAATGAATTTGAGCCGATGAAAAAGGAATTTAGAGTACATCAAATATATCAATTTGAATGCCAGAAGCTATCTAATCTAAATATTTAAAGCTAAAGTATGTGTTTATTACTACGAGTACTCCCCAATGTCGGACGTATCCGAGCTGTGGTGAATGCTGCTGAAGCTTGAGCTCCTACTTAAGCTTGCGTCCCCAATGTCGGACGTATTCGAGCTGTGGTGACTGCTGCTGAAGTTGTCGTAGACAGTGAGATTTCTCCTACATAAGCCTGTGAAAGATATCGAATACATATATATGATAATGGCTCACTACGGATTCCATAATATTGACGTAATATATTTTTAAAAATGGTATAAAATGACACTTACCTTGGCTGTTACCGCTTGGGAAGGCAATACATTTATCGGATCTGCTATACACGTGCACAAACTCACTAATGTTAGTGAATGTTCTTCTGTGGCAGACCCCGGGGACGAATGGGCACTACGATATAGATGGACATTATGACATTATTCATTAGAGACTTCACTTTTCACAAACACTTGCGTGGTTAATATATTTTTCCTTTAATTGCTCTTTTAAGGATAATATACATGGTCTACATTTGCAAGATAAGCATAAAGTGTGGGTCAATCGATTGCAATTATCCTACAAGTTCAGATTAAAGTTACGAATGAAGCGTTAGCGGGCCTTCCACATATCCTATAATTTTTCGTATAACGTGAGGTAAAGATTTTAATGAAATTGAGCCCATATTATGTTGAGGAAACTCTCAATTAGATGAATCTCATTTTTAATCGATCGCTTGCAGGATATAAATCAAATTACAAAAGTTTACTTATAATTTCACCTAATTGAATAGAAGTGTTAGAGTTACAATGAGTACCTCATAGATGCTATAGATCCTGCCACTTCTTGTTCTTCGGGCTTGCAGCCCCGGCCTGATATCACCGCAATTGATTCTCGCTGGGTCAGAAGTTGTTCGACTGAAGGACCAAAATATGTGACTGGTGAGATTATGAACCCAGTGAAGGCATATTTCGTGATATAAATTTAAAATATCTTTGTGTGTTCTAGAGTTTCATGCTGTCTTACCTCAATCTACGATTATGATCATCAGCAGCTGGGTTGCCGATGTTGAGCATTGGCCATGACTTGGAGCCACGGAGGGATCTAAATACATGCATTATTAATTTTAGGACAGGATATCGAATACTATAAAGTTTCTTAAATATCAGAAGATACTTCTTTATTCTAGAATTCATAAGTGAATTACCTCCTTGACCAGGTTTTCTTGTCTCCGGGTTGATCTTCTTCCAATACATTTCCACCAAGACACCTAAAAATTTGTAGAAATACTGTATGCCATATCATATGTAGAATTTTTAATCAAATGCAGATACATCCGTATACTACTAATTAGCATAGATCTTTCTATGCCTTTATCGGTCACCATGGTGTAGATATGCCTTTTCGTGGAATTAATGTAAGCCGGCATATTTCTACTCACCTGGGTAAAAACATCCTCCAATCCTTCATCCAGGTGAATAGATGGCAGAGGGCCATGGCTTTCGATAAAATCCAAGAGATTATCATCCTTGAAGTTTTTAGTCGACTTACTACTTCGTCGTAGAAAATTAGACTGAATCCGTTGTTAGGGCCGAGCATTGTTGTCGTATCGAAGGCCGAAACTTGCTCATTCGGTTTAAGGCTGCGATAGCTCGACAAGTTGCGTGAATATTAGTTTAGAATCAGTGTCCTGCCGTAGCGATATCATCAGTGGATATTTATATGTACGGAAATGGATATCTACAAACAGATATATAAAATAGATACAAACTCACAGGCCAAACCACAAGCGTCATTGACTTGAAATTTTTACGACATATTGGCCGTAGAGTGTAACCGCCAGAAAAATTGCGATTTTGCACCTCAGTGTCATGGGTTCGATTCCAGAGGGCCCCGAAGTCTCGATTTTTCCCGTTTAAATGCATTGCTTTGATTTTCGGGAATTTTTAAAAAATACTTCCGTTATAGGTTGAGAATCGAAAATCTAGGAGCCTTTATATATGGTCTTGATCTATGGAAAACATATATGAGTTTTACGGAAAATATCCTGGGTTCGATGCTAGGTCGAGGCAAAAATCGGCCGTTTAAAATGTATTGTGGCGATTTTTAAGATTTTTTTTGGACCCCTTCCCGATGCCATGGAAACTTGAAATTTGGCATGGAGTTGGAGATTATAAATTTATTTCATAATCAAATTTTACATATTCGCTGATGGTCCTTGGTTCGATCCCAGGGCGCCATTTACATTTCTCAATGCATTTCTTATGGAGATAGCTGAAAAAGGTTTTAGTTACTTCCCGTCATGATATCGACTTCAAACTTTGTATGAAATAAGATGAAGGTCTGATAAGTCATACTGTGCATTCACAGCTACCAATATTTCCTGGGTTTGACTCCAGG
The DNA here is from genome assembly GCA_947579665.1 of Sympetrum striolatum. Taxonomy (NCBI): domain Eukaryota; kingdom Metazoa; phylum Arthropoda; class Insecta; order Odonata; family Libellulidae; genus Sympetrum; species Sympetrum striolatum. Next base: position 91,195,732 of record OX388346.1, read on the forward strand.
CGTCTCTACAATCAGTAAATTATCCGATTTTTAAGAATTATTTTGAACCCGTTGCCAATAATATTAAAACCTAAAATTAGGCTTATAGATAGAGAACATAGATACATTTCAAAAATATGTTTTAGATTTCCTAGATCGTCCTTGGTTCGAATCCAGAGAGCCATTTACATTATTGAAAAGTAGGACGTCGTTTGAGGCAGTTGGAGCCAATATTTCTGGTTGAATTTTCACTCTTAGTAAGAGATGCTGATTTTCTGTTGTGCTGCATAGTACGTTCACCAGGAAGGCCTAGGTTCGATGCCAGACGATTAAATTGCAGCGAATTTTAAGAATATTTTCAATCCTTTTTTTTCTTTTGAGGACCGTCCCAATCTAATGCCGATATGAAATTAGTATTGCCGATCTGCTTGCAGTATGCAAGCAACATTTTACTCGTAACTTATATATAGGTACGAGTAAAATGTAGCTTGCATACTGCAAGCAGATCGACAACACTAATTTCATAACGGCATTATATCGGGACTGTCCCGGAAAGGAAAAAAGGATTGAAAATATTCTTAAAATTCGCTTCAACTTAATCGTCTGGCATCGAACCCGTGTCTTTTTGGTGAAATTACTATGCAGCACATCAGAAGATCATCTTCTCTAAATACGCGTTTAAAATTCAAGCAGAAATATTGGCTGCAACTGCCTCAAACGAAGACTTACTTTTCACGAATGTTAATAGCTCTTTGGATTCGAACTAAGGACGATCTAGGAAATATAAAATATGTTCTCGAAATGTATCCATAAGTTCTATATATATGCCGAATGTCAAGTTTTAATATTATTGGGAAGGGGTTCAAAATAATTCTTAAACATCGGATCAGTGACTGATTGTAGAGACGCCTGGTGTCGAACCTTGGACGTATTGGAAGCTGTAAATGCTCATAATGTCTTGCTAGGACTTGATCTAATTTCATACAAAGTTTGAATTCGATATCATGCCGGTAAGTACCTAATATTTGTTTCCGTTATCCCCATAAGAAATGCATTGTGGAGTGCAAATGGCCCTCTGGGATCGAACCAAGGACCAAAAGCGAATGCAAAAAATTTGATTATGATATATATTTATGATTTCTAACCCCATGCCAAATTTCAAGTTTCCATGCATTCGGAAAGAGGTACAAAAAATCTTTTAAATCGCCACAATGCATTTTAAACGGCCGATTTTTGCCCCGACCTAGCATCGAACCCAGGATATTTTCCGTAAAACTCATTTATGTTTTCGATAGATCATATTCATATATATAGGCTCCTTGAGTTTTGATTCGCTACCTATCCGGAAAGTATTTATTTTTAATTCCCGAAAATCAAAGCAATGCATTTAAACGGGAAAAATCGGGACTTTGGGGCCCTCTGGAATCGAACCCATGACACTGAGGTTCAAAATCGCAATTTTTCTGGAGGTTATACGTTATGGCCAATATGTCGTAAAAATTTCAAGCCATTGACGCTAGTGGTTTAGCCTGTGACTTTGTATCCTATCTATATACCTATGTATCTATCTATTATACGAGTAAAATGTAGCTTGCATACTGCAAGCAGATCGACAACACTAATTTCATATCGGCATCATATCGGGACGGACATCAAAAGAAACAAAAAATTCAAAATATTCGTAGAATTCGCTGCAATTTAATCACCTGGCAGCGAACCCCGGTCTTCCTGGTGTACTAACTATGCAGCAAAATAGAAAATTACCATATCAAACTATGTGTGAAAATTCAAGCAAAACTATTAGGTGCAACTACCTCAAACGACGTCCTACTATTCACATACACTCCTTATTTGAGAAATTATAATGTGCTCTGGCATCGAACCCAGGAACAGCATGGTCTTATCTATTTTTTTTCTTAAACAAAGTGTTAATATACATCTTCCATCTAAGCAAGAGCTCCCTTACATATCGATAAATGCATAAAAAAATTATGAAAAGATACCCCATAGTATTATATATGGGTGATATTTTTACCGCCCGGCATCGAACCCGGGTCTTTCAGGCAATACTTTCTATGCAGCACAAAAGAAAAACACCATCTCTAACCGCGTATGCAAATTCAAGCAGAAATATTGGTTACAACTGCCTCAAATGACGTCCTACTTTTCCTTTATATTCCTTATGAGAGAAACGTTATTGTGCTCTGGCTTCGAACCCAGGAACAGTACGGTCTTATGAAAATTTTTTTCTAAAACTTATTCGTACCATACATCTTCCAGCCAAGCACGAACATCCTATCATTTCGATAAGTGCATCTAAAAAAATAATGAAAAACGGCTCCCATGTATTTTAAAGGGCAGATCTTTGCATCGTCCTAGCATCGAACCCAGGATAACTTTTGTAAAAGTCATTGATGTTTTCGAAAGTCCAAGACCATAAATATAGGCACCTTGAGTTTTACTTCTCTACCTATCCGGAAAGTATTTTTTTTTAATTCCCGAAAATCACGGCAATGCATTCAAACGGGAAAAATCGGGACTTTGGGGCCCTCTGGAATCGAACCTATGACACTGAGGATCAAAGTCGCTTTTTTCCTGGGGGTTTCACGTTATGGCCAATATGTCATAAAAATTTCAGATCAATGACGCTTGTAGTTTAGGCTGTGAATTTGTATCCTATCTATCTATATAGGTATATATATGAATGAATCCGGAGAAGCATCTATATATAATAGATATAGATGCTTCTCCGGATTCATTCATATATCATATATACCGGGAAGTACCTACATTTTGTTTCCGTTATCTCCGTAAGAAATGCATTGAGAAGTGCAAATGGTCCTCTGGGATCGAACCAAGGACCATCAGCGAACATGTAAATTTTGATTACGAAATATATTTGTGATATCTATCGACGTGCCGAGTTTTAAGTATCCATGTTATCGGAAAAGGATCCAAAAAAATTTTTCAAAATCGCCGCAATGCATTTTAAACGGCTGATTTTTGCTCCGACCTAGCATCGAACCATGGACCATATTCGGCGATGTCTTTCTGATTTACGTTGGAGTTGCACGACTTCTAGCGATCCCTCGAATTTCAACTCTTTCCTTTTCCGGGAAGTGCCTCAAAAAATTTTTCGAAAATCCCCGCCATGTATTCTTATGGAGAAAATCGCGATTTTGGGGCCCTCTGGAATCGAACCCATGACACTGAGGATCAAAATCGCAATTTTTTTGGCGGTTACACGTTATGGCCAATACGTCGTAAAAATTTCAAGTCAATGACGCTTGTGGTTTAGGCTGTGAATTAGTATCCTATCTATCTATCTATCTATATCCTTGAATGAATCCGGAGAAGCATCTATATTTAATAGATAGAGAGGATACAAAGTCACAGGCCAAACCACTAGCGTCAATGGCTTGAAATTTTTACGACATATTGGCCATAACGTATATCCTCCAGAAAAATTGCGATTTTGAACCTCAGTGTCATGGGTTCGATTCCAGAGGGCCCCAATTTTTCCCGTTTAAATGCATTGCTTAGATTTTCGGGACTTCTAAAAAATACTTCCCGGATAGGTAGAGAATCGAAACTCTAGGAGCCTTTATATATGGTCATGATCTATCTAAAACATAAATGAGTTTTACGGAAAATATCCTGGGTTCGATGCTAGGTCGAGGCAAAAATCGGCCGTTTAAAATGTATTGTGGCGATTTTTAAGATTTTTTTTGGACCCCTTCCCGATGGCATGGAAACTTGAAATTTGGCATGGAGTTGGAGATTATAAATATATTTCATAATCAAATTTTACATATTCGCTGATGGTCCTTGGTTCGATCCCAGGGCGCCATTTACATTTCTCAATGCATTTCTTATGGAGATAACGGAAACAAATTTTAGGTTCTTCCCGGCATGCTATCGACTTAAAACTTAGCGTGATAGAAGAACCAGTCTTAACAAATCAAACTATGCATTCATAGCTATCAATGTGTCCTGGGTTCGACACCAGGTGTCTCTGCAATCAGAAGTTAATCCGATTTTTAGGAATTATTTTGAAACCTTTCCCAATAATATAGAAACTTGAAATTTGGCATATGGATTGAGATCATTAATAAATTTCAGAAACATTTTTTAAATTTCCACGATCGTCCTTGGTTCGAGTCTCGAGAGCCATTTACATTCGTGAACATTAGAGCGTCTTTTGAGGCAGCTGCGCCCAATATTTTTGCTTTAATTTTCACACATAATTAGAGATGGAGAAATTCTATTGTGCTGCATAGTGTGTATCACCAAAAAGACCCGGGTTCGATGCCGGACGAATAACTTGCAGCGAATTTAAAGATTATTTTCTATACCCTTTTTTTTCTTTTGAGGACCGTCCCGATATGATGCCGAGATGAAATTATTGTTGTCGATCTGCTTGCAGTATGCAAGCTACATTTTACTCGTATATATATATGAATGAATCCGGAGAAGCATCTATATATAATACGAGTAAAATGTAGCTTGCATACTGCAAGCAGATCGACAACACTATTATCATGTGGGCATCTTATCGGGACGGCCATCAAAAGAAAAAAATGGATTGAAATTTTTCTTAAAATTCGCTGAAATTCCATCGTCTGGCATCGAACCCGGGTCTTTACTGAGAACTTACTATGCAGCACAATAGAACATCACCATTTCTAACTATGTGTGAAAATTCAAGCAGAAATATGGGCTACAACTGCCTCAAAAGACGTTCTAATTTTCACGAATTTAAATGGCTCTCTGGATTGGAACCAAGGACGATCTTGGAAATCTAAAAAATGTTTCTGAAAGTTATTTATGATCTCTATCTATATGCCGAATTTGAAGTTTCTATATTATTGGTAAAGGTTTCAAAATAATTCCTAAAAATCGGATCAACTTCTGATTGCAGAGACACCTGGTGTCGAACACAGGACACATTGATAGCTGTGAAAGCAATGTTTGATTTGTATGGACTTGATCTTTCTATATGCAAAGTTTGAAGTCGATATCCTCCCGGGAAGTACCTAAAATTTGTTTCCGTTATCTCCGTAAGAAATGCATTGAGGAATTTAATGTCCCTCTGGGATCGAACCAAGGACCATCAGCGAATATGTAAAATTCGATTATGTTATATTTTTATGATATCTAACCTCATACATAATTTCAAGTTTCTATGCCATCGGAAAAGGGTCCAAAAAATCTTAAAAATCGCCACAATGCATTTTAAACGGCCGATTTTTGCCGTGACCTAGCATCGAACCAAGGAGAATATTCGTAGATGTCTTTATGGTTTCCTGTAGATATGCACGGCATCTAGCGATCCCTTGAATTTCAACTCTCTCCTTTCCCGGGAAGTGCCTCAAACAAATTTTCGAAAATCCCTGCTATGTATTCTAATGGAGAAAATCGCGACTTTGGGGCCTTCTGGAATCGAACCCATGACCCCGAGGTTCAATGTCGCTTTTTTCCTGGAGGTTACACGTTATGGCCAATACGTCGTGAAAATTTCAAGTCAATGACGCTTGTGGTTTAGCCTGTGAATTTGTATCCAACTATATACCTATATAGCTATATAGCTATATGTATGAATGAATCCGGAGAAGCATCTATATATAATAGATATAATAGATATATATATATAAAGGTGAACAATATTCCAGAATAGGTCTAAGAATAGATGAAAATAGAATTTAAGGCAAGGGATGCTGCGGAGATATTTTTTAAATCGAAAGTTAAACCAAGTATCTTGCAATATTTTAAAGAAATCCGAATTATATGCGAATTGATGATTCTCATATTATCAATTACAATTAAATTATACGTAAATTTGATCTGGAGACACTGAACATTAGAAATAAAACTGCTAGCCTAATGTTCCTTTACCGCTTACTAAACAATAGTATAAGCTGTCCTTTCTTGTTAGAGAAAATTTGCACAAGTGTTCAACATAATTAACCGGAAATAGTCGTTCATTCTCAGTTCTTTATGCTAATAGAAAGACTTTCCTCAACAAAATTGCCGGCAGCTGATAAAAATTTAGTGTCATACAACCCATCAGAACTCTTAATAACTATTGCAAATACAACCCAGACGGTTAGTGCATTGCAAGTTTATAATATTGTAATAATATTAGTAAATAAAAGACGCAGCATATCCAAACATTTTATTCAAAACAAAGAATTAACGCCGTAAAGGCAGAAAGTTAGAATGGATACAAATCAAATATATATTAATTTGAATGCCAGAAGCCATCTAATCTAAATATTTAAAGCTGAAGTATATGTTTTACTACTCCCCAATGTGTCCGAGCTGAGGTGACTGCTGCTGAAGCTGGAGCTCCTACTTAAGCCTGTGACAAATATTGAATACATGTATGTAATTCATGCTTCACTACGAATTTGAAATTATTGATTTTATTGAATATACGAAGAAAAATGACTACGTCGGCTGTTACCGCTCTCAAAGCCAACACAGTTACCGCTTCTACAATGCAGGTGAACTAAATCACTACTATTAGTGAATATTCTTCATTGGCAGACACTGGACACAAATGGGCACTGCGACATAAATGGAAATCATACAAGAAACGTCACTTTTCACAAACAAATTCGTAGTTAATATCTTTTTCCTATTCTTGTAATATTTTTTAAGAAAAAGATTATTGATTAAAATTTCCATGAAAAGCTGTAACTGTGAATCAAAAAATTGTATTTTCATACAAGTTCGGATTAAAATTACGAATGAAGGGTAATTGGGATTTTAGCATATACAATAATTGTTCATAAAGTTCATTGTTCATTTTCGAAAATCCCCGCCATGTATTCTTATGGAAAAAATCGCGACTTTGGGGCCCTCTGGAATCGAGCCCATGACCCTGAGGATCAAAATCGCAATTTTTCTGGCGATTACACGTTATGGCCCATACGTCGTAAAAATTTCAAGTCAATGACGCTTGTGGTTTAGGCTGTGAATTAGTATTCTATCTATCTATCTATCTATCTATATAGGTATATCCATGAATGAATCCGGAGAAGCATCTATATATAATAGATATATATATATAGAGAGAGAGGATACAAATTCACAGCCTAAACCACAAGCGTCATTGACTTGAAATTTTTAGGACATATTGGCCATAGAGTGTAACCGCCAGAAAAATTGCGATTTTGCACCTCAGTGTCATGGGTTCGATTCGAGAGGGCCCCAAAGTCTCGATTTTTCCCGTTTAAATGCATTGCTTTGATATTCGGGAATTTTTAAAAAATACTTCCGGGATAGGTAGAGAATCGAAAATCTAGGAGCCTTTATATATGGTCATGATCTATCGAAAACATAAATGAGTTTTATGATGCCGACATGAAAATAGTGTTGTCGATCTGCTTGCAGTATGCAAGCAACATTTTACTCGTATTCATATCTATTATATATAGACGCTTCTCCGGATATACCTATATCTATTATATATAGACGCTTCTCCGGATATACCTATATATATATACATTCATAGGGGATCAAAATTCTAACCATGTTCCACAAGTGCCACCGACTTGAAATTTTTACGACGTTATGGCCATGACGTGTAACCTCCAGGAAAAAGCTGACTTTGAACCTAGGTGTCGTGGGTTCGATTCCAGAAGGCCCCAAAGTCGCGATTTTCCCCATAAGATTACATGGCGGGGATTTTCGAAAATTTTTTTGAGGCACTTCCCGGAAGAGTTGAGAGTTGAAATTCAAGAGATCGTTAGATGCCATGTATATCTCAAGGAAACCTTAAAGACATCTACAAATATTATCCTTGGTTCGATGCTAGGCCAGGGCAAATATTCTCCCGTTTAATTTACATTGCGATTTTTAAGATTTTTTTTAATTACTTACAGATGACTTGGAAACTTGAAACTTGGCACGTGGATATATATCATAAATATATTTTATAATAAAATTTTAGAACTCGCTGATGGTCCTTGGTTCGATCCCAGAGGGCCATTTACATCCTACAATGCATTTCTTATGGAGATAACGGAAGCAAATTTTAGGTACTTCCTGGCAAGATGTTGACTTCAAACTTTGCATTTAATAAGATCAGGTCAAATCAAGTCATAATGTGTTTTTACAGCTGCCAGTAGGTCCTGGGTCGACACCAGGCGTCTCTACAATCAGTAATTGATTCAATTTTTAGGAACTATTTTGAACCCTTTCCCAATAATACAGAAACTTCAAATTCGGCATATAGATAGAGATCATAAATAACTTTCAGAAATATGTTTTAGATTTCCAAGATCGTCCTTGGTTCGAATCCAGAGAGCCATTTAAATTCGTGAAAATTAGAACGTCTTTTGAGGCAGTTGTAGCCCATATTTCTGCTTGAATTTTCACACATAGTTAGAGATGGTGATGTTCTATTGTGTTTCATAGTAGGTTCACCAGTAAGACCGGGGTTCAATGTCAGACGATGGAATTTCAGCGAATTTTAAGAAAAATTTCAATCCACTTTTTTCTTTTGATGGCCGTCCCGATATGATGCCGACATGAAAATAGTGTTGTCGATCTGCTTGCAGTATGCAAGCAACATTTTACTCGTATCTATTATATATAGACGCTTCTCCGGATATACCTATATACACATTCATTCATTCATAGGGGATCAAAATTCGAACCATGTTCCACAAGTGCCACTGACATGAAATTTTTACGACATATTGGCCATAACGTGTAACCTCCAGGAAAAAGCCGACATTGAACCTCGGTGCCATGGGTTCGATTCCAGAAGGCCCCAAAGTCGCGATTTTCCCCATAAGATTACATGGCGGGGATTTTCGAAAATTTTTTTGAGGCACTTTCCGGAAAAGCAGAGAGTTGAAACTCAAGGGACCGCTAAATGCCGTGCATAGCCAACGAAAATCGAAAAGACATCTTCGAATATTGTCCTTGGTTCGATGCTAGGCCGGGGCAAAAATCGGCCGTTTAAAATGCATTGCGGCGATTTTTAAGATTTTTTTTGGATCCTTTCCCGATAACATGGATACTTGAAACTCGGCACGTCGATAGATATCATGAATTTATTTCATAATCGAATTTTACATATTAGCTTATGGTCCTTGGTTCGATCCCAGAGGACCATTTGCACTTCCCAATGCTTTTCTTACGGAGATAACGGAAACAAATTTTAGGTACTTCCCGGAACGATATCGACTTCAAACTTTGCATGTAGAAAGATCAAGTCCATACAAATCAAACATTGCATTCACAGCTATCAAACTGTCCTGGGTTCGACACCAGGTGTCTCTGCAATCAGAGGTTGATCCGATTTTTAGGAATTATTTTGAAACCTTTGCCAATAATATAGAAACTGCAAATTCGGCATATAGATAGAGATCATAAATAACTTTCAGAAACATTTTTTAGATTTCCAAGATCGTCCTTGGTTCGAATCCAGAGAGCCATTTACATTCGTGAAAAGTAGAACGTCGTTTGAAGCAGTTGTAGCAAATATTTCTGCTTGAATTTTCACACATAGTTAGATATAGTGATCTTCTATTGTGCCACTTAGTAAGTTCACCAGGAAGACCCGGGTTCAATGCCAGACGCTAAAATTGAAGCGAATTTTAAGAATATTTTCAATCCTTTTTTTTTCTTTTGAGGACCGTCCCGATATGATGCCTAAATAAAAATAATATTGCCGATCTGCTTGCAGTATGCAAGCTACATTGCACTCGTATATATATACGAGTAAAATGTAGCTTGCATACTGCAAGCAGATCGGCATATTAATTTCATATCGGCATCATATCGGGACGGTCCTCAAAAGAAAATAAAAGGGTTGTAAATATTCTTAAAATTCGCTGCAATTTCATCGTCTGGTAACGAACCCGGATCATACTGGTGAAATTACTATGCAGCACTATAGAAGATCAACACCTCTAACTATGTGTGAAAATTCAAGCAGAAATGTTGGCTACAACTGCCTCAAAAGACGTTCTACTTTTCACGAATTTAAATGGCTCTCTGGATTCGAACGAAGGACGATCTTGGAAATCTAAAATATGTTTCAGAAACTTATTAATGATATCTAAGTATATGCTGAAATTCAAGTTTCTATATTATTGGGAAAGGTTTCAAAATAATTCCTAAAAATCGGATCAACTTCTGATTGCAGAGACACCTGGTGTCGAACCCAGGACATATTGTAAACTATGAATGCACAGTATGATTTGTAAAGACTTGCTCTTGTATCATGGAAAGTTTGAAGTCGATAGCATGCCGGTAAAGACCTAAATTTTGTTTCCGTTATCTCCGTAAGAAATACATTGAGAAGTGCAAATGGTCCTCTGGGATCGAACCAAGGACCGTCAGCGAACATGTTAAATTTTATTATGAAATATATTCATGATATCTATCCAGGTGCCGAGTTTCAAGTATGCATGTTATCGGGAAAGGATCCAAAAAAAATCTTCAAAATCGCCGCAATGCATTTTAAACGGTCGATTTTTGCCCCGACCTAGAATCAAACCATGGACAATATTCGAAAATGTCTTTTTTATTTTTGTTGGATATCCACGGCATCTAGCGGTCCCTAGAATTTCAACTCTTTCCTTTTCCGGGAAGTGCCTCAAAAAAAATTTCGAAAATCCTCACCATGTATCCTTATGGAGAAAATCGGGACTTTGGGGCCTTCTGGAATCGAACCCATGTCACTGAGACTCAAGATCAGATTTTTTCTTAAGGTTACCCGTCATGGCCATAATGTCGTAAAAATTTCAAGTCGATGGCACTTGTGGAACATGGTTAAACTTTTGATCCCCTATGAATGAGTGTATATATATATAGGTACGAGTAAAATGTTGCTTGCATACTGCAAGCAGATCGACAACACTATTTTCATGTCGGCATCATATCGGGACGGCCATCAAAAGAAAAAAATCTGATGTGGCCAGCACATGACTTTCTCCATATTTATAAGATGTAAATATTTATCTACCGCAGTAATTTCGAACTCTATATTCCACCTAAACTTGGAAAATGAGTGATTAATATATATATATATATATTATCTTTGACGCCAAAAACATTCTAAATAATGTTTTACGGGACATGATCGATGAAAAACGATGAAATTGGCCTTTCACCCATAGAGCCCAGAGCGCCCACAAAGTACATAATCAGCAACTTCCGGTTTATCAGCATTTCATGAATAACTCTTACACAATCAGTGATATAAAATTACGTTTCAACCAAAAGTTATAGTAAATATTATTTTCTAAAACTTTTACAAATAATAGTATATACCTAAATATCATATTTATGGAGATATTTTGAAAACCGGAAATGAGCTTTGAAGAATAAAGCTCAACTTCCGGTTAACTGATTTAATCCAAAAACTAATCAACTCTAAAAAAACTAACCAAAGTACTACATATGAAATTTGGTGTAGATACAATGAATAGTTTTTATGTTATAGCGCCCACAAAGTACATAACAGCTACTTCCGGTTTATCGGTATTTCACGAATAACTCCTAATCAACCGGTGATACAAAAATATGTTAAATACAAAAGTTATAGTATATATCATTATCTAAAACTTTTATAAGTAATACAATACACGTTTATATCATATTTATGGAGATATTTTGAAAACCGGAAATGAGCTTTAATGAATATAGCTCGACTTCCGGTCAGCCGATTTACTCCAAAAACTAATCAACTCTGACAACACACACCACAGTACTTTATACGAAGTTTAGTATTGATACGACCAATAGTTTTCATGTTAGAGCGCCCACAAACACACACACACATACAGATACACACACACACACACACACACACACACATACACACAGACATCATTCCGAAAATAGTCAAAACGTGTTCTATGGACCCCAAATTATGTATTTCCGTTGAAATCTCGAAGTCGAATTTTTTCATGAAAACAATACTTTCTCTATACTTCGTATATGGAGAAAGTAAAAATGGATTGAAATTTTTCTTAAAATTCGCTGAAATTCCATCGTCTGGCATCAAACCCGGGTCTTTACTGTGAACTTACTATGCAGCACAATAGAACATCACCATCTCTAACTATGTGTGAAAATTCAAGCAGAAATATGGGCTACAACTGCCTCAAAAGACGTTCTAATTTTCACGAATGTAAATGGCTCTCTGGATTCGAACCAAGGACGATCTTGGAAATCTAAAAAATGTTTCTGAAAGTTATTTATGATCTCTATCTATATGCCGAATTTCAAGTTTCTATATTATTGGCAAAGTTTTCAAAATAATTCCTAAAAATCGGATCAACTTCTGATTGCAGAGACACCTGGTGTCGAACCCAGGACACATTGATAGCTGTGAATGCACTGTTTGATTTGTTTGGACTTGATCTTTCTATATGCAAAGTTTGAAGTCGATATCGTGCCGCGAAGTACCTAAAATTTGTTTCCGTTATCTCCGTAAAAAATGCATTGAGGAATTTAAATGTCCCTCTGGGATCGAACCAAGGACCCTCAGCGAATATGTAAAATTCGATTATGATATATTTTTATAGTATCTAACCTCATACCGAATTTTAAGTTTCTATGCTATCGGAAAAAGGTCCAAAAAAAATCTTTAAAATTGCCACAATGCATTTTAAACGGCCGATTTTTGCCCCGACCTAGCATCGAACCAAGGAAAATATTCGTAGATGTCTTTATGGTTTCCTTTAGATATGCACGGCATCTAGCGGTCCCTTGAATTTCAAATCTCTCCTTTTCCGGAAAGTGCCTCAAAAAAATTTTCGAAAATCCCCTCCATGTATTCTTATGGACAAAATCGCGACTTTGGGGCCTTCTGGAATCGAACCCATGACCCCGAGGTTCAATGTCCGCTTTTTCCTGGAGGTTACACGTTATGGCCAATATGTCGTAAAAATTTCAAGTCAATGACGCTTGTGGTTTAGCCTGTGAGTTTGTATCCTCTCTATTATCTATTATATATAGATGCTTCTCCGGATTCATTCATATATTCATATAGATAGTATTCTATCTATCTATCTATCTATCTATATAGGTATATCCATGAATGAATCCGGAGAAGCATCTATATATAATAGATATATATGATACGAGTGCAATGTAGCTTGCATACTGCAAGCAGATCGGTAATATTATTTTTATTACGGCATCATATCGGGACGGTCCTCAAAAGAAAAAAAAAAGGATTGAAAATATTCTTAAAATTCGCTTCAATTTTAGCGTCTGGCATCGAACCCGGGTCTTCCTGGCGAACTTACTAAGCGGCACAATAGAAGATCACTATATCTAACTATGTGTGAAAATTCAAGCAGAAATATTTGCTACAACTCCTTCAAACGACATTCTACTTTTCACGAATGTAAATGGCTCTCTGGATTCGAACCAAGGACGATCGTGGGAATCTAAAATATGTACCTGAAATGTATCTATAATCTCTATCTGTATGCTGAATTTCAAGTTTCTATATAATTGGGAAATGGTTCCAAAAAATTCTTAAAAATCGGATCATTTACTGATTGTAGAGACGCCTGGTGGTGAAACCAGGAAACATTGGTTGCTGGGAATTCACAGTTTGATTAGTAATGAATTGATGTTATCTTTTGCAAAGTTTCAAGTAGATATAATATCGGGAAGCACCTAAAATGTGTTTCCGTAATCTCCATAAGAAATGCATTGAGGAATGTAAATGGCCCTCTGGGATCGAACCAAGGACAATCAGCGAATATGTAAAATTCGATTAAGATATGTTTTTATGGTGTCTAACCACAAACCGAATTTCAAGTTTCTATGCCATCGGAAAAGGATCCAAAAAAAATCTTAAAAATCGCCACAGTGCATTTTAAACGGCAGATTTCTGCCCCGACCTAGCATCGAACCAAGGATAATATTCGTAGATGTCTTTATGGTTTCCTTTAGATATGCGCGGCATCTAGCGATCCCTCGAGTTTCAACTCTCTCCTTTTCCGGGAAGTGCCTCAAAAAAATTTTCGAAAATCCCCGCCATTTAATCTTATGGGGAAAATCGCGACTTTGGGGCCTTCTGGAATCGAACCCATGACACTGAGGTTCAAAGTCGGCTTTTTCCTGGAGGTTGCACGTTATGGCCAATATGTCGTAAAAATTTCAAGCCATTGACGCCAGTGGTTTAGCCTGTGAGTTTGTATCCTCTCTATTATCTATTATATATAGATGCTTCTCCGGATTCATTCATATATTCATATAGATAGATAGATAGATAGGATACTAATTCACAGCCTAAACCACAAGCGTCATTGACTTGAAATTTTTACGACGTATTGGCCATAACGTATAACCACCAGAAAAATTGCGATTTTGAACCTCAGTGTCATGGGTTCGATTCCAGAGGGCCCCAAAGTCGCGATTTTCCCCATAAGAATACATGGCGGGGATTTTCGAAAATTTTTTTGAGGAACTTCCCGGAAAAGGTGAGAGTTGAAATTCGAGGTATCACTAGAAGCCGTGCATATCCAACGAAAATCAAAAAGACATCTTCGAATATGGTCCATGGTTCGAAGCTAGGTCGGGGCAAAAATCGGCCGTTTAAAATGCATTGCGGCGAATTTGAAGATTTTTTTTGGATCCTTTCCCGATAACATGGATACTTGAAACTCGGCACGTGGATATATATGTTGAATATAGTTCATAATTAAATTTTACATGTTCGCTGATGGTCCTTGGTTCGATCCCAGAGGGCCATTGGCACTTCTCAATGCATTTCTTACGGAGATAACGGAAACAAAATTTAGGTACTTCCCGGCATGCTATCGACTTCAAACTTTGCATGATAGAAGAACATGTCTTTAAAAATCAAACTGTGCATTCACAGCTATCAATGTGTCCTGGGTTCGACACCAGGTGTCTCTGCAATCAGAAGTTGATCCGATTTTTTGGAATTATTTTGAAACCTTTCCGAATAATATAGAAACTTGAAATTCGGCTTATAGATAGAGATCATAAATAACTTTCAGAGACATGTTTTAGATTTCCAAGATTATCCTTGGTTCGAATCCAGAGAGCCATTTACTTTCGTGAAGATTAGAACGTCTTTTGGGGCAGTTGTAGCCAATATTTCTGCTTGAATTTTCACACATAGTTAGAGATGGTGATCTTCTATTGTTCTGCATAGTAAGTATCACCGGAAAGACCCGGGTTCGATGCCAGACGATGAAAGTTCAGCGAATTGTAAGAAATATTTCAATCCTTTTTCTTTCTTTTGACGACCGTCCCGATATGATGCCGATATGAAATAAGTATCGCCGATCTGCTTGCAGTATGCAAGCTACTTTTTACTCCTATCTATTATATATAGATGATTCTCTGGATTCATTCATATATACGAGATAGATATAGATAGATAGGTATATAGATAGGATACAAAGTCACAGGCTAAACCACAAGCGTCATTGGCTTGAAATTTTTACGACATATTGGCCATCAAGTGTAACCTCCAGAAAAATTGCGATTTTGGACCTCAGTGTCATGGGTTCGATTCCAGAGGGCCCCAAAGTCCCGATTTTTCCCGTTTGAATGCATTGCCGTGATTTTCGGGAATTTTTAAAAAATACTTTCCGGATAGGTGGAGATTTAAAACTCAAGGTGCCTATATTTATGGTCTTGGACTTTCGAAAACATCAATGACTTCCACAAAAAGTATCCTGGGTTCGATGCTAGGACGATGCAAAGATCTGCCCTTTAAAATACATGGGAGCCGTTTTTCTTTATTTTTTTAAAAGCACTTATCGAAATGATAGGATGTTCGTGCTTGGCTGGAAGATGTATGGTACGAATAAGTTTTAGAAAAAAATTTTCATAAGACCGTACTATTCCTGGGTTCGATGCCAGAGCACAATAACGTTTCTCTCATAAGGAATATAAAGGAAAAGTAGGACGTCATTTGAGGCATTTGTAACCAATATTTCTGCTTGAATTTGCATACGCGGTTAGAGATGGTGTTTTTCTGTTGTGCTGCATAGAAAGTATTGCCTGAAAGACCCGGGTTCGATGCCGGGCGGTAAAAATATCCCCCATATATAATACTATGGGGTATCTTTTCATAATTTTTTTATGCATTTATCGATATGTAAGGGAGCTCTTGCTTAGATGGAAGATGTATATTAACACTTTGTTTAAGAAAAAAAATAGATAAGACCATGCAGTTCCTGGGTTCGATGCCAGAGCACATTATAATTTCTCACATAAGGAGTGTATGTGAAAAGTAGGACGTCGTTTGAGGTAGTTGCACCTAATAGTTTTGTTTGAATTTTCACACATAGTTTGATATGGTTATCTTCTGTTTTGCTGCATAGTAAGTACGCCAGGAAGACCGGGGTTCGCTGCCAGGCGATTAAATTGCAGCGAATTCTACGAATATTTTGAATCTTTTTTTTTTCTTTTGATGTCCGTCCCGATATGATGCCGCTATGAAATTAGTGTTGTCGATCTGCTTGCAGTATGCAAGCTACATTTCACTCGCATATATATAGGTATATCCGGAGAAGCGTCTATATATCTATTATATATAGATGCTTCTCCGGATTCATTCATATATATAGGGATATAGATAGATAGGATACAAATTCACAGCCTAGACCACAAGCGTGATTGAATTGAAATTTTTACCGCGTATTGGCCATTACGTGTAACCACCAGAAAAATTGCGATTTTGAACCTCAGTGTCATGGGTTCGATTCCAGAGGGCCCCAAAGTCCCGATTTTTCCCGTTTAAATGCATTGCGTTGATTTTCCGGAATTTTTAAAAAATACTTCCCGGATTGGTAGGGAATTTAAACTCAAGGAGCCGATGGATATAGTCAGGGTCTATCGATAACGTAAATGACCATCTCGAAAAAAGTCCTGAGTTCGATGCTAGGACAATGCAAAAATCGGCCGTTTAAAATACATTGAGGTAGATATTCATTATTTTTTTTCATGCACTTATCGAAATGATAAGAAGTTCTTGCTTATATGGAAGATGTATATTAAGATTAGGTTTTTGAAAAAAATTGAATAAGAACGAATTGTTCCTGGGTTCGATTCCGGGGCACATTAAAATTGCTCTCATAAGGAATATATGGGAAAAGTAGGACGTCATTTGAGGCAGTTTCAGTGAATATTTCCGCCTTAATTTTCACACATAGTTAGAGGTGGTGATCTTCTGTTGTGCTGCATAATAAATATTACCAGAAAGACCCGGGTTCGATGCCAGGTGGTAAATATATCTGCCATATAAAACACATTGGGAAGGTTTTTAATTATATCTTTCATGCACTTATCGATAAAATAGGGAGTTCTTGCCTAGATAGAAGATGTATATATAAAAACCCAGTTCAAGAAAAAATAGATACGACAATGCTGTTCCTGGGTTCGATGCCAGAGCACATTAAAATTTCTCTCATAAGGAATATATGGGAAAAGTAGGACGTCGTTTGAGGGAGTTGCAGCCAAAATTTCTGCCTGAATTTTCACACATTGTTAGAGATGATGATGTGCTGTTGTACTGCATAGTAAGTATGACCTGAAAGACACGGGTTCGATTCCAGACGATTAAGTTGCAGCGAATTTTAAGAATATTTTTAATCATTTTTTTCTTTTGAATACTGTCTCTATATGATGCCGATATGCAATTAGTATTGCCGATCTGCTTGCAGTATGCAAGCTACATTTTACTCGTAATAGATATGAATGAATCCGGAGAAGCATCTATATATAATAGATATATAGAGAGAGAGGATACAAACTCACAGGCCAAACCACAAGCGTCATTGACTTGAAATTTTTACGACATATTGGCCATAGAGTGTAACCGCCAGAAAAATTGCGATTTTGCACCTCAGTGTCATGGGTTCGATTCGAGAGGGCCCCAAAGTCTCGATTTTTCCCGTTTAAATGCATTGCTTTGATATTCGGGAATTTTTAAAAAATACTTCCGGGATACGTAGAGAATCGAAAATCTAGGAGCCTTTATATATGGTCATGATCTATCGAAAACATAAATGAGTTTTACGGAAAATATCATGGGTTCGATGCTAGGTCGAGGCAAAAATCGGCCGTTTAAAATGTATTGTGGCGATTTTTAAGATTTATTTTGGACACCTTCCCGATGGCATGGAAACTTGAAATTCGGCATGGAGTTGGAGATTATAAATATATTTCATAATCAAATTTTACATATTCGCTGATGGTCCTTGGTTCGATCCCAGGGCGCCATTTACATTTCTCAATGCATTTCTAATGGAGATAACGGAAACAAATTTTAGGTACTTCCCGGCATGCTATCGACTTAAAACTTAGCGTGATAGAAGAACCAGTCTTAATAAATCAAACTATGCATTCATAGCTATCAATGTGTCCTGAGTTCGACACCAGGTGTCTCTGCAATCAGAAGTTGATCCGATTTTTAGGAATTATTTTGAAACCTTTCCCAATAATATAGAAACTTGAAATTTGGCATATGGATTGAGATCATTAATAAATTTCAGATACATTTTTTAAATTTCCAAGATCGTCCTTGGTTCGAGTCCCGAGAGCCATTTACATTCGTGAACATTTGAGCGTCTTTTGAGGCAGTTGTAGCCAATATTTCTGCTTGAATTTTCACACATAGTTAGAGATGGTGACCTTTTATTGTGCTACATAGTAAGTTCACCAGTAAGATCCGGGTTCGATGCAAGACGATGAAATTTGAGCGAATTTTAAGAAAAATTTCAATCCTTTTTTTTTCTGAGGAAATCCCCGATATGATGCCGATATGAAATTAGTATTGCCGATCTGCCTGCAGTATGCAAGCTACATTTTACTTGTATGTATATATATATGATATATGAATGAATCCGGAGAAGCATCTATATATAATAGATATATGAATGAATCCGGAGAAGCATCTATATATAATACGAGTAATATGTAGCTTGCATACTGCAAGCAGATCGACAACACTATTATCATGTGGGCATCATATCGGGACGGCCATCAAAAGAAAAAATCTGATGTGGCCAGCACATGACTTTCTCCATATATAAGATGTAAATATTTATCTTCGACAGTAATTTCGAACTCTGTATTCCATCTAAACTTGGAAGATGAGTGATTATTTTATATATTATTATCTTTGACGCAAAAAACATTATAAATAATGTTTTTCGGGACATTATCGATGTAAAACGATGAAATTGGCCCTTCGCCCATAGAGCCCAGAGCGCCCACAAAGTACATAATCCACAACTTCCGGTTTATCAGTATTACATGAATACCTCCTAAACAATCAGTGATACAAAAATATGTTTCCAACAAACATTATAGTAAATTTTATTTTCTAAAACTTATGCAATTAAAAGTATGTACCTAAATATCATATTTTTGGAGATATTTTGAAAACCGGAAATGAGCTTTGAAGAATGAAGCTCTACTTCCGGTTAACTGATTTACTCCAAAAACTAATCAACTCTAACGACACTAACCAAAATACTATTTATGAAATTTGGTGTTGAAACAACGAATGGTTCTCATGTTAGAGCGCCCACAAAGTACATGTCAGCTACTTCCGGTTTATCGGTATTTCACGAATAACTCCTAATCAACCGGTGATACAAAAATATGTTAAATACAAAAGTTATAGTAAATTAACATATCTAAAACTTTTATAAGTAATACAATACACGTATATATCATATTTAGGGAGATATTTTGAAAACCGGAAATGAGCTTTGTTGAATGAAGCTCGAC
This sequence comes from Sympetrum striolatum, assembly GCA_947579665.1. Classification (NCBI taxonomy): domain Eukaryota; kingdom Metazoa; phylum Arthropoda; class Insecta; order Odonata; family Libellulidae; genus Sympetrum; species Sympetrum striolatum. Next base: position 91,215,475 of record OX388346.1, read on the forward strand.
TTCCGGTTTACCGATTTAATCCAAAAACTTATCAACTCTGACAGCACACAAAACACTACTATATATGAAGTTTGGTATTGATACGACCACTAGTTTTCACGTTAGAGCGCCCACTAGCACACACACACATACACACACACACACACACACACACACACACACACACACACACACACACACACACACACACACATACACACAGACATCATTCCGAAAATGTTCAAAACGTGTTCTAGGGACCCCAAAACGTGTATTTCCGTTGAAATCTCGAAGTCGAATTTTTCATGAAAACAATACTTTTTCTATACTTCGTATATGGAGAAAGTAAAAAATGGATTGAAATTTTTCTTAAAATTCGCTGAAATTCCATCGTCTGGCATCGAACCCGGGTCTTTACGTAGAACTTACTATGCAGCACAATAGAACATCACCATTTCTAACTATGTGTGAAAATTCAAGCAGAAATATGGGCTACAACTGCCTCAAAAGACGTTCTAATTTTCACGAATTTAAATGGCTCTCTGGATTGGAACCAAGGACGATCTTGGAAATCTAAAAAATGTTTCTGAAAGTTATTTATGATCTCTATCTATATGCCGAATTTGAAGTTTCTATATTATTGGTAAAGGTTTCAAAATAATTCCTAAAAATCGGATCAACTTCTGATTGCAGAGACACCTGGTGTCGAACCCAGGACACATTGATAGCTGTGAAAGCACTGTTTGATTTGTATGGACTTGATCTTTCTATATGCAAAGTTTGAAGTCGATATCGTCCCGGGAGGTACCTAAAATTTGTTTCCGTTATCTCCGTAAGAAATGCATTGAGGAATTTAATGTCCCTCTGGGATCGAACCAAGGACCATCAGCGAATATGTAAAATTCGATTATGATATATTTTTATGATATCTAACCTCATACCGAATTTCAAGTTTCTATACCATCGGAAAAGGGACCAAAAAAAATCTTAAAAATCGCCACAATGCATTTTAAACGGCCGATTTTTGCCGTGACCTAGCATCGAACCAAGGATAATATTCGTAGATGTCTTTATGGTTTCCTGTAGATATGCACGGCATCTAGCGATCCCTTGAATTTCGACTCTCTCCTTTCCCGGGAAGTGCCTCAAACAAATTTTCGAAAATCCCTGCCATGTATTCTTATGGAGAAAATCGCGACTTTGGGGCCTTCTGGAATCGAACCTATGGCACCGAGGTTCAATGTCGGCTTTTTCCTGGAGGTTACACGTTATGGCCAATATGTCGTAAAAATTTCAAGTCAATGACGCTTGTGGTTTAGCCTGTGAATTTGTATCCTATCTATATACCTATATAGCTATATAGCTATATATATGAATGAATCCGGAGAAGCATCTATATATAATAGATATAATAGATATATATATATATATATATAAAGGTATATTCCATAATAGGTCTAAGAATAGATGAAAATAGAATTTAAGGCAAGGGATGCTGCGGAGATATTTTTTAAATCGAAAGTTAAACCAAGTATCTTGCAATATTTTAAAGAAATCCGACTTATATGCGAATTGATGATTCTCATATTATCAATTACAATTAAATTATACGTAAATTTGATCTGGAGACACTGAACATTAGAAATAAAACTGCTAGCCTAATGTTCCTTTACCGCTTACTAAACAATCGTATAACCTGTCCTATCTTGTTAGAGAAAATTTGCACAAGTGTTCAACATAATTAACCGGAAATAGTCGTTCATTCTCAGTTCTTTATGCTAATAGAAAGACTTTCCTCAACAAAATTGCCGGCAGCTGATAAAAATTTAGTGTCATACAACCCATCAGAACTCTTAATAACTATTGCAAATACAACCCAGACGGTTGGTGCATTGCAAGTTTATAATATTGTAATAATATTAGTAAATAAAAGACGCAGCTGATCCAAACATTTTATTCAAAACAAAGAATTAACGCCGTAAAGGCAGAAAGTTAGAATGGATACAAATCAAATATATATTAATTTGAATGCCAGAAGCCATCTAATCTAAATATTTAAAGCTGAAGTATATGTTTTACTACTCCCCAATGTGTCCGAGCTGAGGTGACTGCTGCTGAAGCTGGAGCTCCTACTTAAGCCTGTGACAAATATTGAATACATGTATGTAATTCATGCTTCACTACGAATTTGAAATTATTGATTTTATTGAATATACGAAGAAAAATGACTACGTCGGCTGTTACCGCTCTCAAAGCCAACACAGTTACCGCTTCTACAATGCAGGTGAACTAAATCACTACTATTAGTGAATATTCTTCAGTGGCAGACACTGGACACAAATGGGCACTGCGACATAAATGGAAATCATACAAGAAACGTCACTTTTCACAAACAAATTCGTAGTTAATATCTTTTTCCTATTCTTGTAATATTTTTTAAGAAAAAGATTATTGATTAAAATTTCCATGAAAAGCTGTAACTGTGAATCAAAAAATTTTGTATTTTCATACAAGTTCGGATTAAAATTACGAATGAAGGGTAATTGGGATTTTAGCATATGCAATAATTGTTCATAAAACTTGAGGTAACGATGGCATAGTTGAATGAAGTTAAGATCACATTATGTGGAGAAAATTTGCAATTGCATCATTCACGTTTTTAACCATCACTGGCAAGATTAAAATCTATTTGAAGCTTTTCATTTAAAAAGTACACACCTAAATACATTGCAGTATTAGAGATGCAATGAACACCTCATAGATGCTGTAAATCCTTCCACTTCTTCCAGCCCATGCATCTCATTCTTTCGTATTCGGAAGTTGTTCGTATGGCGGATCCCGGAGACGAGTATAGGCACTACAATATTGCATGAAATAATATTTTAAACGTCACTTATTACAAACAAATACATAGTTTATGTCTTAACCTTTACTTGTAATATCTATTTATGAAGAAAGTGGTTAACAATTCCAAGATGAGCAGTAACTGTGAATCAAAACATTGAATTCTCATTTTAAGTTCGGTTTCAAATGACGAATGTAACGTTGACAGGCCTTCCGCGTTGGGTTATATTCTTCTTAAAACAATATTTTTACAATTACGATGGTATGGTAGAATGAAGATAAGCTCACGCTATTTGGAGAAAATTCGTGGTTAGATTATTCACATTTTAAATTATAGCTGGTAGAATTTAGATAATATTAAGACAATTGATTGAAACAGGACACATTTGATTAAATATACCCGGGATTGTGTAATGATGTAATAATTAGAGTGCACCATGACAATAACAAAGATTTCAATAAACAAAGTTTTGTCAGCTGCCAAATTAAAGAATTGGTTGAAGAGAACACCCGGTATTAGATCTACAATATGTAGAATATACCTTATAAATGCTGTAAATCCTTCCACTTCTAGTTCCTCGGGCATTTAGTCCCGGTCTTCTATGTTCGCAAATTACTCTTGCTGGTTCAGTCTGTCTTACTTCAATCTACGGTTAACATCATCAGCAGATGTGTTGCCGGTATGGAGCATTGGCCAAGACTTCGAGTCACGGAGGGATCTAAATGTATGCATTATTAATTTATGCGCAGATTAACGATTATTTTTCGTCTTAAATTTCACATAGTACTGCTTTATTATGAAATTCATATCATATCTCGTTGACCAGGTTCTCTGGTTCCCGGGTTCGGTAGAGTTTTTGACTGAATCACTTACTTCTTCTGCCACTTCATTTCCACGAAGACCAAGAATTACCTCCTTAACCAGGTTTTCTGTTCTCCGGGATGATCTGCCTTCACATTTCCTTCTTCCACTACATTTCCACCAAGACACCTAAACGAATTGTAAGTAATGTAGGAATGGTCAAGCAGGGAGTACAGAATACTTTATAGCATGTAGATACATCCGTAAACTTCATTGCAATTTGATAAGATCTTTCTATGGCTTTATCGGTCGTAATGGTAGAGATATGCTTTTTCATGGAGTTAATGTAAGCCGGCATATTTGCACAGATATTTTCCTTCCTATCTTTGCAGAAATATTCTCCAGTCCTCTCTCAAGTAGAAGATATGGCGGATAGCGAAAATAGCGGCTAAAATCCAAGAGGTATGATGTACCTCTGATTTACCTGCCGCAAATCCTTCCAAGCTGATTTCTTCAAGTCCCGCTCCAATGTGTTCACACGTGAATCTGGTTGGCTCTGAAGTCGCTCGTCTGAAGGACCATACTCGATCAAGTTGATCATGATCTCTGTTTCCCATGTTGACAAAAAGAAATTTCAGACAGCAATCCAAACTCTTTTATTTTACAGTAGTATCTTTAAAATGCTACGTTGCTATAAATAAAACTTGGTTGCTACAGACGCTTAAAGGAAATTTCATTATTTTTACTTGTCGTATACTTTTCCACGAGATTCTTCACAGCATGTTACTTATATCTTAGAGAGATATTTCGACTGGTTATTTGCTTTATCGAAATGAATGCTAGATATTGCGCTGGAAGGCATGCAGAAGTATCATATCTTGATCTTTCAATGTTCAATTCTATTTTTGATACAGTTAAATTAATAGATCATTGAAGATTGAGGCATGAGATAATATCATTATAATCGACATTTAAGCCTAAACTGGTCTCTAAAGTGAAGTTTAACTAAATAGCCAGGTCGAGTGAGCCTAAAAAGAATAACAAATAACGGCTAAGAATAACTTCGGGCATAATAAACGTTTTGACATTGAATGAATGTGTATACAGTTTAATTTGGAACCGTTCGAATATAACAGGGGTAAGAGTATCGTCATTAACTCACTGATTATCGTAATTAATCATACATACATAGTAAAACTTACTTAATTTTTTGTTGCAATTAGGGTTTGAATAAAAAATGAAACGATGATATGGAAAAGATGTCATCATTTTGTTAATAATTTGTTTACTAAAAATTAATAATTTTCAATTTACGCACAGTTGTTGAAAAGGTAATAATCCTTATCAACGTTATGCTGGTTTATAGAGAATATAAGAGACCATCAAGGTAACCAAAAACCTTAATATAGGCATTGATGAACGGAAGTAATCAGAATGACCGGGACTCACGTACGTTTCACGCATGTAAATTCCAACAATTATTATGCATTTTAGTTACTGAATTTCATTTCACTTGTACTACGATTTCAAATCCACTGGCACGTTTAAAAGTAGTATAAGCAGCGAGATGATCCCAGAATGAAGATGGAGAATCTACGACTAATCTATTGATGGGAAAATGTAAAGAATGTATCCTCAATGTTTTTCATCAGTCACTGAAAAAGTAAAAATTACACAAAATCAATTCTACGGGAACCGTGTTGAGGAAGGCAAATCAAAAATGTTTACCAACATCAAATTAGGATTCTCCGATGCCTTATCACATGAACCTAAATGGGAATTCACATATCACTAATGTAATGGGCTTTAAAATATTAAATTAAATCAATAGTCTGAAAGACCTTTAGAAGAAATAAAATTGCAAATACTATAAATCTTTAGCACCACGATCAGTATACTTTAGTAATCTTTTGCTTCATAGTTAGTTATCATACTCAACCTAATTATTTATCAGATAATGAATTTAAACTAAAAAGGACAGCATCAATACCTGTCCCCAGTAATTTTGTTTCTTACCTTCGCCAAACACTTTTTTCTTTCCTTCGCTTATGGTGTTGTATTTTACTCTTAGTTTCTCACAGGATTTGCAACTATGTTCCTAAACAGACCCACAAGCCGCCTCAAACCATTCAGGCTACGTTATCTTACATCTGCATGTAGAAACTACAACGAAGAAAAATAAACAAGGTAACATTCCTTCTGATTCCACGTTTCTCTATTACTTATCTTACTTATCTTATTAATTATCCATAGTTCTTCTTCATACACGAAATATAGCAATAACATCTGCTGATCTGTGGTGCTGTGGGTTAATACGGCAAACTGATAGAAACGTTCCTTTGAGCGGGGTAAGCAAGAGGAGAAGCTTTGTGTTATTTACGTATCGCTTTGAAAAGTATTTATATTGTGACACACGAAAAGCTCATACGGACCCATTGCTGCGCGAATTTGTTGAAGGTCTCATGTATTAAACTAGTGACTAGACTTTTCAATTTCGGGGTATAATATCCCTATCACCGAACGTATGTACACTTCTACAAAATCCTATTAAGGCTTAAACGTGTTACAAAAAATATATTTGTTCTGGTATTATGATCGGAGTCTGTAACTTTGAATTACTCTATGCATGCTTTCCGTGGGAGTGTCTTAGTATTGCAGAAATGATGTATTTGCTAATTCAAATATACGAATCAATAATGAACAGTATCAATTCTAAAGATTCCAATAATGGTGTTGAAGTATAGGCAAGTGTGGGTTATTTATTTCGACTCCGAAATATATATGTTTTTGGCAGCTCTTCATGCATAAAGGTAGATCCGAGGAATGGTTTTTGATAGCCATGTTTTCGTCCGTAGCTTAATTTTGTATCTAAGAATAATTTATTTGAATAATCCATATACTGCTAAGCCCTTTGCGAATGCTACCACTCCCACCATTCAGCAGTAATAATGCTAGTATTATAAATACAACTCATTGAAAAAAGAGAAAAATAGTTGGACTGCCGAAGAAAGTGATAAACGAGGTAATTAGGGAAATGAATAAAAACGCAGAAGTCGATAGATTATCACCAGCATGAGTACTAAAAATATTCATAGGAATACAATTTGCCTCAGCAAGGTACTATGAGCATTAGGAGAAAAATCACGATGTTTTATTAACGATACTATTTTTATAAGTGCTTCGACCGCTTATGTCCATTCACAGGTAAAAATCGAAGGTGGGAATGCTCACACTAAAGTTGAACGCATTTCCAACATGGCTGTCCGCGATTCGACGTTGTCATAACTTAGACGCATCGAGGCAGTATAGAACAGAGTGAATATTATACTGTACACCCAAAGCAGCTAAATAAATCAATCAATTGAACGAAAATGGGGAAGAATTCATAGTTTATGAAAATTGAGAAACAGGATACAGACCGAACAACAAAACGAAAATAAGTGACAGAAGATAACGTGGAAGACGAAGGAACAAATGCAAGTCAATTGGCGCAGAATTTAGAAGATATATCGTCCATCGACGTCGGTATTGATCCATCACGATGTTATACAGACCACTGAAAGTTTGAGCGTTTATTTCTCCTGTTAATTTTAATTTAATCAATTGAAGCATGTATCTTTAGAGATCTTCATTTTTAAACAGGACGGACTAAGGATTCGTGGTAGTTATTATCAGTAGACAGATAGATAATAAAAACTTTTACTACATAAGGATAAATAATGCGTACACGACCTAGGTTCGGTAATTAAACTACAACATCATATCCCGCAGTGAAGTAAACGTTTTTATTGTACGAACTTTTTTTTTCATAGAAATACCAAAACTTTTTAAGAAATCGTTTTGTGATATAGGTTTATTACCTATCAAGATTAATATTGTATCCAAGACCGTCTTTCCATTTTCCTAAATCCAACCAAAATGCATCGTAAGTCTATATTATTGTAATAGAATAAAACGCGGTATCCATTCAAACATTTTATTGGAAAAAATGAATTTGAGCCGATGAAAAAGGAATTTAGAGTACATCAAATATATCAATTTGAATGCCAGAAGCTATCTAATCTAAATATTTAAAGCTAAAGTATGTGTTTATTACTACGAGTACTCCCCAATGTCGGACGTATCCGAGCTGTGGTGAATGCTGCTGAAGCTTGAGCTCCTACTTAAGCTTGCGTCCCCAATGTCGGACGTATTCGAGCTGTGGTGACTGCTGCTGAAGTTGTCGTAGACAGTGAGATTTCTCCTACATAAGCCTGTGAAAGATATCGAATACATATATATGATAATGGCTCACTACGGATTCCATAATATTGACGTAATATATTTTTAAAAATGGTATAAAATGACACTTACCTTGGCTGTTACCGCTTGGGAAGGCAATACATTTATCGGATCTGCTATACACGTGCACAAACTCACTAATGTTAGTGAATGTTCTTCTGTGGCAGACCCCGGGGACGAATGGGCACTACGATATAGATGGACATTATGACATTATTCATTAGAGACTTCACTTTTCACAAACACTTGCGTGGTTAATATATTTTTCCTTTAATTGCTCTTTTAAGGATAATATACATGGTCTACATTTGCAAGATAAGCATAAAGTGTGGGTCAATCGATTGCAATTATCCTACAAGTTCAGATTAAAGTTACGAATGAAGCGTTAGCGGGCCTTCCACATATCCTATAATTTTTCGTATAACGTGAGGTAAAGATTTTAATGAAATTGAGCCCATATTATGTTGAGGATTTTTAATCGATCGCTTGCAGGATATAAATCAAATTACAAAAGTTTACTTATAATTTCACCTAATTGAATAGAAGTGTTAGAGTTACAATGAGTACCTCATAGATGCTATAGATCCTGCCACTTCTTGTTCTTCGGGCTTGCAGCCCCGGCCTGATATCACCGCAATTGATTCTCGCTGGGTCAGAAGTTGTTCGACTGAAGGACCAAAATATGTGACTGGTGAGATTATGAACCCAGTGAAGGCATATTTCGTGATATAAATTTAAAATATCTTTGTGTGTTCTAGAGTTTCATACTGTCTTACCTCAATCTACGATTATGTTCATCAGCAGTTGGGTTGCCGATGTTGAGCATTGGCCATGACTTGGAGCCACGGAGTGATCTAAATACATGTATTATTAATTTTAGGACAGGATATCGAATACTATAAAGTTTCTTAAATATCAGAAGATACTTCTTTATTCTAGAATTCATAAGTGAATTACCTCCTTGACCAGGTTTTCTTGTCTCCGGGTTGATCTTCTTCCAATACATTTCCACCAAGACACCTAAAAATTTGTAGAAATACTGTATGCCATATCATATGTAGAATATTTAATCAAATGCAGATACATCCGTATACTACTAATTAGCATAGATCTTTCTATGCCTTTATCGGTCACCATGGTGTAGATATGCCTTTTCGTGGAATTAATGTAAGCCGGCATATTTCTACTCACCTGGGTAAAAACATCCTCCAATCCTTCATCCAGGTGAATAGATGGCAGAGGGTCATGGCTTTCGATAAAATCCAAGAGATTATCATCCTTGAAGTTTTTAGTCGACTTACTACTTCGTCGTAGAAAATTAGACTGAATCCGTTGTTAGGGCCGAGCATTGTTGTCGTATCGAAGGCCGAAACTTGCTCATTCGGTTTAAGGCTGCGATAGCTCGACAAGTTGCGTGAATATTAGTTTAGAATCAGTGTCCTGCCGTAGCGATATCATCAGTGGATATTTATATGCACGGTAATGGATATCTCCGTAATCAGCGCTGCCATTCTCATCAGGAAAATTTCTGATGTTTTTTTATTGATGCTGAATATGTCTCCTGCATGGTATTTGATGACCTATTATGAATACTTTAAATCCTCAGGTATAATATTTCTGTGTTCTTCTGAAATGTATTTTGTTCTTTAGAAGCCGGATTTATTACACCATAATCCTGTAACTTTTGTTTGAGACTTATAGTAGTCGGGATGAAGACAACAAGATGAAATCATACCTACTTTATCCTCAGGAACTCAATCCTCTAGCTCAGGGGTAGGCAACCTTTTAACTATGGTGTACCCAGCTACTGTACCAATATAGTTCAGGGTGCCGCCTTAATTCTTTTTACCAGAAAGTAATAGTATACCTATGTCCATCACATTACATAATAGAGTTTTATGGGAGAGTAATTTGATACCAAATTTATCCTTTAAAGATATTTATTTAAAAAAACAACATAGAATTTCAACGCAATTTAAAACATTTTAATGCGAACCTTGTCCTGTACCGCTTTAGTTAATATTTCAATATCAGGGGTATTATTTGTCACTTTTAATATCACACAAGATTCTGAATGTTCAGTCGTTAAACGACTTCTCTGTGGACTCAAAATATGTTTCATATGAGAAAAAATTTGTTCACAGAGATATGTAGAACCAAAAGCTGAAAGCAGAGCAAATTCAATTATCTTCAAACGATTAAATCTTTCGGGTAAAGACATCCAACAATTTAATATGGCAGTCGATTTTTCCTTAGGGTGATCTTCCAGATATTTTCGTATTTCCATATATTTTGCTTTCCAAAATTCTGAGGATGTTAGTTCGATAAGTTCCATTTCAAATTATATCCACTCAAAAATTGAGAAATCAAATGGGATTATTAATGGATCTATTAAATCTGGATTAATGAGGAAGGAATTCATAGGCATATAGGCCTCAAAGTCTTTGCATCTTTTGAAAATTTCCTCTAAAAGTGCTTCAACGTATGTTATAAGTTCATCCTTGTCATGGTGAATTTATTTGAAATCGCTTTAATATTTGGGAAGTATTTGTAGGTACTAGTATTAATATATGAGAGATATATATCTAATTTTGTAGAAAATCCTTTCCAATATCCTTTCCAATCCCGGTGGGAGCCAATGTGCGAAATGACCTGAGCTGTCGAAGCACTTTTAACAATACTACTACTACTACCCCCCTTTCCAATATCCAAAAAGTTCGAGCGCAGTTTGGCTCTGTCCTTGCAATCTTGTTTAGTTCATTGAGATGTTTAGTTATATCAGTCAGAAACATCAATTTGCATAACCATTCTTTATCGTTCAATTCGAGGAAATGTTGTTTCTTCTCATTAATAATAATAATAATAAATGGCCTTATTTCGGGCGAGATTGAGACTAGAAAGTCTTACACCTAACCCACCATCATATGCGAAACAGAAAGAAAGAGATTGTCTGCAAAAGTACACGAAAAAAAGTAATATGTGGATTGAAAAAACCTAAGCTGAGGGCTCAGGAAAAAAATATTTCACGGCAGGAAAACACTCACAAGAGGGTGAGTGTGAAAAACCTGCGAAACTTAAAGATAGAAAACCATATTTTTGATGAAGGAGAAAGAAAAGGGTTATGATAGACAGGCAGTGAAAATATAGAAATTGTACAATAAGAAAGGGGAAAAACATAACTACATTACAAACAATCAGATAAAATAAATCAACTTCACTAAACTGACATTAATTATAGATGAATTGAAATGAACGTTGAACAATGGGAGATAAATCCCAAAGATTTTAAGAAAATGCAATTACATCAAGAAATACATACAAATGAAAGATTGAAAGGTTTAGTCTCACTCATTAAGAAAAACTTGAATGTGTTCCAGACATGACACGAACTTATTCAAGACATTACCTCGACTAAGCCAACGGACATGGCTGTATAAGGGGAGGTCCACATATTCACTTTCCATTTCTTCTAAAAGAGATTTAAATTGCCTGTGTGTCAATGAAGAACGAGACATTATGAAATTAACTATTTTAAAAACAGTGTTCATTACAGGAATTAAGCGCTGTGACGAAATTTTGGCAACTAAACTTTCCTGGTGTATTATACAATGAAAGCTTAATAGTTTACGTCCAATATGATTTTCTAGAAGTTTGACAAATCCTCCATCCTTGCCAACCATTGCAGGTGCGCCATCTGTAGTTACACAAAACATTTTTCTTATATTAATGTTTTTGCTATCAAAGTAATTTATGAATGAGGTAAGATCCTGCCCCGTTGTTGTCCCAGACAGAGGAATCAAGCTACACAATTCTTCATAAACCTGATCTTTACCACAATACCGTGCAATTACAGCAAGCCGTGCAACATCATTTATATCGGTGCTTTCATCAACAGCGACGCTAAATGCAACAGCTTCTTGTATTCCTAAATTCTGTTTTGTTGCAACATTTTCTGCCATTTTAGTTATTCTTCTTTCAATTGTTCGTGCAGAAGCCGGTATCTGTCGAATTTGGGATAATATTGCATGTTGGTTGGGTAAATCGCTAAACCACTTTTCAGCACTTTTTATAAAGATTTCCTTTATATATTCCCCATCTGTAAATGGTTTACCTTTGACAGCTATGCAGTGAGCAATTGTGAAGCTGCATTCTGTCGCTTTAGGCTTCATTCCAGTTATTCTTCAAAATAAAGCTGCTTGTTTCTTGTAATCAGCAACAGCTCGCTTTATAGCTTCACATTTTTCACCGTTGTTATTAAATATGGATTGGTGTTTTCTTTGGAAATGTCGTTGTACACTTGACGTGCGGCATAAAACGCTCTCGCGACGTATCACACATAGAGCACGATCTTTTTGTTGTATAAACCCATATTCATCCATCCAAGAGTCTTGAAAACTACGAACATCAAGTTTTTAGTTCTTATTCTACATCTTTTTAAATAGGATAATTTTAATAAAAATTAAATCAATAGGAAATATATAATACAAGTAACAGATCAAATCTAATTACATACCTTCGCAATTACACCAACTATTTTCTTGGTGTAGTAATTCAGATATGCAGTTCGGGTATTGCTATTATCGTTAAAAATTTCAAAATTTAAGTTTTCACAATATAAATACTTGACGACAGAATACCTCTCGAAACTAGATGATATCTGCTTCCACACTCGGCGTGTAATGCCGTCTCCCGCGCAAAACAATTACGATTTTTCGAATTGCGCTAACTAATTCGAACGCGCACCTTTCCTTTATCCTTCCTTGCGACAAAGTACATGCGAGAGTTACAGGGTTGACATCCCTCGCTCGTTGCAAGGTGTGCCATTGAGAATCCCACCGCGTGCCAAGCCTGGCACGCGTGCCATAGGTACCCCTGCTCTAGCTCTTAACATCCATTTACAACCATTCGCGTTGATTTTTTTATCTTTGCTTTCCATTACTGGATCTTACTATCATCACTGCATGTAATAGGAAATTTTAAACTCACCAAAAAAGCTATGACGACGAGATCCACGTAGTATCTGTATGACTTGAACCTCTCCCATTGTTTACGACTCTAAAATGGAAGTTGATCCTCTCTGGGATACCAGTGTTGATGGATCTCGCGGGGGGGGACTTTTTAAGCATTTTATTGCTCGGAATATCTCTTGCGCATTCTTTTCAAATTGTGGCGTGGTTGCAAAGGGAAGTAAAATATTGCGTCAATCAATCTCTCGCTAATTGTGGATCGGTTGTGCATGGCAAAATAACTTTGCAGTGTAAAGAAAGAAAATTTGGAGCACGGATGTTAGGAATGAGAGTTTTATTATCTCCAGTAGCCGTCGTGCCTCGTCTCTTTCACCGGTATTCCGAGAGAATGTGAAATGAGACAGCACTTTTTAAGAGCACCCAATACGTATTTCGAAGGCTTTCATCTTCGCTGGGATTTGAAACCTCTAATAACTTAGCAGCGTTCAACCAGAAATACTTCAATTTATTTTTTAATTCTGTAATTTAATTAATTTGATTGTAAAAGCTGTTATTTGGTGTATCTGCATGATGGTGGAAGTAACTAGGCAAAAGGTTCACAAAACATTTCGTTTAAAGCGACCGGACCGGTTTCAACTATCAATTGCCATCTGTGTTGTTTTTAAGTTGTGGCCTGATGATAAGCATTAAAAAAAATATTGTGTGAATCCTTTGCTTAAATAATTCCACCATTATATGATTTTAATTTATAAATGCATTAAATTATTTAAATTAAGAAATTAAAATAGCATTAAAGTCTTACTGGTGGAACTTTGCTCAGTTATTTTATCTCATTTCCAGTAACAGAGTTCCAAATAATCAAGGCTTCTTCGATCTAATAAGCAGAAATATCTTAAGAAATCGTATCTGGAGATAGGTTTCTTTCCCCAAAAATGCTCTTCCTACTACAATGGAGGTCTTTAAACATGCTTTCGCAAAGGAATTTGCCTCTGCGACGAATATCAAAGTCGCCTGTAGGAAACCGAATGCTTCCGTTTCCGAAATATAAGGTATTAATAAAGGAATAATTTTTTCTGTAATCCTCAATCTTTATCTCCAACGTCCTTTTTCAACGCGGTCCCTTGCCATTACCCTCTCATCTTCTATTGCTTTAAAATATGGACGTGCCGAATGACATAGTGAATGTAGACGATATTAGCAAGTAATTTTAAAAATTAAAGTCATTTGAACCAAAAATTCCAAAGAGAATTGATTTTTCACCAACGCCGGAGAAGCAACAGGGGCATGTTTATGGCTGGCCCGGTACTTGTGTTTGAAAGCCTCCGTACCCCGGTTTCACGACCATTTTATGACCGACCGGACGAGCGAAACCGGTGAGTGTGTAACTAGCCATACTGTCGCGTTTTCACTTAGAATAAAAATGTGCACTTTCACAAAACACTCCGTGAGGCTACAACTGATGATAATTAAGTTTTGGTTCTTGTACTCGAAATAGATGAGCATTATCTAATTCACAAAATTAAATTAATGCTTTCAGCCATATTATTCTTAGTCACTCGAATAAAAATAGGATTTCTGCACTTTTCTGCCAGTGAGTGTTTCTAACTGGGTAACATAAGCCATTGTTAATAACGGTCATAACGATTTTGAAATCACGGAAATGGTCGTTTGAAATTTACCGATAAAAGTTGCTGCAGTCTTAGGTTGCAAAATTTATATATTTGAGCTTGATTAAAATTTTATCAACTCGATGTTTAAATATTTTAAAGATTTTGAGCTATTTAATTTTCTTATATTATTTTTACAACACCTACTTAAGTTTCGTTCCCCTTTAATTCGGGGACATGCTAATATATATCGTTCCTACGTTAGGTTAAGGTTAGGTCTCTCGTTTTTAATATTATTGAGTAAGTTTCTTTTTATTTTTATTCTCTATTATCATCATCTAATTCACGAAATGAATTTAATAGATTCTGCCGTATTTCTCTTAGGAACCAAATTAAATTTTTTCTGTTTTCTTCTAGTAAGTGTTTTGTTTTCTTTTTTAATCGTAAGCAATGGTTGTAACGGTCACAGTGATTTGGAAATAACGGAACTCATCGTTTGAAAGTTCGGGATAAAATTTCATGTCTGCCCTCGTGTTCTTCGGGTACAATGTTTGCATTACTGAATTTGATAAGAATATTATTTTATGATGTTTTATTGATTTGTTGTTTCAATATTTTTCAAATTTTTAGAAATTTCATTTTCTCGGATTTCCGTAATTGATTGCCGTGTGAGTCGTTTCGAAAGAAAAGGGCAGCTTTCGTCGCCGAGGACCTCTTCCGGATTTCTAAATTAGGTGAAGTTCTACTCTTCATTGTATTCTACTTTAAATATTTCCTCATTTTATGCAATTGCTAAATACCATGACTTTTTGTTGTTATAAATAAACTAGATATTTAATTATGATTCTGAAATAATGGTGCTATTCTACAATATTTGTGAAAGGTTTTTGCATAAATAGACGAATCATCGACAGGAGCTATAATGTAGTCTGAGAATGAATTCGGGTAGTAACTGTTAGGAAATAGAATATGTATGCGATTTCATGAAGCAACTCCTCAAAAGTAATCCATATATCTTTGTACACAGGTTTATTACATTCTGATATTGGAACTCTTACTTGGATGCTTATTCGCTTTGCTATTATCATTATATTTTTAACGCCATCCTAATTATCCACTCCTTAATCTTGGTAGGAATGCAATACACCCCTCATGTGAATCTAAATTTTCCATACATCGTTTTCCTTTAAGCTTCGTCATTGTAAACAACAATTTTGAGTACTTGAAAGCTTTGCCATAATTGTATCAAGTGGTAGAATATAAATTAAATTGATTACATATATAATTGAAAATTCAACCAACTTATATAGCTTTCTGATTAGCTAGCCGTAACTCGATCTGCACTAATGTAATGAGATTTGAGTGCTCGTAAAACGTTTCCAAACGATCTGTTATAACAAATAGAGTAACATAAAATACTGCAGGATTCGCTAATTCTAGCCTTCAAGTGTACAGATTTGAATTGTTTTCCGAATACTTTTTCTAAATCGATTTTCCTATTCTTCATAAAATCAAGACGTTCAGGCCGAAGGTTGTGGAACACCGCGGCGTTATATGATTTGCCAGAATTTAACATGAAAGAAGCCAAATTTTAACCATTAAGTTTAAACCATACAATATTAGAACGTTTAAACCATACAAATTATTTCCTCGCAGACCCGAAATTGAGTTCCAAATTTCTTTAAAGCTCTCGCCTCCATTTCTTAAGGTCAAAGTGTGCTCTTTTCTACATTATTGCCATGCTTAGAGTTTAAATTAGCTTATTTTTAATATGCAACACTTTCTGAACGTGTTATCCTATGCAGCTCCTGAAATATCCGTTTTCACCATGCTAAAGTAATCTTCCGTTACCTGCCTCCGCCGTTCAATTTATTTGCTGCGACACCCAGTGTCGACCCTTTAGCGAGTTGTTGGTAAGAGCAGCCTTAGTGTTAACGCTCAATTTTATGAGAAATACGTAGTTTTCTATACTAGCAGGTATTGTCTACGTTTTTACTACAGACATAATGTATATTATGGACCAAACTCTTACATAACCAGCTATTTACATAGAATTTGATTTAACACAATTTTCTTATAATCTATATCTATATCTATATATATAATAAATCTGTAGAGGTGGTCGTGTCTGTACATTGATCCGATTTCAAAAAAAGTTGTATTGCTGGATACTGGGGTTGTTCCCGAGTTCGAAACACGTTTTAGAAATTTTCATGTCTGTCTGTCTGTCTGTCTGTCTGTCTGTCTGTCTGTCTGTCTGTCTGGATGTTACAGCATCACTCAAAAACTATCCGACCGATTTTGATGAAATTTGGTATGATGGTCATTTGTCATCCGGGGAGTGACATAGGCTACCTTTTATCCACCTAGCTGTCCCCAGTTCGTCCCCAGTCGGGGTCAAAAATCTATTTCACGCTATAACTCTAAAGCTAAATATTTTCAAAATTTCAAAATTCGTACAATATTAAAAGTTTCCCATGCGCAAATGATAGGCTAATTTTTGTTGACCCAACTGTACTCGGTTCGACTCCAGAGGGTCGAATAGTTTCCATAAGAAATACATGGGAAGACATTTTTATAATTTGCACGAAACTTTTCTTTAACAAAATTAAATTAGAAATAATGGTCCTTTGAAACTAAAACTAACACCAAAACAAAGGAAATAGAATAAAGTTTCTTATTTTGGTCGTAGAATATTGCTTTCACTTCGAAGTTGTGAGAATTAGGACGTAAAATACGAAAATTTTATGAGAATCTGACATTGTAAACAACCCGTCGTCATGGCCAATCTCAATATCTTTAAATTCAAATTCGTTAGCACTAGCGCATCATCAACAACCAAGCTTTGTTTATAGCAACACCTGTGTTTGTTGATTCTTTACGTGAAATTGATGTTTATCGTCGTATTAAATGAATCTAAAGGAAAAGGAAAAGGTGCGAAATGACCTCAGCTGTCGAGGCACCTTCATAATTACTACTACTACTTAAATGAATCTTCTTTCCTCATATTAAGTAATTATATCTTCTTAGCTTGGTAAGTTGATAACTTTCTCATTCTTATTTTCCGATCTAAATAATAATCGTTTTATTTAGCGTCCCGCTGTAAATTTAATCTTTAACGCTGAAGAATAAATCAATCAAGATATTTGAAATATCCCTGCATTCAGTGATTGCTTCCATTGAAGTGTCAATAATTGGGCTTAATGAGCAGCAAGGAATGACAAGCCTTTTATAGCTGACTTGAAAGGTAAACGAATTTTGTACTTTTAGATATAGAATGGGAATTTAAACCAAGAAATGTTTTAGTGGATCATCTATTGGTGTGTTTAAGTATAGTTACTGTCCACCTACTCGATATCTTTAAATTTGAATTCAAATTCGTTAGCATACGCGCGACTGAAACAATCAAGCTTTGTTTATAGCAACGCCAATATGTATTGATTATTTACGTGAAATTAATGTTTATCGTCGTATTAAATGAATCTTCTTTTCTCATATAAAGTAATTATATCTTCTTGGCTTGGTAAGTTGATAACTTTCTCATTCTTAATACTAATTGTTTCATATAGCGTCCCGCCGTGCATTTAATGAATCAATCAAGATCGTTGAAATACCCCTGAATTCAGTGATTGCTTTCTTTGAAGTGTAAAGAATTGGAATTTAAGCAGCAAGGAATCGCAATCCTTTTATGCCGGATTGGAAAGGTAAACGGATTTTGTGTTTTTAGATATAGAATTGGAAATTAAACCAAGAAATGTTTTAGTGGATCATCTATTGGTGTGTTTAAGTATAGGTACTATCCACCTATATCTTTTCTTGATAGTGATAATCATACATATTGGTATTTTGTTATATCTTAAATAATATGTTTAAATGTTCGTGCTAAACGGTTGCCGATACGTTATTAAGTTTTTTAGACTATAAAATATGGAACACCTCTCTCAGATTATGGGCGGCTGTCCTTAATTTTTCTGCTTCGGTTCTATGCTGGCTGCTCAAATGTTATCATTAGAAATACGCCTCAATATGTATGTTGTATGTTGCAGGGTTTAATTATTCCAAAAAATCAAAGTAGTATTCATTTTACGGACTCTAGACAAGTATCGAAGGAGATAAAATATGCATGTATTATTTTCATTGCTGTAACTAATAGATTCTAATTCTAAGCAAGGACAAATTGGATAAACTGAATAAGAATTTAGTCGAATAAGCATCATTTCGAAGTATGACCTCTAACAAGATATTTCACTTTCGAAGTCTTTTTCGTTAATTTACTTCTCATTTTCAGTTACATATACTGTAGAAATTCCCTCTAGAATGAAGTATTGCTGGTATATTGTTTTCCTTCAGTCCAATATTAAACTCGGTAACTTTTTTCAGATATATTACTCTATACATGAAAATATCATCTTTGAATAAGGACAGGGTTAAGGTGACTTTTCACATAAGGGCGTGCACCAAGGAAAATTCCCAAGGAAAAACGGTCTTGAAAATTCCACCTCCTCCTCATTCCACGAGAAAAATTTGCGAGCATTTCTTATCACTACCGATTACATCGCTTAAATGAGATAACTCCCATAAGTTTGAATGTCTACTTTCGCTTTGATTATGTTTCCTCATTCCACGTTTATAAAAATATCGGAAGACAATATTTTTCGTCAACGGTATCTGAAAACATTGAAATTAAATTAAATCCTATTCAAGAGAAGAGGTAAGAGTTCACTCTGATTTTGCAACATAAAGGTCAAATTATTACTGCGATATAATTAAACAGATGCGCCGCTTACATTATCAATAGGATAAAAATTTTCTACACAATTCATACAGTTAAGTAAACAGCAGAGGATCATTTATTAAGTGTTAAGTAATTAAATTAAGAAAACGGCCGACGCCATCTTAAGGATATTAGGTGTTAATTCATAAAAGGACGAGTTCTAATTAGATTAACTGCTATACATCGTAATTCGTTTGCGGCGTTTATTTGTTAATTCGTTTATTATATAGTTTCGACGATTTCACTGACTCGCTGTCTAACGGACATATTGGACGTGCTAAGCGACTGGTTCATTCGTTTTCGTTTGTGGTTCACAAGATTTGTGTGGCTATTTTTGTGATTTCGTCTCCATTCATTTGGTACTCAGTTGTTTCCTCTATTTGTTGTAGCGACTGGTGCATTAGTTTATTCTGTGATTTACATTTGTGTAGCTGTTTTTGTGATTTCGTAAGACACATAGGATGAAGAGAAGTATTGTTTTTTCATAAATTTAAGAGTTCTCATATCTAAATTTTTTTCATATGTAAATTTCATTACTTCCGATTTACATTCATTTTTCCGTTGAGAATCAACGGGCACTCCGCTAGTATATAATAAATCTGTAGAGGGGGTCGTGTCTGTACATTGATCCGATTTCAAAAAAAGTTGTATTGCTGGATACTAGGGTTGTTCCCGAGTCCGAAACACGTTTTAGAAATTTTCATGTCTGTCTGTCTGTCTGTCTGTCTGTCTGTCTGTCTGTCTGTCTGTCTGTCTGTTACAGCATCACTCAAAAACTATCCAACCGATTTTGATGAAATTTGGTATGATGGTCATTTGTCATCCGGGGAGTGACATAGGCTACCTTTTATTTACCTAGCTGTCCCCAGTTCGTCCCCAGTTGGGGTCAAAAATCTATTTCACGCTATAACTCTAAAGTTAATTATTTATAAAATTTCAAAATTTGTACAATATTAAAAGTCTCCCTAGCGCAAATGATAGGCTAATTTTTGTTGACCCAACTGTACTCGGTTCGACTCCAGAGGGTCGAACAGTTTCCATAAGAAATACATGGGAAGAAATTTTTATCATTTGCACGAAACTTTTCTTTAACAAAATTAAATTAGAAATAATGGTCCTTTGAAACTAAAACTAACACCAAAACAAAGGAAATAGAATGAAGTTTCTTATTTCGGTCGTAGAATATTGCTTTCACTTCGAAGTTGTGAGAATTAGGTAGTTAAATACGAAATTTTATGAGAATCTGATATTCTAAACAACCCGTCGTCAAGGCCAATCTCGATATCTTTAAATTCAAATTCATTAGCATTAGCGCATCATCAACAACCAAGCTTTGTTTATAGCAACACCAGTGTTTGTTGATTCTTTACGTGAAATGAATGTTTATCGTCGTATTAAATGAATCAAAAGGAAAAGGTGCGAAATGACCTCAGTTGTCGAGGCACCTTCATAATTACTACTACTACTTAAATTAATCTTCTTTCCTCATATAAAGTAATTATATCTTCTTAGCTTGGTAAGTTGATAACTTTCTCATTCTTATTTTCCGCTCTAAATAATAATCGTTTTATTTAGCGTTCCGCTGTGAATTTAATCTTTAACGCTGAAGAATAAATCAATCAAGATATTTGAAGTATCCCTGAATTCAGTGATTGCTTCCATTGAAGTGTCAATAATTGGGCTTAATAAGCAGCAAGGAATGACAAGCCTTTTATAGCTGACTTGAATGGTAAACGAATTTTGTACTTTTAGATATAGAATGGGAAATTAAACCAAGAAATGTTTTATTGGATCATCTATTGGTGTGTTTTAGTATAGTTACTGTCCACCTACTCGATATCTTTAAATTTGAATTCAAATTCGTTAGCATACGCATGACTGCAACAATCAAGCTTTGTTTATAGCAACGCCAATATGTAATGATTCTTTACGTGAAATTAATGTTTATCGTCGTGTTAAATGAATCTTCTTTTCTCATATAAAGTAATTATATCTTCTTAGCTTGGTAAGTATATAACTTTCTCATTCTTAATTTCCGATCTAAATACTAATTGTTTCATATAGCGTCCCGCCGTGCATTTAATGAATCAATCAAGATCGTTGAAATACCCCTGAATTCAGTGATTGCTTTCTTTGAAGTGTAAAGAATTGGAATTTAAGCAGCAAGGAATCTCAATCCTTTTATGCCGGACTGGAAAGGTAAATGGATTTTGTGTTTTTAGATATAGAATTGGAAATTAAACCAAGAAATGTTTTAGTGGATCATCTATTGGTGTGTTTAAGTATAGGTACTATCCACCTATATCTTTTCTTGATAGTGATAATCATACATATTGGTATTTTGTTAAATCTTAAATAATATGTTTAAATGTTCGTGTTAAGCGATTGCCGATACGTTATTAAGTTTGTTGGACTATAAAATATGGAACACATCTCTCAGATTATGGGCGGCTGTCCTTTATTTTTATGCTTCGGTTCTATGCTGGCTGCTCAAATATTATCATTAAAAATACGCCTCAATATGTATGTTGTACTTTGCAGGGTTTAATTATTCCAAAAAATCAAAGTAGTATTCATTTTACGGACTCTAGACAAGTATCGAAGGAGATAAAATATACATGTATTATTTTCATTGCTGTAACTAATAGATTCTATGTCTAGGCAAGGGCAAATTGGATAAACTGAATAAGAATTTAGTCGAATAAGCATCATTTCGAAGCATGACATCTAACAAGATATTTCACTTTCGAAGTCTTTTTCGTTAATTTACTTCTTATTTTCAGTTACATATACTATAGAAATTCCCTCTAGAATGAAGTATTGCTGGTATATGGTTTTCCTTCAGTCCAATATTAAACTCGGGAACTTTTTTCAGATATGTTACTCTATACATGAAAATATCATCTTTGAATAAGGAAATGGTTGAGGTGACTTTTCACATAAGGGCGTGTACCAAGGAAAATTCCCAAGGAAAAACAGTCTTTAAAATTCCACCTCCTCCTAATTCCACGTTAATAAAAATATCGGAAGACAATATTTTTCGTCAACGGTATCTGAAAACATTGAAATTAAATTAAATCCTATTCAAGAGAAGAGGTAAGAGTTCACTCTGATTTTGCAACATAAAGGTCAAATTATTAATGCGATATAAATAAACAGATGCGCCGCTTACATTGTCAATGGGATAAAAAAATTCTACACAATTCATACAGTTAATTAAACAGCAGAGGGTTATTTATTAAGTGTTAAGTAATTAAATTAAGAAAACGGCCGACGCCAACTTAAGGATATTAGGTGTTAATTCATAAAAGGACGAGTTCTAATTAGATTAACTGCTATACATCGTAATTCGTTTGTGGCGTTTATTTGTTAATTCGTTTATTATATAGTTTCGATGATTTCACTGTCTCGCTGTCTAACGAACATATTGGACGTGCTAAGCGACTGGTTCATTCGTTTTCGTTTGTGATTCACAAGATTTGTGTGGCTATTTTTGTGATTTCGTCTCCATTCATTTGGTACTCAGTGGTTTCCTCTATTTGTTGTAGCGACCGGTGCATTAGTTTATTCTGTGATTTACATTTGTGTAGCTGTTTTTGTGATTTCGTAAGACACATAGGATGAAGAGAAGTATTGTTTTTTCATAAATTTAAGAGTTCTCATATCTAAATTTTTTCAAATATGAATTTCATTACTTTCGATTTACATTCATTTTTCCGTTGAGAATCAACGGGCACTCCGCTAGTCTATATAATAAATCCGAAGAGGGGGTCGTGTCTGTACATTGATCCGATTTAAAAAAAATGTATAGCTGGATACTGGGGTTGTTCCTGAGTCCGAAACACCTTTTAGAAATTTTCATGTCTGTCTGTCTGCCAGAGCATCACTCAAAAACTATCCAACCGATTTGGATGAAATTTGGTATGGTGGTCATTTTTCATCCGGGTTGTGACATAGGCTACCTTTTATCCACCTAGCTGTCTCCAGTTCGTTCCCAGTTGGGTTCAAAAATCTATTTCACGCTATAACTCTAAAGCTAAATATTTTCAAAATTTCAAAATTCGTACAATATTAAAAGTCTCCCCTGCGCAAATGATAGACTACTTTTTGTTGACCCAACTGTACTCGGTTCGACTCCAGATAGTCGAAGAGTTTCCATAAGAAATACATGGGAAGACATTTTTATCATTTACACGTTACTTTTCTTTAATAAAATTAAATTAGAAATAATGGTCGTTTGAAACTAAAACTAACACCAAAACAAAGGAAATGGAATGAAGTTTCTTATTTTGGTCGTAGAATATTGCTTTCACTTCGAAGTTGTGAGAATTTGGAAGTAAAATACGAAACTTTTATGAAAATCTGACATTGTAAACAACCCGTCGTCAAGGCCAAGCTATATTTTAAAATTAAAATTCGTTAGCATACGTGCGTCTGCAACAACCAAGCTTTGTTTATAGCAACGCCAATGTTTATTGATTCTTTACTTGAAATTAATATTCAACGTCGTATTGAATGAATTATCTTTTCCCATATAAAGTAATTATATCTTCTTAGCTTGGTAAGTTGATAACTTTTTCATTCTTATTTACCAATCTAAATACTAATCGTTTCATTTAGCGTCACGCCATGCATTTAATCGTTAACGCTAAAGAATAAATCAATCAAGATCGTTGAAATATCCCTGAATTCAGTGATAGCTTCCTTTGAAGTGTCAAGAATTGGATTTAAAGCAGCAAGGAATGACAAGCCTTTTATACGTTACTGGAAAAAGGTAAACCAATTTTGTGCTTTTAGATATAGAATTGGAAATGATTCAGTAGATCATCTAATGTGTTTAAGTGTAGGTACAATCCGCCTTTATATTTTTTTGATGGTGATCATCATACACATAGGTATTTTGTTATATTATAAATATGTTGTTTAAATGCTCATGTCAAACAGTTGCCGCTACGTGATTAAGTTTGTTAGAATATAAAATATGCAATTCCTCTCTCAGATTATGGCTACTGTCATATATTTTTGAACTTCGGTTCTATGCAGGCTGATCAAATATTTTCATTAGAAATATGCTTCAATGCATCTTTCGTATTTTGCAGGGTTTATTACCTCTAACAAATCAAAGTGTTTTTTCATCGTACGGACAAGTATCTAAATACTAATCGTTTAATTTAACGTCCCGCCGTGCATTTAATCGTCAATGCTAAAGAATGAATCAGTCAAGATCGTTGAAATATCCCTGAATTCAGTGATACTTTCTTTGAAGTGTCAAGAATTTTTATCTAAAGCAGCAAGGAATCACAATCCTTTTATACGTGACTGGAAAAAGGTAAGCGAATTTTGTGCTTTTAGATATAGAATTGGAAATTAAACCAAGAAATGTTTTACTGGATAAATCTATTGTTGTGTTTTAGTATAGGTACTATCCAGCTATATCTTTTCTTGACGGTGATAGTCATACTCATTGGTATTTTGTTATATTTTAAATACTATGTTTAAATGTTCGTGTTAAACGATTGCCGATACATTATTAAGTTTATTATACTATAAAATATGGAACACCTCTCTCAAATTATGGGCGACTGTCCTTTATTTTTATGCTTCGGTTCTATGCTAGCTGCTCAAATATCATAATTAGAAATACGCTTCAATATGTATTTTGTATGTTGCAGGGTTTAATTATTTAAACAAGTACAAAGTAGTATTCATTTTACGGACTCTAGACAAGTATCGAAAGAAATAAAATATACATGCATTCTTATTATTGCTGTAAAAATAGATTGTATGGCCGTTATGTACGGCCGTTTATTTGATAGTTACGGTGATTTTGTTCACTCACTTGCGTCAGATATATTAGACGTGCTAAGCGACTGGTTCATTCGTTGTCGTTTGTGATTTAGATTTGTGTGGCTATTTTGGGATTTCGTCTCCACTTTTTTGGTACTCAGTTGTTTCCTCTATTTGTTGTAGCGACTGGTGTACCATTTGTTTAGTCTGTGATTTACATTTGTGTAGCTGTTTTTGTAATTTCGTAAGTCACATAGGATAAAGAGAAGTATTGTATTTTTCATAAATTTAAGAATTTTCATATCTAAGTTTCATTACTTTCGAATTACATTCATTTTTCCGTTGAGAATCAACGGGCACTCCGCTAGTCTTATATATAATGAAATTATGTTCGTGACGTCGGCGTCGTCTAAAACTCGAAAACGGCTCGACCGATTTGAATATTTTTTTTGTTTTCTTCGCCTCGGTACGGAGGTGGTTTAAGAAAAAAGAAAATTAGGAAAAACCCAAATGAAATGGCCAAAAAATCTAAAAAGCATTTCCATAAGAAATGCACGTAAAATTCATTTTTCTCGCTGCAGGCTTTACTTCATTTGAAACTAAAAATTAGAAATACTAGTCGTACAAAGTCGAATCAATCGCCATAAGAAGGAGAATAGAATACAGATTCTTATTTTGGTCGTGAAATATCGTTTACGAATTGAAATTAGGAGAATTTTGATATATATATTCTATATATATATATATCTATTATATATAGATGCTTCTCCGGATTCATTCATATATATAGGGATATAGGTATATAGATAGGATACTAATTCACAGGCTAAACCACAAGCGTCATTGACTTAATATTTTTATGACGTATTGGCCATAACGTGCAACCGCCAGAAAAGTTGCGATTTTGAATCTCAGTGTCATAGGTTCGATTCCAGAGGGCCCCAAAGTTTCGATTTTTCCCGTTTAAATGCATTGCTTTGATTTTCCGGAATTTTTAAAAAATATATCCAGGATAGCTAGAGAATTTTAACTCAAGGAGCCTATATATATAGTAATGATCTATCGAAAACATTAATGACTTTTACGCAAAATATCCTCGGTTCGATGCTAGGACGATGCAAAAATCCGCCCTTTAAAATACATTGAGGTAGTTTTTCATTATTTTTTTTGATGCTTTTATCCAAATGATAGGAAGTTCGTGCTTAAATGGAAGATGTATATTAAGCCTAGCGTTTTGAAAAAAAAATTATATAAGAACGTACTGTTCCTGGGTTCGATGCCGGGGCATAAATAAATTTCTCTCATAAGGAAGGTATGGGAAAAGTAGGACGTCTTTTGAGGCAGTTGCAACCAATATTTCTGACTGAATTTTCACACATAGTTAGACATGGTGATCTTTTGTTTTGCTACATAGGAAGTTTTACCAGGAAGACCCGGGCTCGATGACGGTCGGTAAATATATCTGCCATATAAAACACATTGGGATAGTTTTTGATTATTTCTTTCATACACTATCGAAATAATAAGGCGTTCTTGCTTAGGTAGAAGATGTATATTAAGACACGGTTTAAGAAAAAAAATTACATAAGACCATGCTGTTCCTGGGTTCGATGCAAGAGCACATTAAAATTTCCCTCATAAGGTAGATAAAGGAAGAGTAGGACATCATTTGAGGTAGTTGCAGCCAATATTCCTAGCTTGAATTTTCACACAGTTAAAAATGGCGATCTTCTGTTGTGCTGCATAGAAAGTCTTACCAGAAAGACCCGGGTTCGATGCCAGACGATTAAATTGCGGCGAGTTATAAGAATATTTTCAATCCTTTTTTTTGAGGACCGTCTCTATATGATACCGATATGAAAATAGTGTTGTTGATCTGCTTGCAGTATGCAAGCTACATTTTACTCGTGTATATATATATATATATACGAGTAAAATGTAGCTTGCATACTGCAAGCAGATCGGCAATACTAATTTCATATCGGCATCATATCGGGACGGACTTTAAAAGAAAAAAAAAGGATTTATTTTTTTCTTAAAATTCGCTGAAATTTCATCGTCTGGCATCGAACCCGGGTCTTACTGGTAAACCTAGTATGAAACACAATAGAAGATCACCATCTCTAACTATGTGTGAAAATTCAAGCAGAAATATTGGCTAAAACTGCCTCAAAAAACGTTCTAATTTTCACGAATGTTAATGCCTCTCGGGATTCGAACCAAGGACGATCGTGGAATTCTAAAATATGTTTCTGATAGATATTTATGATCTCTATCTATATGCCGAATTTCAAGTTTCTATTTTAGTGGGAAAGGTTTCAAAATAATTCCTAAAAATCGGATCAAATTCTGATTTCAGAGACACCTGGTGTCGAACCCAGGACGTATTGCAAGCTGTGAATGCAGAGTTTGATTTGTAAAGACTTGGTCTTGAATCGTGCAAAGTTTGAAGTCAATAGCATAACGGGAAGTACCTAAATTTTGTTTCCGTTGTCTCCGTAAGAAATGCATTGAGAAGTGCAAATGGCCCTCTGGGATCGAACCAAGGACCATCAGTGAACATGTAAAATTTGAGTATGAAGTATATTCATGATATCTATCCACGTGCCGAGTTTCGAATATCCATGTTATCGGGAAAGGATCCAAAAAAAATCTTCAAAATCGCCGTAATGCTTTTTAAACGGCCGATTTTTGCCCCGACCAAGCATCGAACCATGGACTATATTCTAAGATGTTTTTCTGATTTTCGTTGGATACGCACGGCTTCTAGCGATCCCTCGAGTTTCAACTCTTTCTCTCCCCGGGAAGTACCTCAAAAAAATTTTCGTAAATCCCCGCCATGTATTCTTATGGAGAAAATCGCGACTTTGGGGCCCTCTGGAATCGAACGCATGACCCTGAGGATCAAAATCGCAATTTTTCTGGCGGTTACACGTTATGGCCAATACGTCGTAAAAATTTCAAATCAATCACGCTGGTGGTTTAGGCTGTGAATTAGTATCCTATCTATCTATATAGGTATACGAGTAAAATGTAGCTTGCATACTGCAAGCAGATCGACAACACTAATTTTATATCGGCATTATATCGGGACGATCCTCAAAAGAAAAAAAAATGATTGAAGTTTTTCTTAAAATTCGCTGACATTTCATCGTCTGGCATCGAACCCAGGTCTTTACTGTGAACTTACTATGCAGCACAATAGTAGATCACCATCTCTAACTATGTGTGAAAATTCAAGCAGAAATATTGGCTGCAACAGCCTCAAAAGACGTTCTAATTTTCACGAATGTAAATGGCTCTCTGGATTCGAACCAAGGACAATCTTTGAAATCTAAAACATGTTTCTGAAAGTTATTTATGATCTCTATTTATATGCCGAATTTCAAGTTTCTATATTATTCGGAAAGATTTCAAAATAATTCCTTAAAATCGGATCAACTTCTGATTGCAGAGGCACCTGGTGTCGAACCCAGGAAATATTCTATGCTGTGAATGCAAAGTTTGATTTGTAAAGACATGTTCTTCTATCATGCAAAGTTTGAAGTCGATAGCATGCCGGGAAGTACGTTAATTTTGTTTCCGTTATCTCCGTAAGAAATGCATTGAGAAGTGAAAATGTCCCTCTGGGATCGAACCAAGGACCATCAGCGAACATGTAAAATTTGATTATGAAATATATTTGTAACATCTATCCACGTGCTGAGTTTCGAGTATCCATGTTATCGGGAAAGGATCCAAAAAAAATCTTCAAAATCGCCGCAATGCATTTTAAACGGCCGATTTTTGCCCCGACCTAGCATCGAACCAAGGATAATATTCATAGATGTCTTTATGGTTTTCTTTAGATATATTTGGCATCTAGCGATCCCTCGAATTTCAACTCTCTACTTTCCCGGGAAGTGCACCAAAAAAATTTTCGAAAATCCCCGCCATGTATCCTTATGGAGAAAATCGCGTCTTTGGGGCCTTCTGGAATCGAACCCATGACACTAAGGATCAAAGTCGCTTTTTTCCTGGGGGTTCCACGTTATGGCCAATACGTGGTAAAAATTTCGAGTCAATGACGCCAGTAGTTTAGCCTGTGAATTAGTATCCTATCTGGGTATCTGGGTATCTGGGTATATCATGAGTGAATCCGGAGAAGCATCTATATATAATAGATATTATGAATATTTTATCAAAGTTTCGAGGTAGTAAACTACCCATCCCCCTTGACAATGAAGGCGATTGTTGATTCCTAGTTCATGTATTTATCCATCAAAATGTATTAAGAATATAAGTCAAGTTAAAATTAATCCTGCTAATAAGTGATACACTTTATGAAGAAGAAAAAATTGCATCAGATTTTAACATTTGCTGCTACGAACAATATCCTGTTAAGAATCGCACGGAAAAAAGTACGAAGATGAAAATTTTAATTTTTTACAATTTTGCTTAAACGTCAGTAGCCACCAAGTTTTATTTACAGCAACATAATTGTTCACTGAATTTTTAGTTAGAGTTTTAAAACGGTTTTACTCTCTCTCTACTCGAGGACTTAGTGTACTATAGAAATTCCCTCTAAAGAAGTATTGCTGGTATATTAGTCCAATATTAAACTCTGAAATTTTTTTCAGATATGTTACTCTATATATGGAATGTATCATCTTCGAATATTTTAACTATAGGAATCATTTCCCTGAATTTCAATTATTTGCCGATATCGCCGAAAACAATCGCAAATGATTAACAGAATTGACAAAAATTGAATCATTCCTATATTTATATTGACCATTGGTTTTGCTCTTCTTGGTACATCTTCTTTCCATTGGTGTTCGTTGCAGAGACAATCTATGACATTTTTCTGTTGAGAATCAACGGGCACTCCACTAGTGAATAATAAAACAGACAAACGTAGCTGATGATTTTTGGAAATAAACAATAAAGAAAATATAAATCTCTTCTATTTGGTATCAATTTGGATTAATACAAACCAGTCACAATCAATTCTACTGAATTCCAGGGAAGAATTTTTAAAATTTCAACAAACAAACAATGCCCCAAATAGTGCTTTCATTTCCGTTCTAGAGTTGGTGTTCGGTTTTGACTGCCTTTTATTTTTGGTGGGTCTACACCTTGCCGACTCCCCCCTCTTCTTCCCCTCCTTCCCCTCCAATGTTGGAGGGTCATTTTCTTTGGTGCGTGCTCTCTCTCTTTAAGGACACCGGTTCGAGCAGACGCTCTCTCTCTCTCGCTCTCTCTGACAGCACATGGGTGTTCTCTTTCTCTTTGTTTTTCATTGTTATATATATTTTTCAAATTGGTATTAAGTTACATTAAATTTGTTTTGTGTTAAATATTGTGTCGTCTTTTTAATTCTATTGGTCCTTCGGTTAATGTTGGTTTTACGCCACAGTTGGGTTTGTAATCTCTATCCCGAACGGGAGAGTCAGACGACTCATTTCTTCCAGCCTTTATTTGAGCAATAAAATATTAGTGTACTTGACAATATCATCCAAAATTTCTAAAGAAATGACTTAGAAAAAACATTCGAGCTTCGTTTTACAGTTCCTAGCTTTTCCCTGGTCTTCCTAGTAGTCCTCCTCGTAATCCAGGTCGTGTATTGCCTAATCTAACTCTTCCTCCGACTCACTATTGTATTCATCTTCTTGAATAACTTCAGGTTCATACCGACCGATATCGTCTTGATTGTCAATTTGCTCTTCCTGTTGGTCTTCTTGTCGTCGTCGTTCCCGTTCTTCTTCCGATTTATGGTCCAACTCAAGAAGAAGTCGACGAATATCCTCAGGATCGGTGAAACGTGCCCTGAGAAATTACCATTTGCATAGACATGGGTAATCTTATATTGTTTAGGATTACAACCCATTTGTTTTGTTTGGTAACATAGCAGTATTGACAGTGATAAGGTGCAGAGCAATGAAAAACTTGAATTATGGCAATATAGCTACGAAAAAACTGAAATCGGTACTCACATTTTGCTTCGATGGCCGACCGAAAAGAATTACGTTTCTGGATACAGACAGAAGCTGGCAAGGACTAGGTTAATAACAAACTATCTTATAGTGTATATTATAAATATACACTATAAGATAGTTTGTTTGACATATTTACGCATGAATACAATGGATACAATACAATACAATATTTGCTAAGTTAACACAGGATGTGTTAAATTAGCTAATAAGAATCCATTCCCTTTAAATGCATGATAAATTTTTTCATGAAGATCTGATCTCTACCTTGACTTTACAGCCCAAGATTTTGGTCACCCTGCTTCTTTATAGTTTATAAACTAATTCGGGATCCCAAAGAGTTTCGACTAATCACATAAAACAAATCTATACTCAAAATTTCTCTTTAGTTATTTATACTGCAAACGCATAACTCTCTGTATTGAGATCCGGTTTGACGGTTGGCACCCCTGCTTCATAAAGTGCTTCCTGAAATGAATTCTAATTGTTCAAGAAAGGTAACTGAATGTTAATTTGAGTTATAAGTTTGATATTTATCTGAGAAAATAATTGGAATAACATTTTATAATGATGAAAACTTTTAAGTTGGTAACCCTGCTGGAAGTGGTTTCATGCATTTGTAAATGTTATAAAACGATTTTGTGTGGACGAAAACCCCAGGTTGGAATTTTTCACGACATAATTCGAAAAAATCTTCCGCTATCGTTTTCGCTGGAGGTTTTTCCCGAGGCGCGAACGAGTGGTTTTATATGCTTTCCGTCAGATGGCATAGCAATCTCGGCGTAACCTGACTGACTTTTATCAACAATAATGACCTTCTACCACTTGTTCCGAAAATATGAGTTTCATTGGTCTAGTTTGAGTAAGAAAAATATTGCAGAGTATTTAACTCTGCAGATTTAGGACATCGGTCCGCGTTTTGTTTAATTAATTAAAATTTAAACAAATTATGAGGTAAAGCATCTTATCGGCACTTGCACAATAGTTACATTTTGAAGTTCTGCAAAATTCACGTCTTTGCAACTTATAAAAGTATTTAATTACGAATTTTAAATGTTAGGGGTCAAAATGACCGCCGCCGTCATTCTAGGTATAACTTTGTGTTAAATCTAACACATAAGTATTAACAAAATTTTCATTATATCGTATTGAATTTGGGATACAATCGAACAAAGTCAAAGAGTTTCAAAAAATTCAAAAACGTTTTAGTTAGAAATTTTGAAGTTAAACACTGAAAACGGTCAAAATGACCGCCTCCGTCTTTCTAGTGTTAAAACCCATTGGTCTTATGGGAAATCGGATGGAAACTAACTAGAAATTCGAAATAGCGAGGTCCGACTGTGTTTGGTTAACGTACTCTTTACTAAATTATTATTATTATTTTGAAAATTATTCACCAAAACTAAGACCGGAGAATTAATTTTACCGGTTCTAAGAACTCCGAAGTAATTGAAATAAATTACAGCATCCTCAAGAGATTTTTCAATTTTAAAATCAGCCATAAAATTATACTTTACTTAATATCATCATAATTGCACAAACTGCTATCACTAAAGTGAGAAAAATTATGGAAACAGATTTTTCAAACAAAGTAAATCCACCATAAAAATCGGTGATAACAGTCTGTTGTAATCGATTGTCAATGTCGTGTTAAACGTTTTATACGATATTCATTAAGTAATTCAAGAAGAAAATATCTACCAAAATACACACAGCGCACAGTGGGCTAGAATCGAAAAAACCTGGACAGGGGGCTAAAAATGGTTTTCTTGAGTGCGGTCATTGAAACTTGGCGTAGTTATTGCAAAATGATTGTATTTTATGTTCCCGCTCGTCGTATTTTAAAATTTTCAAGCGTCAAATAGATACAGGGCATCAAACTTGAGAAATGATCACCAAAACGGAAAGTTTCGGATTTTTCGGAAAAACGTTCAAGTTCGTTTATATATAGTTTCTTTTGAGAGAAGCTGTTGGAAATAACAACACAGCAGTAATCTAGAATTACTCTTTGTCTTTCAATTCGTTGATTGATTCATGCTCTAAGATGATTCTTTGGTTATTTAAAGCAACAAAATGGCGGACACCTTTTTCAGACAAATTTCGTGATAAAGTAAGGAAATCAACTAGGTAAACAGCGATGGACTATCAAGTCTCTTAAACCACGTCAATCTACAAGGCTTCTAGATATGGAATCAGAAGAGACTGTTTCATTTCACCTGCTACCCTGTGATTTCGGTGGACTTTTCCTAAGCGCTGCGCGGTCCGGCTGGGCGCCGTAGAATCCCCAAATCCGGTTTCGGTGTCTTTTTGGTTAGGTTGAGTCGCAAATTTTGCTTCTTTTATGTTTAATTCTGGCAAACCATATTAAAAACTTATTTTAATACACTTTAAGATATTAGTTTGAGACCATTAATTTAGATAATAAATGCGGAATTGAGAAATTTTGGCACATTAGGGAAATTGTTTGTAAGTTAGTTAAATACATATAAAAACTCTTAAAATTGTTAATATTCCTGTGACTTTTACATATATTACCTTAATTGTCGGAATGGCTGCTTAAATCTCAATTATTAATTGTAATTAACGTATTTCATTACCTTATTAAGTGCCTCCCGCTCAGTCGTCAGAAGATTCTTCATCTGAATCCTCGGATTCAAATAACTCACTCTCTCGGCCGTCGATGATCAGGAGATATCTTAACTCTGTTGTTTGGATCCTTTTTTTCTTGGATTTCAATGTGCCTTACATAGTAAACCTGGCATATGATATTACCAGCAGCCTTTTTATTAAATCATCATTAGTGGCTATTCTCGAATTTTTCCTCGCGAATCTTACCCGAAACCTCCTGATATCTTTGTTTCTAGCTTCCATGGCTTCTTCTGATAGCTCTCTCAACGGAAGAATCGCATCTTTTGATATTCCTATTCCGTGAATAAGTACTTTATGTTCTGTTGGAGGCATATAGTACCAAGGATACAAATTTACGTAGAGACAGGCAGTATCCCAGCAGTAGCTTGAAAAAATGGAAAATGTATTCCATCTTCGGAATGCTCTTCGTCTCTTTCTTCCATTGAAGGGGAATTGGCTGCCAAAACATGTTGAGGATGGCCGCGGATTTGACCATATTATTTTACCTTAATGTAATATAATAACCAAAATTATTGATTTGATTTACGATTTTCCCTGCTGTTGCTATCCTTGCTTATACAGTACAGTGCCAGACCTTCCATCGAAACCATATTTGCAGGTTAGAGAGCATTTGATTTTACGCTTTGAGGCTTGTACTGTTGATATTGAAGCTACAATTCTTGACGATGTATGTGCTAGCAGAGATTACAAATTCACTTCGCAAGTCTCTTCCGAAACGGAAATCCCTTCTGGATAGGGAGCAAGGCTGTACCTAAGAGAATCATTAACATCAGAGTTTAATCTTTCAAGTTCAACTTGCGAATCAAAAAATTCAGCAGATGATTCTTTCGATCCAAGACTGATTTGGTTTCCTTCTCTTTTATAATTACTTGAAGAATCACCAATCAAGAAATTTCGGAAAAATGCATTTCACAAAAGACAATTCTATGTTTCAATAAACGTCAAGTAAAAGACTATATATAAAAACGGAAATAAATAAGGATCTGTTGCTTAATTCTCCATGTTGAATGATGAAAAGTACCCAAATCACTTAGATGCGCAATTTTCAGCATAAAAACATTTAAGATTCCTATCACACTTGGTAGAAAAAACATCAAATTTTCTAAAAATCTTATTAAGACGCCATTTACCCATATTTTTCTTATTTTAATAAATTACTCATACTTTATGTGATGGATCAGCTAGAGATTTCCAAATAACAGCCCCAGG
This sequence comes from Sympetrum striolatum, assembly GCA_947579665.1. Taxonomy (NCBI): domain Eukaryota; kingdom Metazoa; phylum Arthropoda; class Insecta; order Odonata; family Libellulidae; genus Sympetrum; species Sympetrum striolatum. Next base: position 91,250,349 of record OX388346.1, read on the forward strand.
GCAAACGGTTCGTCGTTGTATCTCGTCGAGTCCCTTGAAGCCAAAATACTGTGGCAGGATATCCGAAAACCAAAAGCACAAGAAACTAACTTTTTGCCTTCAAAGAAAGACTAAAACTGAAGCTTCCAAAATATTTTCTCTTTCCTAACAACTCCGAAGGTACGTGCCCAATAGCCCTAGCAAAGGGGTGGATGCGTACGGATGTTGGCATTGCACTAGAGTGCCGTAATCTGTACTTAACTCAGGGCCCATAAAATAAGGACTGGCTAAATTGGCAGATGAGAAGATTGCTCAATTCTGTTAACAGTATTTTTGACCAGCATAGAAAATATAAAGTTCGCCAGAGTTATTTTTACTGGTAAAAATATAATATAGACCAATGTTTCTAATGTGCCAAAATTTCTCAATTCCGCATTTATTATCTAAATTAATGGTCTCAAACTAATATCTTAAAGTGTATTAAAATAAGTTTTTAATATTGTTTGCCAGAATTAAACATAAAAGAAGCAAAATTTGCGACTCAACCTAACCAAAAAGACACCGAAACCGGATTTGGGGATTCTACGGCGCCCAGCCGGACCGCGCAGCGCTTAGGAAAAGTCCACCGAAATCACAGGGTAGCAGGTGAAATGAAACAGTCTCTTCTGATTCCATATCTAGAAGCCCTGTAGATTGACGTGGTATAAGAGACTTGATAGTCCATCGCTGTTTACCTAGTTGATTTCCTTACTTTATCACGAAATTTGTCTGAAAAAGGTGTCCGCCATTTTGTTGCTTTAAATAACCAAAGAATCATCTTAGAGCATGAATCTATCAACGAATTGAAAGACAAAGAGTAATTCTAGATTACTGCTGTGTTGTTATTTCCAACAGCTTCTCTCAAAAGAAACTATACATAAACAAACTTGAACGTTTTTCCGAAAAATCCGAAACTTTCCGTTTTGGTGATCCTTTCTCAAGTTTGACGCCCTGTATCTATTTGACGCCTGAAAATTTTAATATACGACGAGCGGGAACATAAAATACAATCATTTTGCAATAACTACGCCAAGTTTCAATGACCGCACTCAAGAAAACCATTTTTAGCCCCTTGTCCAGGTTTTTTCGATTCTAGCCCACTGTGCAGCGTTCGCACTATTCAAAGAATAATATCATGAAGAATAGAATATCAAATACAAATAAAATTAACACCAAAAATTGCGGTGTGTATTTACCGTTTGGTTTGTAGAAAAATATTAATCAGTTTTGTATTTAAATTACCCACGAAAGTTTACACGCCTCATCAAAAGTTTGACTAACGCCCGAGGTCATGTGGCGGCTCAACCGAGTTTTCACTCTGCTCTAATCACACTGTTGCCGATTTCCCTCAGCCTTGCAGACGGTGATTCCGATTTAAAAAAACTGAACGAATAGAGGAATAAATAGAAACGGATGAACCAAATTTTCAGACCTTATAGTTTAATTATAAACGACACACTTCTCGGCAACCTTATTTCTTGAGTAACACTCACCCTTCCCAGCGTTAACTTCCGGGTCCAACTAACAGTGGAGGCATTTTAGGCAAGAAAAGGCTCAACTTATCTTTTTTGGTTTATCAAGCTGAAAATTGGTGGAGATGTTCTTTAAACAGCCAGAAGCAAAATCCCAAAATATCCCAATTGGGCAACATGCCGAAATATTTAAACAAAAGTCGCCATCTTGGATTTTCGACCTTGCATCATATTGAACGGTATACCTCCGTATCTAATGGCGATAAAGACACACGATTTGCTTTAAACTACTAACTAAAGTGTAAGCTAGACCCACAGCACTTTATATTGAAAGAAAAATTTGTAACTATAAAGCTACACCCGAAAAACAACTCGTCTTAGGGTAGCTTTAACGGGAAAATCAGCGTTAAATGTCGATTTTCGACCTTTTATTATCATTAAATCAAAAAATATATTGAATTAGAAGTTGTAGAAAACTTCAAAAGGCTTCAGAATGATTTATTATAATCTCCGTAGTTCAAAAATTGTAGCTTCTACGAAGCGCCAAACACGATCGCACACTCAGTAGATGACTTCGAACGCGGAGCGCTTATGTGCGGGTTTCCAGCAAAACATCGATTATAATGCCAGAAAGTATATTCTTATTCCTACAAGTAAATAATTTTATTAATAAAATTATTAAGCGTTTAATAATTATAACTTAGTAAGATAACATCTAAGAAAAGGAAAGATACCCCATTAATTTGGACGAATTTGATTCTTGATGTTTGCATCCTCGGGCGAGTTTTCAATTTGGCGAGAATGAGGTAAGATATCGAAATGCGGAGTAATGTAGTCTTCTTCTTCCTCATTAATTTCATCTAAATCATTTGGATCCGATCCATACCATAATCAAAGACCGGATCGTTACCACAGCCGTTTCTTCATTGTCCAAAACCACGCTTTTGCAAATAGAACACACAACATCCACTGAAGTAGCCATGCTTATACGTGAATGGCACCCACACCACTAAGAAACATACAGTAACACCGCACTTACAAGTCACAAACACAAGCTTACACTAGGCATTCAAAACTTAAAGGAACGCTAAGAACTACGCAAAAACTCACTCTGGGAACTTAAAAACACGAATAAATGCCAAATCATGAAACTAAAAGCCGCGCAGCAGTCATTTTCCGGTCTGAACGAGTTCTAGATTCCAAAAATGGAATCATCCTGCGTAGAATTCCTTTGGAATCCCTTTATCCCATTGAATGGGCTTGCTTTGATGATAAGGTGAGAACATTTGCCAGTGAGATCTGTTTTAAGAAGTTAAATACCCTCCGCGATAAACTCACCAGATTATCCCAGAAGACATTACGTAGGATGATTCCACCTGCCGCCGAATTTCCTCAAAACTCCCTCCCACAGAGCATGTATTTTACCCGCGAGTGAAGAACCTATCCTACGTTAACTTTTCTGATAACGAAGTTAACCTCCTTTCAAAAGGCCTGAATTTTAATTCTTGCCATTGTATCGGTAACGATTTTAAGAATCTGATAGCTGATTGTGAATATATTTTCAACCATCAAGGGAATGATCGTTCCTTAAAACATAACTTCACCCATACCATCACTTCAAAAAGGAAAAAAATAGTGTTGCCTTCTTACTTCCCCGAAAATTTACTTCCCAGAAAACCTTACTTATCATCATGAATACTGTGGAACATGAAAATCTCGTTATTTCCAAAGCCGACAAAGGAAAGTGCATTGTCATAATAGACAAAAGTAATTACACTCAAAAAGTACAAACCTTCATAGAAGACAACCATATATTGAAAATCAACGACCCTACCAACGAACTAAATAAAAAAGTGAAAGAAATGGTGAAAAAGTGTACAACTGTGCTAAAACCCAAGGATTATTATAAAATATATAATCCAAATCCTCTTCCTCCACGATTATACGCTCTCTTAAAGTTGCATAAACTTGATATCCCCATCCGCCCAGTTATTTCATGTGTTTCCTCCCCAACCCACAAACTGGCCTCTATAGTGAATGAACTTATTTAAAACTTAACCCTGTTTTCACCTAGATATGGCATCCGAAACTCCATCGACCTTGCTAATAGACTAAAAAATTGGAAATTATATACAAACTCAAAAATTGTTTTTTTGATGTTAATAACCTATTTACAAACATTCCTAGGAAAGAGGTGTTGTTGCTGTTGGAAAAATTATTGTAAGACAAAATCTTGGACAGAAATGTTGTTCACGATATTTTACTGTTGACAGATTTATGTATTTCGCAGAATTAGTTTTGTTTGAAAAATCTTTTTTTAATCAACCCGATGGTCTAGCGATGGGGTCTTCCCTCTTGCCAATTTTAGCCGAAATATTTTTAGATAATTTTGAGAATAATTTATTTACATATTCCCAGAATGTGACGAAACCCGTATTCTTGTGGTCGAGATTATTGAGATATGTTGACGATGTCCTTTGTATTTGGAATGGATCCCACAGACAGTTTAATAGCTGTCACACCTAAACCAACAGCACAGTAAAATCAGATTTTCTTTAGAAACAGAGGATAACAACAATTTGAACTTCCTAGACTTAACTCTCTCAAAGAATGCAGATTCAATTGAATTTTCTATCTATCGAAAACCGACTTATACGAACCACACAATTCATGCTACCTCTAATCATCCAGTCACACATAAAACGCTGCTTTTCATAGTTTTATTCATCGCCTCTTAAATATCCCTCTCTCTCCATCAAACGTTTCTCGGGAACTAAAAACCATAAAATGCATGGCTCTCTCCAACGGTATTATTATGGAAAAACTTATAGATACCATACTTTCACATGGACAAAGAAAACAAAACATTTTCAGGATATATCCCGATTGCTCCATTTCCACGGAAGTACAACGTTGGGAGGAATTATCTTTTCTCGGCCACATCAGTTATCATCTTGCCAATTTTCTTAAATGCTGTAACAACAGATCCGCTTTCTATACCACGCAGATTGGATAGTAAGAGTGGAACACAGGGTGGAGTGGAGGTGGTGCATCGAATAGATAAGGTGAAGGACGAGGAATGGGGAAGTTACTCAATGAGGGGAGGGGAGGTTAAATTGCTGCCCCGGGGGGGGGGGGGCGAGGGATGGGAAAGGGAGTAAGCCACGGCGGTGAGAATTGGGGAATTGTTATCGTAGACACATTCGTTTAAAATATTGCATTCTGTCATACTTGCATATTAAAAATACCACCTCTTCTAAGGCATCATTTGCCTAGTAGATGCCAAATGATGCCTAAAAGATGCCATGGCCTCCCCTGTTTCTGTGTATTTCGTATTAATATGAAGAAGTTTCAATTACATGCTTTTTGTCCACTATGTCATTCAATAGTTCTCCCTCCTCTTGCCTTGGCTCTATGTCTTCCCTTGGTAACATCTAATTTGACAAACATTTGCTTTCATTAATAAAGACCTAAAGACACGATGCAACTCAGCTGTAACAGAAATCTTTCTAAGGAAATTATCCCAATTTTCTTATTCAGAGAAATTAAATGTTATTACTTATTGGGCGGGGAGAAAACCCCGAGAACAAACCCCTCGAACAGCAAGGGCAAGAACAGTCCGGGCAGTTTTGTGAATCAACTGTCTGTGTGAGGTCATGCCAGCTGACCGAGGATTCACCCACGTGTTTGCCGTGCGTGGAGACCCGTAAGGAGGAGATGGGTGTCCTGGAGGTTGAGTGCCAACCACAAGCAGAATAGCTGCTGATGCACTTCAAGTCCAACTGGACTTCTTATACTATCAGGCACAACACTCCTCTTTGGCCCCGAATTCACTGTAAACGGGAGGCCGGACTTCTATTCTTGGTTGGAGATGACGTGCACACGATGAATTAGAGTGAACAGAACAACAGGAAAATATTTTCAAAGACACAACCTGGTTGGAAAACAGAGAAAATTTCCGAATCAGGAAAAGATCGGTGAAATGCTTGGTTTGGAGAGTGAAGCTGAGAGGCTGTGATAGCTTAATAAATTCAGGGAGACTACATTTGCGGAAGATACTACTGGCATCATGCAACACCCCTGCTACTAATCCGATAATGAACATAAGAGAAATAGATGCTAGGACGAGTCTTTTTAAAAATCCAATTTCTTCAAGAACAATACTTCACAATAACCAAGTAAAGAAATAGTTAAGATCAACTGGTGTTTACTCCCCCTGCCACACCCCGAAAGGCGCCGGGTATTAATATCTATCTAGAAAGAATCTCGATCCTTTGTGAATTACTAGCCATTTATTCATTTTTACGCAGACATCTTTAGCAGTAATTTTGGCCATCATTTTAACGTAAATTATTTTATAAATCGATATTTACCCCTTGCACCTGGTTTGGTCGTGCAAACTCTTGACTAGACATAGAGTACATCTTCTTGAGAATAAGTGTAATGTAGTAATGGCCGTATTGTAGAAACATAAGTTGTTTTACACGCACAGAAAGCATAATAAAAGAACTTTGTGTGAGCTCGATCTTTCAGTTAATTACAGTTAATTTAGCTATGTTTTTTATTTTGCTATGTTTTGTGCAATCTGCAAAGTTCTATTTATAAATTTTTGCCCATTCTTTGCACTGTTACACTTTGGTGTTAATTCATATTGATCAATAGATTTCGGCAACAAATTATTAGAGTGTAAGATATTGGGATTTTTTCAGAAGTGTTTAATTTACGGTAAATTGTCCCATTGAATGAAGCTAAAATGAGGGATCAAATTTATATAGATTTAAGAATAAGAAATATTAATATCATGAACCTGAAATATCTTGCCATAACAAATATATCTTGTAATCTAATTGGTAAAAAAATATATTCAAGACCTGACGATGAAATTTCACAACTTTTAATGACTAAATATGATGACATACTCTTTATACATAATATTAATAATGATAATAATTAACTTTATTACAGGAATTCTCTTACATTTTACAATTAATATAGACATTGTGTTGTATGGAACAAAAATATTAGCATTAATGGAAAATGAAAAATAATCCATTAGGTACAATTGATTGGCATGTAGTGAATCATGAAAGAATAAAGCTAAAGAAGGTGAAATGTCACAAAATAGCATAAAACAGTACAAGAAAATCTTACAATATTTGATAATATAAAGTAGGATATGATAGCAATAATCAGGGCCGTGCGCAGGATTTGCTCGTGGGAGGGGCTTTTCTCACTTAAAAAGTAACTATATTAATACCACTATCAATAATGAACGTATACGATGTACGGAGTATGTAGTGCACGTACGGAGAAGTCGGTTGCGCGCTGGTAGCGTGGGATTTTAGGCCCTTTTGTTCGTGAAACACGATTTCTGACTGGCGCGAAAGTGTGACTCACCGAGACGAAAGGAGTCCTGACAGACGTTAACATGAAAGTTGAAAGAGGCACTAAATTTTGGAAGAAAAAGTTTACTAAATGAAACATTAAATAAAATAATCTCATTTTATCCTATCTTCAAATCATCATTCGTGGAACTTTTTGTATGAAGGATCCTCATGGGGGGGGGGGTTCGAACCCCCAACCCCCCCCCCCCCCCGTGCGCACGGGCCTGCCTATGATTATCTTCACATTACGACCACGGATGAAATACGTCTAATGAAATAAGTTATTTAGAACACTCGAGTTTACTATTGCAATTTACATCGATATTTCACGTTCGTATAAATGCATGCATGAATTAATTAGTGAATCTTGTTCAATTAATTTCTCTTTAGTTCTTTCGTGATTCGCTCGGTCAGAAATTCAATTACCTGAACCTTCTACGTGACCTCTCTATCCTAAAAATATCTCCACGGCTCAAAAATTGTGCGCCGGTCTCGAAGCCTAAGTCCGAACATGACACGACCTTCGCGTCCGCCGAAGGTTCTTCCCCATGCCACCAAACACGAGGGTTGAGGTCGATCCGCGATCAAATGCAGCAATTGGGCTGCGATGCGACTCTCGAAGCTGAGAAAACGAGGGAACATCAGAATAAAGAAGAACAAACGTCCTCAACACCGACAAGAGAACACCTGCAGACTAGAGTAACAGGTGGCTCTGACTGCTGTGCGATCCGCTTTTGCCGCGTACTGTAACTCGCGTCACCACCCTCTGTTTTACCAGGCCAGAACAAGTTGCCTCGTGGCAACTGGGAAAAATTTCTAAACAGGAAAAATCTACATCAGTAAAGAAAATTAAAAAATTAAACTTTTTCAATAATTATTATACGAGTAGTATCTATTATATATACAGTAAACCCTCGCTAACACGAATCTCAAGGGACCGGGCAAAGTGTTCGCGTTATGAAAAAATTCGTGTTAACCGTATCGCGGCAAAAAAGTGCGATTATACTTGCTGATATACTGACGTCTATTATGATGTTGACGTATAAGTAACGATCACAAAAATCTCTATTAAATCTTCCTTTACCAGTTGGTAGGTAAATATATTCCGTAATTTAATTTTTGCGATAAACTTAAAATAAATTGGTAATTTTCTTTAATTTTACTTCAAAGTCAGGCATTACATAAATTTAGAAAAATAACCAGTCTTCAAAGTCAACATTTTAGCTTTTATTAGGTTTAACGAAATCATGTAAATTCATTTGCCGAAGGGCGCTAATGGTTCATGCAGTCCATTCTAATCCGATCTAAGTTATTGAAAATGGTCCTGGAAACATTTGCCGTTGCTGCATATCTTCGGAGCACATTTAGATCCGTTGTGACTTCTCCACGGGTGGGAGGCTCAAGTGACTCCTCACTTTCATCCGAAGATGATTCTTTGCTATTCGCGTTTACTTCCTCGTCAGGAAAGGAACATACGGCCGGATCATTGTCAAACTCCAAATATTCTTCAAACGTTAACTCAACCTGGCAATTTTAAGCAAAAACTCAATTTAAAGATGTTTTAAAGAAGATACAATCAACGCTCAAACTGCGGAGATATTCTCACGATACTTACCATTGCCGACGAAAGTGTTTGCAAAAGCTCCCATTCCTCAGGTGTGTCCTTTTCAGTAGCCGCTCCTTGTCCAACAGCATAATCGACATCACTATGGGTCCAAGCCTTATCGAAGCAACTTTTAATATGCTTTGCGGAAACAGATTCCCAAGCTGCTCCAATCGCTCTTATAGCATCCAAAAGAGTCCAACTAAATGTATCGCTTTCTTCCGCTGCGAGAATCGCTGCTCGTACTAGATGAGTCCGATTATACCTCTTCAGTAGAGCGATGATTCCCTGATCCAATGGCTGCAACGACTGGTTGTGTTTGGCGGAAAAAACCAAACCTTGATGTTAGTCAACTCCATTTTTCTTAGGTTTGTGGGCAGCGCAGTTGTCCATCGTGAGCAACACATGACGATTCTGAGCAGCCATACGTCTATTAAATCGCACGAGCCATTCACGAAATGCAGTGCCGTCAATCCATGCCTTCTTGTGGTGGGTGTAATCGCAGGGCAGCTTTGAAAGATCGATGTGCTTGAAGCATCGGGTTCTCTTCGATATTCCAATCACCTACCATCGTAACTTCTAGCTTCCGTCCGAATTGCAAGTGAGAACAACGGTCAATCGCTGCTTACTGTGACTGCCTCCATGGCATTTCTCTCCCTTAATGCTCAGAGTGCGGCTTGGCAAGAGGTTATAAAATACACCCGTTTCGTCCATGTTAAAAACGTCTCGAGGAGAGTACTTTTCTCGAAGAAGTCTAAAATCAGCCAGCCGCTCATTGACACTTCCTTCGTTCAATTTATTTGCTTCCCCACATATCACTTGCGAAGAGATTCCACGGCGATTTTGAAATCGCCACTGCCAGCCACTGGAGCACTTACAGTCGTTCATTCCAAAACTGGATGCAATTGACAATGACTTTTGCTGTATAACGGGTCCACTTATAGGCACGTCTGCTGCTCGGACGTGATTAAACCATTCCATTAATTCATCTTCGAGGTCCTTAGGATGTGATCCAAGCATGCGCTTTCCTTTCAGCTCAACACCTCCTGATGAAGCCGCTTCGTCAATTTTTTCGTGATTTTTGATTATCGCTGACAAACCAATGAGGAGATTTTTAAATACCAAAATCGTGGGCAATCTGAGTTTTCTTCCGTGCTCCGCGTTCCACCTCACTTAATATTTTAAGCTTCGTTTGAAGATAAATACTCATTTGCTCATTGTAAAAAGATATTTTGTTCCTGCAGCTACAGTTGTTCAGTAAAAACTTACTCACAGTCATCGACACGAGGAGACTGAGAAAATTCATCCAAACTTACTCCCTGACTCACTCCTTGCCTACCATTCTCACTATCTCATTGGGCCCCTTGCATTTTCTTGGGTGTCTTACTTATTATATTGGATGGCCTACATTGTCTTGGGTTATCGTTACAAAACGAGGGACCAAGGCAACGTATTATCCTCAAAGTCATGGTTCTTATTCTGCCAGGCAGTTCGCCTTAAGCGAACTATATGATTCAAGGGATTGAGGAAACTGTTCGAAATTCGTCTTAACCGAAATTCGTGTTAAACGAACAAAACCCCGTAAGCCACTATACCTTCCTGCCGGGACCGTGATACTGGGCCGGTTGTTACAAGAATTGAATGCCAAAAAGACTAAGTATAAATTGATATAATGGTATTACTTTCCATTTTTTGAGTACGATAGTAGAAGTATTTAATATTTCTCTATATTATTATAACTATATTTGATTAACTGTTTCATTTCTTATTATTCAGAATTTTGATCCAAACTTATGCGTCATGAAAGCGCAAAGGAAGGTGTGCTGTGGTGCTTCGAGATGATGCACGGTCAAAGAATGGAATGCCAAAAAGACTAAGTATAAATTGATATAATGGTATTACTTTACATTTTTTGAGTACGATAGAGTAGAAGTATTTAATATTTCTCTATATTATTATAACTGTATTTGATTAACTGTTTTATTTCTTATTATTCAGAATTTTGATCCAAACTTATGCGTCATGAAAGCGCGAAGGAAGGTGTGCTCTGGTGCTGCGAGATGATGCATGGTCGAGGAACGGAATCCCAAAAAGACTGACACTGAGCAAATATGGATGGTCCGCCTGATCTAGCGATGAAATGTGTTCACAGTTAACAATTAAAGCATTCTGAACACGATGGAAGTGGTCTTAGCGGCCATAATATCAACGTTTTGTTCTTACGGCGCGGCAAAGGTTGCAATGTTAACTCTATGGCAAAGGGGGAGGCAGGCAAAGGGGGGCGCGCGCGTAATGTTAAGTCTATGGGAGAATGGTTTTTCCCAAATAAAGAATGCAAAACATAAGTAGTTAAGTTTAAATCAGTTTATATAGATAAAAAAACAAGATCATTAACGTGTTACACCATTAGAAAAATGAACTAAACGCAATAATTAGTTAACAAACTTGTCGCAAGAATGGTGAAAAGCAGTTTTATGCAAAATAGCATGTTCAAAGCACAGATAATCTTTGCACCATGAACAGGGAATAACAGCCGGCTCACTGCAGTCACCATCGGTCACATCAGAATAGCTGCATTCAGAAAGTACATTATTAAGGAAGCAAAAATCATGAGGACTTATGAAATCAGCAACGTCGCAGTTAAAGCCAGCTTTTTTCCAACAATACATGACCATGTCTTTGAACCGCGGTGATCGTAAGATGAAGAAGATGAAAGACTGCAGCCATAGCACTTTATTGCGTGTTTGCAGAAGGAACTTGATCTCATCGATGATTCGAATATTAGTATTCGAATATTAGTATTTGTGTATAATAGCTCATAAATTTTTCATTCTATTATCTGCAAATTGTTTCATTCATTCAGAATTCCTAGCCTTAATACTGACCATTACTAGACCCTCATAGTCTAATTTAGTTTGCATTCCAGTTTTTGTAGTCAGTTTATAGCTGAAACTGTAGTTGAAATCTGTTAATGTAAATAATAATTCATTATTTCTATGATCACATTAATAAATGCCACATAGATGCAACATACAGTAGAGGATCGTTTATCCGAACATCTAAACAATGAACACATCCAAACAACGAACATTGCACGATAGATATACAGTAAATTTGAATGCCACCGCTATGCGTGTTTTGCACCAATCTTTTGTAGGTGTGAACGAGTAAGTATTTATACTATATAAATTAACCTTCTAGATTGAAAACAATAAGAAGAAAATGTGTCCAGCAGCTAGTTCAAGGGGAGGGAATGTCAAGAGAAAAAGACAGGTGCTGACGTTACAGCAAAAAGTGGACATAATGAACAAACTAGATTGTGGTGTCATTTCATCCAATCTTCAGCAGGAATACAATATTAGCAGGAAAACTATACATGATATAAAATCACAGAAGGACCAAATTCTTTAATTTGTTGCAGAATCTGACTCAACTGTAGTCGTTTCGAAAAGAAAAACCTTGCAGGGAGGGTCATGTACAGTTTTCTTTAAATAAAAGTTTTCAATAATATTTATTATTCAAATATATTTATTTCAATAAAAGCTTTTTTTTCAGTTCTTTTTTCTGATGCAGGTTAAAATACCTACTGTCCGAACATATCCTTTATGTAAACTGACCTCGGTCCCGAAAAGTTCAGATAAACAATTCTCTACTGTATATTGAAGCTATTCTTAAAATGTGGCAAAAAATACTAAGGATTTCATTCCAATATAATCCATCATTACTGTCATGAAAAAGTAGAACACAATGCCTTTCATTCAATCATTCCTTAGGTTACTGCTTTCAACTGCCCACCATACCTTGAAAGGTATCCAAGAAATTTTCCTCACTCTCTCTCTCATTAGAAACTCTCACCAGTTTTCCATAGACTTTCGTTCCTTTGCTTGTCAAAGCACTCCATCATTTACTCAGTCTATCCATGTTATCTTGAATGTGCTCACTTTGCTACTTTCAACTTCCTTTTTTTCTACTTCCATTAATGGTAAATTTGCTATCTAAATGGTACAATTCTTTGATCTTTTCATACCATACGAGGTGCCCATTCCATCTCTTTTGTTTGGTTTATATAAATTTTAGGAAAATAAATCTTCATCCTTTTTTTTTTCAATTGAGTCCTCTATCACAGATCATTTATTGCTATTTCATCTTCAAACTGCAGCATGCTCATTATTTTTTGTATTTATTTTATATACATTTTACCTTTTACATCTTTACCTTGACATTATAGGTATCTCAATACATGTATCAAGAATGAGTCATTAGAGGCAGTGCACATCTCCTTATTCTAGCTTAGCTTCATTTACTGCTATTGATCATAATTGTTTGCTATCTATAAAGTAAATGGATCAGTCTTCTGGTATGGTAATTTACTCCAGTTTCTTTAAGGATTTAGGCTTTCCTTTTCCTGTTAACAGTGTCACAAGCTTTCTCTAGATCTAATGTGGAAATGAAGGCTCTTGCTTATAATTTTAATGTTAAAGTTGTGAAAACTTTGTAAAAGATGTACAATGAAATCTTTATTTAATATATAAACACAAAGAAACTTATTTGCTAGTCTCCTTGGAAGTTAAAACCTTCTACTTTGCTGTTCACTTTGCTTGAAAGAGAAAACTCCTGAACCTCAGTCACAATACCACATACTCCTGAACTATGGAACATGAACCCCCCCAAAAAAAAAAACATACCATTAGTGCCAAAGCATATAAAAATAGTGTATATATATATATGGTAATCTAATAATTCCATTTGAGTGGTATTATTGCTGAATCTATAAGCATGAAGTACATGTGCCAATCCTCAAACATTCTAATTTGACGAAAGTGTTACTCCGAGTGAGGTTTCTAAAAGAACTAAATATCAGAGAAGGTTGGCAACTGAAGATTACTGTAGATTTGATTTTAAAACGAGATATCAGATTTTACTTGGCAAAAAATGCTGACATAAGAATCAATTGAGAAAATTGAAATATAAATCTATGTCAGCCAAATACAACCCAACTGAAATATTTCGTGATGGCATAATTATTAACTTCTAAACAATATAGTTCCAGTGATTCAAAGTGATGCAATGTTTTCATATTGTCTACATAGTGATCCAATAATGCTTATGATAAAAGCTGTAAGGGATCATCCACAAATAACGCAAAGTTATCCAATCTTTGACCCCCCCATGTAACGCCTGGGCGGAACATCCCTTTCCCCCATATACCAGGACCGTAACGCCTGGCCAAACCCCCCTCCCCCAAATTGCGTTACATAATTTATGTATGGCTCCTAAGGGTTTCAAAGCTCAAATGTTTCTTTGATTTGTTTTAAAAATGGTGAGCAAATAAATAAAGTGAAATATGTGCGAGTTACTTTAGAAGATTTAATCTGTTAGGATAGAAAAATTTTAGATTACTTTTATTTCTAGCCCATGATTTAGCCCATGTTTGGCTGAAAGTGCACAAGGAGGAATTAATGACCCATATGTGAGGCTGCGATTGGTGCCTGAGGTAGATTCTAGAAAAAGGCTGACAACAATCCATAGAGGAGATCCAAATCCATTTTTTGATGAGCATTTCAAGTTTCCTGTAGCTCATGACCAGCTACAAGATAAAACTCTTGTCTTACAGGTTAGTGAATTGAATTTGTTGCAGTGGTTATTTCAAGTAACATGATTTTGTATTTTCTTGAAAATGTTTAATCAACAACACTTTTTGGGTAATAGGTCTTTGATTATGATCGATATTCACGGAATGATGTGGTGGGTGAAGTTTGTATGCCAATGGATGAGTTTGATGTTACATCCAGCATTGAAGTCTGGGGTGAAATAACAAAAAATAAGAAGGTATGTGATTTCCACTTACTCTACTCTTCTTTCATTTCATCTATTAGTTATAATTTCCATTTATAAATGTAATCATAAAAGGAATTCAAACTTTACGATGTGCATACCCAAGGTTTTTCAAAGTCTGTTTATAGATATATATTTTTTTCTTCCAATCACTAATTATTAATGCATAACTTTTATTTTCACAGCCTCCAGAAGAGAGACAAGAAGTATTGCTATCTTTAAGTTACCTGCCTTCTGCTGAGAGGCTGACAGTTGTACTTCTGAAAGCAAGGAACCTTTTTCCTGCTCAAGAGAGGGATCCTCCAGGTAAATATTTCAATATATATCCTCATGAGTACAACAATACTCTTGTATATGCTAACTTCCAACATTTTACTTAAATTTTACATATAACATATAATTATAAATTCACTTTATAGATATTACTTTTTATAATTTGTGTTTATGTTCAACACAAGGTGTTTTATAATTTTTTATAGTAAGCCAAATTTATGGGATTAATTTCAATTGCAAATTGTGTGTTACCTTTTAACACATCTTAAGATAATATATCAAACAATTAAGATAATCGGTCAGTAGAGACATTCTACTAAGATTTTACTATGATTCTTTTATCAACACATAGCCTATAGTCTCTTATTAAGGGGTCCTCACCAGATTCAAACCAGATTTCAAAGGTGCACAAAAGAGCTCTAGAATTTTAGCATGGATACCATATGATGGCCCATGAAAGCATATATTTAATTCACTCAGGATACTTCATCTCCCATGCCCTATACATAATGATCTCAATTCTCTTTTTAAAAGATAACCTTAATGAAATCCTCCTTAACTCTGATATTCATTATGACTTCAGCAGGATTAAAAATAATCTTCAACAAAATTCTATCAGAACCAATGCTGTAAAAAAGGGCCCAAAAGAAACAAGCATCAGATTCCATAATAAGTTACCACATCATTTAAAGCATGTAAAATCCTAATACTGCTTTAATTCAAACTTTAATAAATTTAAGCACAAAAAGTATTCTATAGCTTAATATTAAAATGATTATTTATTATAACAGTGTACTTTGAGTTATTCAATTTTGAATGAGCAACAGATTTAAGTATATGTGTTGTGTATCCATATATGTTTGTAGGCATTTTTGTACTTCATCATACATGTTAAGATAGGTAAAGATAATAATTTATAAAATACAGCTTTCTATTGTTTAAGTCAACAATATTTTGGTGTGGATAACGATGTGGGAAATTATCAGAATATTTCTTGCAGATTCAGGTACTGGAAAGTTGATCAAGTTCACTGTCCAATTCAACTGTTGTGCAATAGGTCAGCTATGGATTTTTAACTGCTATTTTGGCTTTCTAACCCTTTAGACGATTGTTAAGATTCAATAAGTTTGTGTAACAAATATTTTAAATTTTACTTACATTCACTATATACAATTATAAGAATTGTGGCTTCAAGTGTTATAACTAACCTAATTTCTCTCCTTAATTGATTCATAAGACATCCATAAGTAATGAAATCTGACTTAAAGATATCAGAACAGTGAATTTTGATCAGCAATCAAGAAATATTTAAGGTAATAAAATCACACGGATAACAAAATTCAAGATTCAGAGATGGTATTAAAGACTTTAGAAACATAATAAACATTAGTATAAAATGTCATGAATTTTTGCGAGAAAATTAAGACTTCCCAACCACATTTTATAATTAAAAATATTATTCATTTTATTTTTCGGGATCCCTTTGCAAAAGTGTACTTGCTAGTTAGAGGCAAGCGCGTCAAGAAAAAGAAGACTGCAGCAAGGAAAGGGAGTGCCAATCCTGTTTGGAATGAAGCTCTATCCTTTAATGTTCCAGCAAATAGCTTGAACTTGGCTGCTTTAGAAGTAAGTAGAGTTCACACTCTCTGTATTCATCTTCCTAGATACCCATCTACGCATGTACTTGCAAGCCTTTTAACAGGAAATGCATGTAATCACATATTCCATACCCCAAGACAATTATTGTTGTGTATACAATGTGGAAAAACTGTCTCTCTGAAATGGCTATTTTGAGCATATACTTAATTCTCTCATTTATTTTCCAATATACAATCGGTAGGGTGAATTTTTATTATTTGATCTGTCTTCCAAGAGATTATTATCTCTTAATTTATTGAACAATTTATTGTCATTGGCATCTTGAAAATGCTTATCAAATTGTCACAGGAAATTAGAAAAAAGGTATTGATTTACAATGGTATTTTTTATCGCAAATCATAAATGAAAAGCTTTATTTATTTAGACTAGATTCAGTTTTTGACTAGTATATAATAACAGCATTCATACATCTTATTCAACTTCGTTCTATAAAGTGAAATACTTGCTTATCAAGAAGCAAATAATCGTTATGACAAGAGTCACCTTTATCCCAAATCTCTTTAAATCAGCATATTATAGTAGGTAATTTATAGCATTATCATACATATATATGTTCAGATATTGTTATAGAGCATGTTACAAATCAAGCTTTAAATTTATATTTTATTAAAAATATATTAAAAATGTATTTATTCATTCACTTTAATTTACCTTCCATATAAAATTATACCAAGATGTAGCCAATCACCTCAGTTCACACGTATTTTAACCCACAAATATCATTAATAATATAAAAATTAATAACTGTTACCATTGGTCCATCCATTATTAATTAAATATTTGTTATCTTTCTCACAATACCTACTTATGTTTCTGAAATAATTTTCTCTCACCATGTTTAATGGGTTAAATTTTATGCATAAGAACATCAAGCAAGCATCAAGATTAGATTCAAGATTGCATCTGCACCGGTTGAACTCCTGTGTCACTCGTTTGATAAATCTATCTTAATACAGGACAAACCCATTACCTGCGGGTTTTGCTCTAATATTTTCCATGATAACTGTACAGAATAAATGAGTTGGTTGTTAAGATGATTTTCGAGTCTCCATATGTAATTTGGAAGTGTTACACTTGCCAAGTGCATCGAAATGCAAGTGTGGGTAACATGGGGTCGGATCTCAATGAATTAAAAATTTAATTCTGACTTTTGAAATAAAATTGAGACCAAGGATGACCATTCCATGCCCCATAAAACAATACAAAAAGGAAAGTCAGAAAAAGTATTACAGAAAACTCCAATTAATGCACACAAAATCAAAGCAGCTACAACATCAGTTCTTGGGAACCAAGGTCTACCGGGTGGAAGGCCCAAGGAATCCATGAAAGCAGAAAGCTATGTGCTGCCACTTTCTTCTGCTCAGCTGATGAACATAGATGGGTTCACAATCATGCAACAAAAAAAGAATAAGAAGAAGGAAGAGGTCCCTGACGCAGGAAAAACATCTGCAGATACACTCGTGACAGCAAGTAAGAAGGCGCATAGGTAGGGGAAGGCATAAGGCGTGGGAAAAAATATGATCAACAATATGTATTTGGTGGGAGTGAAAAAAGTTTGGCTCCGTCTTGGAAAGCTTGCTGGAGGAACTACTGTAGAAAATGTTGAAAGTTTCATTCAAAAAAATTTCGGCATGTGACTGTGAGTAAGCTGGAGTCCAAAGGTGTAAACTCCAGTTTTAGAATAGGTGTTCCATTTCATCTGCGCCATCAGATGATGAACAGATGTATGGCCATGCAACACCATCTTGAGAAGTTTTTTATTCCATCGTAAGACCAGAGTTCAAATAACTTAACAACAGAGAAAAAGAACACAAATATTTATATAGAGTATTTCAGCTCAGCCATCGTTCCTGAAAATTCTTTTAATAAACATTCAGTCACTTTGTAATAAGGTCAATGACTTAGATCAGTTAGCAGTAGAGGAAAAACCTGATCTAATCTGTAAATGTAACAGAACATTGGATGAAAGATCTTTGTGTTTCTATACCAGGATATGTTTGTGCATCTTCATATTGATGTTCTAATTGCAAAAATGGCCGAGTTGCAATCTTTTGTAAGGACTCAGTCGATTTTAGTGATACTAGATATTTCTAACTTTGTTAGTGAAAAACAGTTTGAGTGTACTGCTCTATCTGTTATGATAAGTGAAGTTGAGTTTAATATCTTGGTAATTTAACATTCTCCATCAAAATGTTTTGACACTTTTCTGAGCAGATTTGACAATCTCTTATTTGAACTATGTCAAAAACCTCATAAAGACCCCAGAAAAATACTGGGTGATCTAAATTGTAACTTACTGATTCAAGGTGCAATCCAGAAAAAAACTTTATAACCTTCTAGACTTTTGCAACTTAAACTAATTAGTGGATGTGGCCACAATAATAGCTGACGGTTCAAAGTCCCAGCTAGATGTTGTATTGACTGACTTTGATCCATTTATGTGAAAATTGAAGTATTTGATCCTTTAATATCTGATCACTGTGATCTAATGTCAACCTTCAGCATGGCATGCTTCAATATAATCTACCCACACTTAAAATGAAACAATCTTTCAGTGAATCCAAAATTAATTCCTTTTGTACAGCTTTACATTGCCAAGATTCACGCTATATGTTATCTTACACCTGTTTTAAAGAGAGTTTAAATGATTTTTATTCTAGATTTGTTGTTTCTTTTTGAGTGTGCTCTTCCAGTTCAACATGTAAAACCCATTCCTCTTCATTATAAAAAATGGATAACTCCAGAAATACATGCCCTATCGGAAACCATAAAAAGTAAAGCTTACCATGATAAAATTCACGGTGATATAAAGGCTCATGAGGATTATATTATACTCAAAAAGCATTATAAGAGACTGATAAATAATGCAAAGAGATACTACAAGCATTCAATACTACTTAAATCAAATCATTCTCCTAGTGTGGTTTGGAAAATTGTCAAAGAATCTATGTGCTCTACTCACCGCAGACACCTCCCCTATCCCTTGATTGTTGACGACAACCTACTTCAGGATGCTATGGAGATTGCAAATGCATTAAACTGTAATTTTCTTGCATGGCATAGCCAAAATCCCCCTGATAATTACCATGGCAATGGTACACAATTTAATCATAATAGTGCTCATTCAATATTCTTAAAACCTTGTGATAGCAATGAGTTACAGAGAGTGCTTGATTGTGTGGGTGAAAAGCCTTCATCAGGGCTGGAATAGGTACCTAGGAGATTGCTTAAACCTTGCTCACAGTTCATCCTGAAACCACTCCCATACCTAGTCAATGAGTCTCTGACTAAAGACATCTTCTCAGATGCTCTAAAAGTTTCCAAGGTTATTCCTGATTTAAAAAATAAAGGAGATAACAAAAATACAATGAACTAAGGCCCATTTATCTTCTTCCACAATTCTCTAAGATATTTGAGTATGTCTTTTGCTTGAGACTTAGTGATTTCCTCGAGAGGAACAATTTAGTCTCTCACTGTCAGTTTGGTTTTTGAAAGGGCAAATCAACTGAAAATGCTCTAATTAGTGCCATTAACTTTGCCACCGAAGAACTTAACAAAAAAATGAAAACTCGAGGAATCGTTCTGGATCTGAACAGAGCTTTCAATCTAGTTGAGCATCAATCCCTACTTGATAAATGACACAGAATAGGCATAAGAGGAAATGCTTTGAAATGGATAGAAACTTATCTCTCTAACAGGTCTCAGATTGTCAAGATTAGTAATAAGAATGGCAATTTCAATTTTAAAACTTTGCCTATTAAATGTGGCGTCTCCCAAGGTTCTATACTAAGTCCTATTCTATTTTTTAAACTTCATATATGATATACCATAGCTAATATACTTGATACAAAAGGGACCTGAATGATAATGTTTGTCGATGACATAAATATCCTATTATCTAGTCCTAACCTATCAATTACCTAGCCCCTATCGGAGATGCAATAATTTCCAGAACATTAGAGTGGTGCTTGCAGTATAGACAGAAATTAAATAGAGAAAAAACTATGAAAGTGGTATATGGGACCAAGGATAAACATTTTGATAACTTTTGCTTGAACTTTAAAGATCTAAGAGTCACACCTTCTGAGAACCTGGAATTCCTTGGACTACATATTGATCCTTGTCTCAACTGGAACAATCATGTTAACTACCTACTCAAAAAAATTAATTCAATCTTCTATTTATCTTGTGTACTAAGGGACTCAGTCAAAAAATCCTACTTAATATATACTTTGGTTATTTTTACTCCAGGGTCACATATTAAATTACACTACATTACACTCCCTCAACCAGACTGACTGACATTTTTAGAATGTAGAAGAAGATTATAAGAAGAATATCAAATGCCCCTAGCAGAGTTACCTGTAAAAACACATTTCAAAGATTTAAAATTGTATCCATGCCATCTATATACATCTTTAACATCCTATTGTTTGTTAAAAATAATATCAATAATTACAGATTAAATGAGGCCTTTTATCACCATGACACGAAAAGGAAAAGAGATCTACATTTTTCAAGATTTCTCAATAAAGTCCATGATATAGCCCCAAAAGTGATGGGCATAATTGTATACAATAAACTACCATCCAAAATTAAGAAGATTATTAATTTAAAGACATTTATGCATACTGTTCACAAGTATTTACTTGAATAAGGTTTTTATTCAGTACAGGAATACTTAAGAATATGATTTTTACCTTGAATTGTCCTATACATACTTGTATTGTCTTTGGATTAATAAAAATTATTATATTACATTATTATATTATGAAACTGCACAGCATTTGTAGGAAGGTCTACATAGTTTCATGTATACTGAGTCATTGCTCCTTAATTTCTACTAATCATTCCCCTGAATACTTCAAATGGACCATTGAAATTACTGCATTAATAAATATAACTTTTAAGTAAAGATTTCCTTATGTCATAAAATCAAGTTAATTTTCAAAGTTTCACAATGAAATGCAGCTCCTTAATTTTGGTCTCTAGTTTTTTCAACCTAAAAAAATATTCTTCTTTCATTTGAAATGCTCTAATATCAGTAAATAAAATACAAGGTCATATTTTTTAAATATTGATACTTTTACCTCATTATTTAAACTACTTTTCTGACATTGGAAATGGAACTGCAGTAATTACTGCAATGATTGGTAGAGAAATAGGTTATTTTATATAAATAAAAGATAAACAATAGGCATGAAATGATCAGGGGGAAGGAAACCCTGATCAGGATCAGGGTTTTGCCCCTTCAGATATGAAATATACTATCATTATTTATAAAATATTTTTACCTATACAAAAGGTGTAAAAAAAACAAAAATATGGTTGATAAAATCTAACTTATAGGTGTGGCTCTCTTAATACACAAGATAAGTATTCTAACCTACCTCATTATGATGATTAAATGCTATATTCAGTAAATAATACTCAAGAGAGACCTCAAAAACACCTATCTAATATCAGCTAATAATAATATCAGACAAATTAATATAAAATTATCAGAGTAGTTAACATTTACTTGAGGTTATAAAATTATAGCAAGGAAATTTTACATACATTTATAGCTTTGGGAAATCTTACAATAGTGCATTACCCTACATGCAGGAATATTTTCAAATTGGCATTTATTTCCAACATTTATAAACTGTCTTTTCACTTTTTTTAAGTGAAATGGCAGAAGGATGGATTCACAAACCCCTGTACAGAAAAACTCGATACTTCTGACAATGAAGATGTAGCTGAGTATGACATCAGAACATTAGTCTTCAAGTTAGAAATCTCCTACTTGTATTTCTGTGAATATTATTGACATACAATTTGGCAGGAGAGCAAAATAATCTTTATTTATCACTGCTTTTAAGCCTTTTCAACAGAAAGCTTCTTTTTGATTATGTTTATGTGTATGATACTAAGTATATATTAATTATCTACGTAATAGTTAAATTAATATGACTGTTAAAGTGTGTATAAGGACTGTGACCATTTTTAATGAATTTTATAGAAATTATTTTACTGGGTTTTTAAATTTCAATATTTAGTTAAATATAATACTCATTAAGCCAATAAAAGTACTCATTATAGCCGATTTCTAACACTAACAAGGGGAAACTCTCACTTCTGTCTGGAGATTTTGATGAAAATTTTGTAGTGATGCAGGAAGTAGAGTAATTGAAAACAGTATTGGTGTTAGTAAAATGGGCCTTAGATTTGTTGAAATAATCAATTGAAAATTGATAATCTGAGTATAGGCAACCCTACATTACACACCCACGCCAGCCAAATCGTTATAGCTGTTTGCAAGTAATTCTCTAGTATTATTTTCATTTTCTTATATTATATTTTTTCCTTGTTACTCACTGATGGACTTAAGTTTCACATGTAAACAAATCCCAAGGGTGGATGCCAATATGATGAGAAATCAATTAAAAATTCCTGCACTGACTAGAGGGGTCGTCACCAAAAAGAAACAAGAGACGAGGTGATAAGATATGCGAAGGGATAAAGGGGAGAAGTTTCTAATCAAAGCTCTCTGAAGCATCTTTGTTGAGGAAGGATGAGGCTTCTTGCGGAAAACAAATGCATGAATTAGGGTACGATAATTTTTGCATTTAATATTTTTCTGCCATTTGAAAAGAGAACGCACCTCAGATTACCATTAGCTTGTTGGACTTCATCCCTCTTGTCAATTGACGACTCTGAGATATGCCTCCTGGAAGATCAGCATGGCACTCATTATAATGAACGTAATTTCCTCTCATTTCTGCAGTGAGAGGGACAATGGCCAAAATATCACTCGCTATAATACAACTCTCGTTATATGCCGTACTTGTTATAACGGACTTCTACTGTGTATGTATATATATACGAGTAAAACGTAGCTTGCATACTGCAAGCAGATCAACAACACTAATTTCATGTCGGCATCATATCGGGACGGCCCTCAAAAGAAAAAAAAAGGGATTGAAAATATTCTTAAAATTTGCTGCAATTTAATCATCTGGCATCGAACCTTCGCCTTCCCGGTGAACCTACTATGCAGCACAACAGAAAACTACCATCTCTTACTAAATGTGAAAATCAAGCAGAAATATTGGCTCCAACTGCCTCAAACGACGTTCTACCTTTCAATAATGTAAATGGCTCTCTGGATTCGAACCAAGGACGATCTAGGAAATCTAAAACATGTTTTTAAAATGTATCTATGTTCTCTATCTATATGCCTAATTTCATGTTTTAATATTATTGGGAAGGGGTTTAAATTCATTCTAAAAAATCGGTTAATTTACTGATTGTAGAGACTGGTGGACTGCCTGGTGTCGAACCCAATGGTGTCGAACCCAAGAAATTTGGTAGCTGTGAATGGACAGTATGACTTATTAGGACTTCATCTTAGTTCATACAAAGTTTGAAGTTGATATCATGCCGGGATGTACCTAAAATTTGTTTCCGTTATCCCCATAAGAAATGCATTGTGGAGTGCAAATGGCCCTCTGGGATCGAACCAAGGACCATAAGCGAATACAAAAAATTTGATTATGAAATATATTTATGATTTCTAACCCCATGCCAAATTGCAAGTTTCCATGCATTCGGAAAAGGGGCCAAAAAAAATCTTAAAAATCGCCACAATGCATTTTAAACGGCCGATTTTTGCCTCGATATCGAACCCAGGATATTTTCCGTAAAACTCATTTATGTTTTCGATAGATCATGTTCATATATATAGGCTCCCTGAGTTTCGATTCTCTACCTATCCGGAAAGTATTTTTTTTTAATTCCCGAAAATCAAAGCAATGCATTTAAACGGGAAAAATCGGGAATTTGGGGCCCTCTGGAATCGAACCCATGACACTGAGGTTCAAAATCGCAATTTTTCTGGAGGTTATATGTTATGGCCAATCAGTCGTAAAAATTTCAAGCCATTGACGCTAGTGGTTTAGCCTGTGAGTTTGTGTCCTCTCTATATATCTATTATATATAGATGCTTCTCTGGATTCATTCATATATACGAGATAGATATAGATAGATAGGTATATAGATAGGATACAAAGTCACAGGCTAAACCACAAGCGTCATTGGCTTGAAATTTTTACGACATATTGGCCATCAAGTGTAACCTCCAGAAAAATTGCGATTTTGGACCTCAGTGTCATGGGTTCGATTCCAGAGGGCCCCAAAGTCCCGATTTTTCCCGTTTAAATGTATTGCCGTGATATTCTGGAATTTAAAAAAAATACTTTCCGGATAGGTAGAGAAATAAAACTCAAGGAGCCTATATTTATGGTCTTGGTCTTTCGAAAACATCAATGACTTTCACAAAAGATATCCTGGGTTCGATGCTAGGACGATGCAAAGAACTGCCCTTTAAAATACATGGGAGCTGTTTTTCATTATTTTTTTGATGCACTTCTCTAAATAATAGGAAGTTCGTGCTTAGCCGTAAAGTGTATGGTAAGTGTTAGTTTAAGAAAAAAATATAGATAAGACCGAACTGTTCCTGGGTTCGATGCCAGAGCACATTAACATTTCTCTCATAAGGAATATAAGGGAAAAGTAAGACTTCGATTGAGGCAGTTGCAGCAAATATTTCTGCTTGAATTTTCGCACATAGTTATAGATTAATATCTTCTATTATGTTGCATAAGAAGTTTTATCAGAAAGACCCGGGTTCGATGCCCGGGTGGTAAATATGTCTCCCGTTTAAAATACATTGGGTTAGTTTTTCATTATTTTTTTGATGAACTTATCGAAATGATAGGAAGTTCATGCTTGGCTGGAAGATGTACGGTTAAAATTGAATTAAGAAAACAATTTTCAGAAGACCGTACTATTCCTGGGTTCGATGCCAGAGCACATTAACATTTCTCTCATAAGAAATATAAGGGAAAAGTAGGACGTCGTTTGAGGCAGTTGCAGATAATATTTCTGCTTGAATTTTCACAGATAGTTAGAGATGGTGATATTCTATTGTGCTGCATAGTAATATTCACCAGGAAGACCCGGGTTCGATGCCGGACGAATAAATTGCAGCGAATAATCAGAATATTTTCAATCCATTTCTTTTTCTTTCGAAGACCTTCCCGATTTGATGCCGACATGAAATTAGTGTTGTCGATCTGCTTGCAGTATGCAAGCAGCATTTTACTCGTATACATACATATATGATACGAGTTAAATGTTGCTTGCATTCTGCAAGCATGTTGATAATACAAATTTTAAGTCGACATCATATCGAGAGAGTCATCAAAAGTAGAAAAAGTATTGAAAATATTCATAAAATTTGCTGCAATTTCTCCGTCCGACATTAAACCCGGGTCTTCCTGGTGATAATTACTATGCAGAACCACAAAGGATTACCGTCTCTATGTGTGAAAACTCAAACAAATATTATCTGCAACTTCCTCAAACGACGTCCAACTTTTCCCATATATTCCTTATGTGAGAAATTGTAATGTGCTCTAGAATCGAACCCAGAAACAGCATGGTCTTATCTAATTTTTTACATAAACCAAGTCTTAATATACATCTTCTATCTAAGCAAGAACTTCCTATCATATCGATAAATGCATCGAAAAAATAAAGAAAAGCTACCCTATGTAATATATATGGGGGATACATTTACCGCCCGGCATCGAACTCAGGTCTTTCTGGTAATACTGTCTATGCAGCACAACAGAAAATCGCCATCTCTAACTATGTGCGAAAATTCAAGCAGAAATATAGGCTGCAACTGCCTCAAACGACATCCTACTTTTCCCTTATATTCCTTATGAGAGAAAAGTTATTGTGCTCTGGCATCGAACTTAGGAATAGAACGGTCTTATAAAATTTTTTTTCTGAAACCAATTTTTACCATACATCTTCTAGCAAAGCATGAACTTCCTATTATTTCGATAAGTGCGTCAAAAAAAATAATGAAAAACTACTCCCATGTATTTTAAAGGGCAGATATTTGCATCATCCTAGCATCGAACCCAGGATGTTTTCCGTGAAAGTCATTTATGTTTTCGATAGATCATGACCATATATATAGGCTCCGAGAGTTTTGATTCTCTACCTATCTGGAAAGTATTTTTTTTTAATTCCCGAAAATCAAAGCAATGCATTTAAACAGGAAAAATCAGGACTTTGGGGCCCTCTGGAATCGAACCCATAACACTGAGGTTCAAAATCTCATTTTTTCTGGCGGTTACACGTAATGGCCAATATGTGGTAAAAATTTCATGTCAATGACGCTTGTGGTTTAGCCTGTGAATTTGTATCCTCTCTATCTATCTATATACATGAATGAATCCGGAGAAGCATCTATATATAATAGATACTATATATAAACATACCACATATACATGCATACATACATACAGATATATACTGATTGAGAGAAAAAAGAAAGTTATCTACAGCTAAATCACAAAAAACAATTGTAATTGGATTTTAAGTTAAATTCCCATTCTTATCCACTTGGCAGTTATGTAAAATTTAAGATAACTTTAATCTGGTCAATGTGCTTATGATTAATCTCTCCATTGCTAAAAACATTCATTCCTATTGTAGGTATGCGTTATGGGACAGAGCAATGATTTAATCGGTGCAAACAGTCCTCTGCTTGGATGCTGCGTCCTTGGCCCACATGAGACACCTGGCCCAGAGAAAGATCACTGGAGCGATATGGTTCAGAATCCAAGAAAAGCTGTAGCAATGTGGCATACATTGCGATAGAAGCACATTTACTATGTCAATTTGGACTTTTACGCTTGTAAGAATCTTTCCTCAGAAATGGGTATAACTTGTAAGAGGATTCTGAGAGCGAATAAGAATCCTAATTCATTTCAGATGTCTTGCTGAATATATGTAAGCACAATTTGAAATGAAGTTAAATTTTATGAATGGATAAGTACGTATAGATTATAAATTCTCATTATACTATTTTTGTCATGCCTTGGGAGGCTTTGATCTAATCATCATTCCATCACTCTTTGATTCTGTGTTCATATGTCAATTTCTAAATTTGGAAAGTATACATTTACAGAAATTTCCATAAATTTTATGCATTAATTATGTAATGTAAACATGGTGCAACTTGATTTGGTTCGGAGCAATGAATAGCACATCTTCTCATGTTGTATTCAATTCAATATCTATACTCTGAGACCATGAGTTCAATTTACATCAATGTTTTCATTCAAAATATTCATTTTTACCAATTCATTACTGATGGTCTACAATAAGACAGTAAAAGCAGAGACTGCTGCTGTGGAGTTCTTAATCAAATGTATAAAAGTATTGATGGTGAGGCAGGGAAAAGTTACATTAATATGAGTGTATTGATCTCAGTTTCATCCAAGAAGAGACTGCAGTCAATTATATGCTTATTATATATAACACGTTATGTGTAATTCTTCTGGTTCCTGAAACTTTAACCAGATAATGATGTTTGAATCTATGGTGTATTTCACTCCAAAATTGAGTATATGCTACCATATGTGATATTCTCATTCTATCCACAGTATCTTCCATTGGTTAGAAAATACATAAATATACATATATAAATATATATCGTGAATATGATGTTACTGACATAGATGACATTCAAAATATTAAGGTTAAATTAGATATATTTTTCAAAATTTGGGGTGTTTTTCAATTTTTGAAGGGAGAATAATTTTCCAATTTGGATACATGTGCAGACTAACTCACAGCACTAATTATGGTGTGAGAGGCTGGAAAATTCAGGGTTTCCACATATCATTCCATGACTCTTAGAATTTCGATCTGCCTTACTAAATAGTAGAATTTTGAAATTTTAAAATGAATAATGTAATCTATACACCCAATTTAGGTAGAAGCCACACTGGGAATATTTTGGCCACAATAGAATAGGAATTCACTTCTTCATTTAATGAATATTATGGTATTTCTGCTTCATTTTAATGTAATAAAATTAACAAGAGTCAAACCAGTTTATCAGAGAATTTTGAAACTTTAATCAGTTTAAACTTATAATATTTTGAATCATTCATCAAATTGTATCATAAATATTCCTTAGAAATTCAGAAAGTCAACTGATGCTATGACTTCACCCTTTAAAGTTTGGTATTCATTAAATTCATTTATAATAATGTTATATTATTTCCATAATTATAAAGGTAATCAGGATGGATTTAAAAAATATAATTGAATAATAGTTTACAGATCCTTCACAAAATTATCTTCCAACAATAAAGGAAGCAATTTCTTGGAAGTATAAATACAAATTTCTAGTAATTGAGATTGTATATTTCTTTTAATTTGATGAGTTTATTGGCTCAATGAGAATATCTTTCCGTCCAATGATATTTTCATCAATATCAAAATTGTAAGCCTTTTTGGCAACTTGCCTAACCTTCCAGATTAATTTTGTGTGTATATCTATGATGACAAGACAAATGAACTATCCAAATGAAACAATTTTCTCATTCTCTTCTGAGCCATTAAGAATAATCAGAATTCACATTGTCATGGTTAAATGTATTTGAGGTAATCTTCTAAAATTGATAGTAGCCCCACATATAATACAAGATAGCATTAATTCATTCTATGGTCTCACTTCTTAGGCATGATAATATGCTAGCCTTAAGTTTTGAGACACATATGAAAATGGTTTTCACAATTAATAAAACCATGAAATACACCTTAGTAATTGTTGACTGGTATAAAATCATGGATTTGATGACAATGAGACTTACCAACTCGGACATTGTGATTGAAAGTTATACCATAGATCTACAATATCATGGAATTATGGATTATAACTCCATATCAGTTAAAATTTTAAGTTCATCCTTCTTGATAGCATACAACTGGTCAGCCAAATTATAAACAATTTAATAACAGACTGAATGTCAAATTATGACTGCTTAAGTTTTTTAATAAACAAAGTAAAATTTTGAAGGGAGAAGCTATCAAAAGGTTTAAAGGAAAAGGAAATACTTTTTATGTAGTATGAAAAGTTATATTACATAAATATATGTTGTTATTAATTCAGGCAAATTTTTATCAATATTTCAAGGCTTAGTAGTTTGCATTATTCAAAGAAAACTATTATTAAGGACCAATGCTATGATGGCCTTAGTATTTGGAGACTTTTAAGAAACATGCTTTACATTAATATACAAAATTCCATGTGCCTAAAGATATTGATTTTAGAATTACTCCTGTCACTATACATAATTCTGCTGGTGTCTTATGATTTATCAATATCTTTTGAATATGAAAGACTTTTAAGTTGCAGGTGCTTGCAAATCATTACAAAATTCCCCTTCCTGTGCTGGACCCACCAGCATCTGGCACATGATAATGTCAGAGAATACCAATACAACGCATGGCGATGTGTAACAAATAGATTATAAGAAATAAGCCACATTGTAGTCATTGACTGATTGAGTATGGCAATCAATAGTTTCAATAAATAAAGTTAATGTCATATACATGGAATTACTGTTTATTGTTGAGTCTCATTATGATGGCCTGCTGTAAATGTTAATTCCAAGGCCTTATCTATATCCAAATCCATTTTTACCTATTCTCTAACTTTGGCATTGATATCTTTATTGTGGGCTTAAAGAAATTATCACGACACATAAATTTACACAAAATTAACATTTACACACATACATATACAATTTCACATAAGCCTATCTAAAAAACTCACCATTTAGAAGCGCTTAATTTCACTGCAGGGATTTTTCTAATCAGTCACAGTTAATGGCTGTTGTTATGAAAATTTTAATAACGATTGTTGTCCATGATGCAAATCTGCATAAGTAAAAATAGTGCTCACTCTCAACCAAATATTGACCATGTGTGAAGTAATGCTTATTTAAAGAAACAGCTTCATTACTTCACAACCTCTTTATGTCCAATAACAAAAATTAAGATGATTCCATATGATTTATTAAATGATTGAAATTTGGTACAAAATTTTTAAGATACTATCAGCATTATTATAGTTTATTAGACAAATATTTCAAATTAAAATTAAAAATTTGTTTCTGAATAATGCAGATTTTCATCCTGCATCTTGAAAAGCAATTAAATAAATCATAAGTCATCAGAGTCATTTGTTTTTGGAACAGAGGTTTTGTTAAATAAAAGGTTATAATTTTGATAATTATGTAAAATTTATATGAATAGGTTAGAAAGAGCCTAATATTCTCTCATTGGTATTCTATCACTTTTACTTGCCCCCTCTTCTGCTCACTTGTGCATTTAAAGCTTCATACTATCAAAGAATTGAATTCTTTGATGGTATAAGTGGTCTCCTGCCTTTTTCACATGTTACATCTAATACAGAGTATAACATTTATGAAGATGATGTAACAAATTTTTATTGTATATATGGGTAGAAGATTACTTTTATGATTTACCTTCAGTAGGATAAAGTCTTGGGTTTTATACTAAAGATTTGATGTATGTAAAAATTGTATAACTGGGAAATTTTGTGTATCTTTATGTTGATGTAACATAAAATGGTGAAGTAATGATTTTTTCTGTTGATCACTTCAAAGGAATGGGGTATATATACATAAAAATGGATGATAAATTGAAGATTGAGATCAGAGTAAAGTAAAGTAAAGCATAACTATTGAAATATTCTCTGGAATATAAATATCTAATATTCAAGAGAATTAATAATTAGTTTGACTGCTGAAGGATGGTAATAATATTGTACCAGCTACGCTTTGTGTTGATGGGCATGTTGTGAAATAAAGATGTATTTTTGCGGTGCAATACCCTCTTTTTATTACATAGCCAATGCCATGGCATACACACAATGGATACCGCTTAGTCAGAGAGTATTTACTGAGGGGATATTTGGCTTATATGTCACTACCTACACAATCGTATTAGATTTTCCAAGCCATATGGACAATAGGGTGTCCCAAAAAAATCAGTCATTACTTTCGAACACATACCCTATATTTTTTTCTATTTAACCTAAAACCTAATTTGACCTAAACTTACCTAATAAGTACTATTGCAATTGGATTGTGGTAACCCCTGCTGACTTGATACCAAACAATTTCAAGTAATGAAAATTTGAACCAACGTTAAGGGGGACATCAGGTTCATGGGTAGTTCTACTACACTAACTGATTCTTACGAATCTTTCAGGGGAATGGTCTTTGCTTAAAAATAGTGGACACATGACTGGCCGTTTAACTCAATGGCCTTTTGTTCATGAAAAATTAGCAACTGAATATCGGAGTTAGGCAACCATGCCATACACATATATTACTGGTATATCTTGAGTTAATAGGAATGTAATAATAGATATTCTACAATACAATCCTGTTATGTCATGCTGTGGAATCCATTGATATACCATTATTTGCACAGCCCTTCTCACAGTTTTTACATTTTCTTGGAAGGACCTGACAGCATCAGTTTCATTACAGGCAAATGAAATAATATAATAGATAATATAAATGCACTAATATGACATATATACAGAACATGGTCAAGTACTTTGCCTTAAACTTGCAAATCACTTCCTCTCATGTTGGTTGTCTTTCTTCATAAACTAATAGGGGATCACCGCGCAGATGGGAAGTCTTTTAGCCTCGATTGAAATTATCATAAAAGAAGATTCATAGTGTTTGTCAGAATATAATAATGATTAACTTCATGCAAAATGATTAACTATCAATTGAGTATCACCAATACATATCCACCCCAGGCCTAATATTTCTAGATGGTAGTAATGCCTCCTTGTCCTTGATTATTCCTTAATACTGGTGCAGCTATATTGCAACCTCTTATGAAAATTAATGAAAAAATTCAAATAAAAATATGTAAGGAATAATCACTAGTGAAAATTAATTTTAGTAGCTATAATTGAAAGGAAATATATTATAGAATACAAAACCTGCAATATCATAATGTGGAATCCTTTGATATAGCATAATTTTCCCACTGCCCTTCTTACAGTTTTACACTTTCTTGGAAGGATCTGACAGAATCAGTTTCATTACAGGTATCCGAAATAATATACCAGATAATATAAAAGTAAAATTCTTAATAAAACTCCTTTACTGTATAAAAAGCAAACAAGTATTTAAATAAATGCACTAATATGACACTTATACAGAATATTGTCAAATACTATGCTTGATTTTTGAGAAATACTCACTCTCCTGTTGGAAGTAATTATCTGTTGACACAGTGGGTATCTTGGAGCAGAATGGAGGTCTTGTTGATTATTCGTGAAATACCGATAAACCGGAAGTAGCTGTTATGTAATTTGTGGGCGCTCTAACATAAGAACCATTCGTTGTATCAACACCAAATTTCATATATAGTACTTTGGTTGGTGTCGTTAGAGTTGATTAGTTTTTGGAGTAAATCGGTTTACTGAAAGTCGAGCTTCATTCTTCAAAGCTCATTTCCGGTTTTCAAAATATCTCCATAAATATGAATTTACGTATATACTATTACTTATAAACGTTTCAGAAAATGTAATTAACTATAACTTTTGTATGAAACATATTTTTGTATTACTGATTGTTTAGGAGTTATTCATGAAATAGTGATAAACCGGAAGTTGCTGATTATGACTACTTCGTGGGCGCTCTGGGCTCTATGGGCTAAAGGCCAAATTCATCGTTTTTCATCGATCATGTCCCGAAAAACATTATTTATAACGTTTGTGACGTCAAAGATAACAATATATAAATTAATCGCTCATCATCCAAGTTTAGATGGAATCAGTGGCGGATCCAGGGGGGGGGGGAAAGGGGGAAATTTCCCCCCCAAAATCCAAGAAAATATATTTTCCAAGGCCAATACTTTAATACTTATAAACCGAGTGTCGTCTATATACTACGAGAGGTGAGTAAATTAGGAGAATTAGAGGGTCAAAAGATGGAATGCAAAACATGTAGATTATAATTTGAATTCTATCTTATTATTATAAATATTCATGCATAGATTGATATATCATGGCAAATTTTCAATCATATAGTATTTCTGTTTTCAATATAATGTGTAACTAACTGAGTTTTTTGCTTTTTCGTTAGATACAAGAATACCTTTTCCCCATGATGGGTGTTAAAATTATGCTGAAGTCAATACTAGCAGAGCAGAGTGAATAAGGAGAAATAGAGGGTCAAAAGATGGTATGCAAAATAGATAGAGTATAATTAGAATTTTTTCTTATAACAATATCTTTTCATGCATAGATTGATGCATCATTGCAATTATTCAATCAAATAGTATTTGTGTTTTCAACATAATGTTTTGATAATTGATTTTTTTGCTTTTTCTTAGATACAAGAATAGACGTTTTCTCTATGATGGAAGATAAGATTATGCCAAAGAATGTACTAGGAGAGCAGAGTAAATTAGGAGAAAGAGAATGTCAAAAGATGGAATGCAAAACAGAATGAGTATACGTTTAATTTTTTCTTATATCCGTAACTATCCACGCATATATTGTTAAATCATGGCTATTTTTCAAACAAATAGTATTTCAGTTTCCAATTTTATGTTTTACGATTTGAGTTTTTTGCTTTTTCTTTAGATACAAGAATAGACATTTTCCTCATGATGGAAGATAAGATTATGATGAAGATAACACTAGGAGACTTGAGTAAATTAGGAGAAGGGGAGGGTCAAAAGATGGAATGCAAACCAGAATGAGTGTATTTTGAATTTTTTCCTATAACCGTAACTATTCATGCATATTTTGATATATCATTAATGCAATTTTTCAAGCAAATAGTTTTTCAGTCTCCAAAATAATGATTAAGTGACTGATTCTTTTGCTTTTTCATCGGATAGAGGAATAGACAATTTCTTCATGATTGATTTTAAGATTATGCTGAAGACAGTACTAGGAGAGCAGAGTAAATTAGGAATATAGACGGTCAAAAGATGGAATGCAAAACAGAATGAGTATAATTTAATCGTTCTTATATTTATATCTATTCATGCATAGATTGATTTATCATGGCAATTTTTCAATCAAATGGTATTTGTGTTTTCAACATAATGTTTTACTAAGTGAGTTTTTTGCTTTTTCTTAGATAAAAGAATAGACGCTTTCTCAATGATGGAACATATGATTATGCCCTAGAATAAACTAGGAGAGCAGAATAAATGAGGGGAAAGAGAGGGTCAAAAGATGGAATGCAAACCAGAATGAGTATAATTTGAACTTTTTCTTAAAACTGTGACTATTCATGCATACATTGATATATCATTGCAATTTTTCAAGCAAATAGTATTTCAGTTTCCAAGATATTGTTTAATTTTCTGATTTTTTTGCTTTTTCATTAGATAGAGGATAAGACACATTATCCATGATTGATTTTAAGATAATGCTGAAGACAGTACAAGGTGAGCACAGTAAATTAGGAAAATAGTTGGTCAAAAGATGGAATGCAAAAGAAATGAGTATAATTTGAATTTTTCTTATAACTATACCTATTCATGCATAGATTGATATATCATGGCAATTTTTCAATCAAGTAGTATCTTGTTTTCAATGTAATGTATAAGTTACTGAGTTTTTTCTTTTCTTTAGATACAAGAATAAACATTTTCTCCATGATGGAAGTTAAGATTATGCTGAAGCAATAGTAGAAGAGCAGAGTAAATTTACAAGAAATAGAGGTCCAAAAGATGGAATTTAAATCAGAATAAGTATAATTTGAATTTTTCTTATATCTATAACTACTCATGCATAAATTGATATATCATGGAATTTTAAATGAAATAGTATTTCTGTTTTCAAGATATTGCTTATCTAACTGAGTTTTTTGCTTTTTTCTTTAGATAGAAGAATAGACATTTTCTCCATGATGGAAGTTAAGATTATGCTTAAAACAAAACTAGTAGAGCAGAGTAAATTAGGAGAAATAGAGGATCAGAAGATGGAATGCAAACCAGAATGAGTATAATTTGAATTTCTTCTTATAAGAATAACTATTCATGCAAAGATTGAAATATCATTGCAATTTTCTATCAAATAGTATTTCTGTTTGCAAGAAAATGTTTTACTAACAGAGGTATTTGCTTTTTCTTAGATACAAGTATAGACATTTTGTCCATGATGGAACATAAGATTAAGCTAACGATAATACTATGAGATCAGAGTAAATTAGGAGAAATAGAGGGTCAAAAGATGGAATGCAAGCCAGAATGACAATAATTTGTATTTTTTCTTATAACTATAACTATTCATGCATAGATTGATATATCATGGCTATTTTTTAATCTAAAAGTGTTTCTGTTTGCAAGAAAATGTTTTACTAACAGAGTTATTTGCTTTTTCTTTAGTTACAAAAATAGACATTTTCTCCATGATGGAAGTTAAAATTATGCAGAAGACAATAATAGGAAAGCATCGTATTTAGGAGAAATAAAGGGTCAAATATGGAATGCAAAATAGTATGAGTATAATTTACTTTTTTTTTATATCTATAACTATTCATGCATAGTTTGATTTATCATGGCTATTTTTCAATCAAATAGTATTTCTGTTTTCAAGATAATGTTTAACTAACTGAGTTTTTTGCTTTTTCTTTAGTTACTAGAATAGACATTTTCTCAATGATGGAAGTTAAGATTATGCTGAAGACAATAATAGGAAAGCATCGTAAATTAGGAGAAATAAAGGGTCAAATATGGAATGCAAAATAGTATGAGTATAATTTACTTTTTTTTATATCTATAACTATTCATGCATAGTTTGATTTATCATGGCTATTTTTCAATCAAATAGTATTTCTGTTTTCAAGATAATGTTTAACTTACTGAGTTTTTTGCTTTTTCTTTAGATACAAGAATAGACATTTTCTCCATGATGGAAGTTAAGATTATTCTGAAGACAATACTAGAAGAGCAGAGTAAATTTACTAGAAATAGAGGATCAAAAAACGGAACGTAAATCAGAATATGTATAATTTGAATTTTTTCTTATAAGTATAACTAATCATTTATAAATTGATATATTATGGAATTTTAAATCAAATAGTATTTCTTTTTTCAAGATATTGCTAATCTAACTGAGTTTTTTGGTTTTCTTTAGATACAAGAATAGAAATTTTCTCCATGATAGAAGTTAAGATTATGCTAACGATAATACTATGAGATCAGAGTAAATTAGGAGAAATAGAGGGTCAAAATATGGAAATCAAAAGAAATGAATATAATTTGAATTTTTTCTTATAACTATAAATAATCACTCATTGATTGATATATCATGGCAATTTTTCAATCAAAAAGTATTTCTGTTTTGAAGATAATGTTAAACTAACTGAGTTTTTTGCTTTTACTTTAGATACAAGAATAGGCATTTTCTTCATGATGGATGCTAAGATTATGCTGAAGACAGTACTAGGAGAGCAGGGTAAATTAGGAAAAATAGAGGGTCAAAAGATGTAATGCAAAACAGAATGTGTATTATTTTAATTTCTGTTGAAACTAAATCTATTCATGCATAGATTGATATATCATGGCAAATTTTCAATCAAATAGTATTTCTGTTTCACATTAATGTTAAACTAAGGCTGCGGCCACACCGGAGGTGTCTTGCTTGGCGCCTAGTGCCTGATGTCTCGCCTGGCGATTCATCCTAGCAAAGTAACACTTTGAAATATACGGGACCGGCCACACGGGGCGCCAGGCGACCTCGCGAGTCGCTTGGTGAGTCTTCAGGCGAATGGTCGTGTCGGTTCTTCCTAGCGTGTCGCCTAGTGGTTTCTGAATATTTTTGTTAATATCATGGATGACGAAGCTTTGATCGCTGCTGTTTTTAAAAGAGAGCTCTTTTGGAATCCAGCCATTATCTACATAAAAACTCAATGGTGCTAAGGAAAATGTGGGAAGATGCTGCTAAAGAAATTGGTTGCTCCAGTAAGTTGAGTTTTTATTAGTATTATGCCCATATTACGCATCGTAAATATGATCAGACAGTGTTAATTTTAATATACTCAATTCTAAATATACAATATACTAACTACTATACGTTTATTGATTATGACGTTCAATAAGATTTTGAGGCAGAGCGTAGTTCATTTGCCAGGGTACCGAACCATTCCCGTTGAAGTAATCAACCAATTTATTCCTAATGTTTACAACACTATTTGCGTATCTATGCTGAGGCATTTGTGAACTGAGTGTTTTGGAAAAACTTTTGTCAACATATTCCGGGGATGTGGAGGGCTGCTCATGCTCCATCACAAAATTGTGGAGAATACATACCGCTTTCGTAATTATAATGGCAGTATTTATATCGGTTTCAATTGCTTTCTGCAAAATTCTCCACTTTGAAGCCATTAAGCCGAAAGCGCACTCCACGATTCTTCTTGCTCTTGAGAGACGATAGTTGTATACTCGCTTTCTATCATCACAACTTTTATCGGGGTCTCATTAGATAATTCAAAAGGGGATAACCACCATCTCCGATTAAAACAAACGGAATAGTGACATTCGTTCCGGGAATTTCTCTTTCCGTAGGGTTGTTTAGATGACCTGATTCGAGCTGCTGGAATAAACCAGAACTCCTAAAGTTACCGGAATCACTCTGTCTCCCTTCCGTACCAATGTCAACGGCAATAATTTTACAGTTCGCATCCACTACAGCTTGCACTAAAATTGAAAAATACTGCTTGTAGTTGTAATATAAGGATCCACTGTGAGCTGGACTTTTCACCCTCACATGCTTCCCATCTATTGCACCAAAGCAATTTGGAAAATTCCACTTCTCAAAATATGTATCGGTAATTTGTATCCACTGGTCGGTTGTTGGAACCGGCATGTATTTGTGTTTAAAAGAACCCCATAATATCTGGCATGTCTCTTTCACAATGCAAGCTACAGTTGAGCGGCCCAAGCGAAAGTGGTAAGCAAGAGACCTGTATGACTCTCCTGTTGCCAAAAATCTGAAATGAAAAAAAAAATCTCGCTTTTATACAAATTGTAAAATTTATTGATTATTATAATTAAGCTCATTACCATTTTACAGTGCTTACAAAACACTGAAAATATTAATTTTTCTTTCAGAGAAGCATATAAAAGGGAGATGGAAGAACTTGCGGTCCTATTTTTTTAAAGAATTACGAAAAATGGGCAAACCGCAAAGTGGTGACGGCGCTAATGCTGTTATCACTAGCTCTTGGCGCTTTTTCGAACAGCTAAAATTTTTAGAAAATGCTACAGTGACCGCCACAGATAGAGATTCGAGTATTTATGCAAGTGAAAGCCAGTTAACAACGGACGAAACAGCTGGCTCCATTGAAGAGGACAAATCCCTGGATTTTCAAGATCAAGATTTTCAATCATTCACCACGCCACAACCAAAGAAGAAAAAAATTCTTTCCACTTCCTCCACAAATAGAGGCGACCAATTGTTAGAGCTGGAGCGAAAAAAAATTGAGCTTCTTCAACAAGAAACCGAAAGAAACAAAAATGACGATCTTTTATTTTTTCAGAGTTTATTGCCGTACATGAATGCAATTCCACCTTTGCAAAAATTAGCATTAAGAAGTAAAATACAGAATTTAATTTTTGAAGAACTTCAATTAGTTGAAAATGACATTCACGGCCCTCATCGGCAGCTTCAGGCTAATGCTTATTTTCAGCCGACAACACTGGATGATGAATCAGAAAATGTAATTTTGCTGATGTAAATGTTTCGAAAAATACATATACCCGAACTAACAACTGTTTGATCTTGGCTTTCATTTAAAGCTCCAAAAATTTACCTCTAGAATCTTATTGCTACTTATTTTGTTTTTATTATTTTATATTTTGTACCTGAAAACTTACTTTTAAATGAAACTTGTGATTTCAATATGAAGTAATACTCACCTCAAAGTAACCACGAGACGCTCTTCAGGAGATATACTAGCTCTGTAATTGGTGTGTTGTTTTTGTAGATCTTCTGTAATGCTGCTTAGGAGGATGTCATACGAATTTTTACTCATTCTTAAGTATCCGAAAAATTTGTCTTCATAATTCCGTAGCTGTTTGTACAGCATGTTAAATTCACCACGTTCACTTCTTTCGCGATTAATATCATGCACCCAGCATGAAGGCAGCTTCCGCAATCGCTCATATTTCAAAGAAATATTTTCTGTTAGGAGCATTTTCTGAGTAAATGCTGAAAGAGGCATTGCAACGATTTGAACGATCGACATAACGACGACTTCGATGCTCTGGTGACTTTGGCGACTGACTTCGATGCTCTGGTGTGGCCACTTAGCATCTAGGCACTTAGTACCAAGCAAGTCACCAGGCAACTAGGCGCCAAGCGAGACACCTCTGGTGTGGCCGTAGCCTAACTGAGTTTTTCGCTTTTCCTTTAGATATAAGAATTGACATTTTCTCCATGATGGGAGAAAAGATTATGATCAAGACAATACTAGGAGAGCAGAGTAAATTGGGAGAAATAGAGGGTCGAATGATGGAATGCAAACCAGAATGAGTATAACTTGAATTTTTTCTTATAACTATAACTACATATGCATAGATTGATATATCATGGCAATTTTTAAATCAAATAATATTTCTGTTTCCAAGATAATGTATAACGAACTGAGTTTTTGCTTTTTCTTTGGATACAAGAATAGACATTTTCGCAATGATAGAAGATAAGATTATGCTGGCGATAATACTACGAGAGCAGAGTAAATTAGGAGAATTAGAGGGTAAAAAGATGGAATGCAAAACAGGTACAGTATAATCTGAATTTTTTCTTATAATTATAACTATTCATGCATAGATTGATATATCATGGCAAATTTTCAATCATATAGTATTTCTGTTTTCAATATAATGTTTAAGTAACTGAGTTTTTTGCTTTTTCTTTAGATACAAGATTAGACATTTTCTCCATGATGGAAGTTAAGATTATGCTGAAGACAAAACTAGTAGAGCAGAGTAACTTAGGTGAAATAGAGGGTAAAAGGATGTAATGCAAAACAGAATGTGTACAATTTTAATTTCTTTTATAACTAAATCTATTCATGCTAAGATTGATATATCATGGCAATTTTGCAATCAAATATTATTTCTGTTTTCAAAATAATGTTAAACTAACTAAGTTTTTTGCTTTTTCTTAGATAGAAGAGTAGAGATTTTCTCCATGATTGAAAATAAGATTATTCTGAAGACAATACTACAAGAGCAGAGTAAATTAGTAGAATTAGAGGGTCAAAAGATGGAATGCAAACCAGAATGAATAAAATTTGAATTTTTTCTTATAACTACAGTAAAACTTCTTCAACAGACCACCTCTATTAAGCGACCACCATGTTAAACAGGTAGATTATAATTTGAATTTTTTCTTATAATTATAACTATTCATGCATAGATTGATATATCATGGCAAATTTTAAATCAAATATTATTTCTGTTTTCAAGATAATGTATAACTAACTGAGTTTTTTGCTTTTTATTTAGATACAAGAATAGACATTTTCACCATGACGGTAGTTAAGATTATGATGATGACAGTACTAGGAGAGCAGAGTAAATTAGGAGAAATAGAGGGTCAAAAGATGGAATGCAAAACAGAATGAGTATAATTTGAATTTTTTCTTATAACTTTATCTATTCATGCATAAATTGATATATCATGGATTTTTAAATCAAATAGTATTTTTGTTTTCATGATATGGCTTATCAAACTGAGTTTTTTTGCTTTTTCTTTAGATACAAGAATAGACATTTTCTCCATTATGGAAGTTAAGATTAAAATGAAGACAAAACTATAAAGCAGCGTAAATTAGGAGAAATAGAGGGACATAAGATGGAATGAAAACCAGAATGAGTATAATTTGAATTTTTTTTATTACTATAAGTATTCATGCAAAGATTGATATATCATTGCAATTTTCAATCAAATAGTATTTTTGTTTTTCAAGAAAATGTTTTACTGACTGAGTTTTTTGATTTTTCTTAGATACAAGTATAGACATTTTCTCCATGATGGAAGTTAAGATTATGCTGAAGACAAAACTAGTAGAGCAGAGTAACTTAGGTGAAATAGAGGGTAAAAGGATGTAATGCAAAACAGAATGTGTACAATTTTAATTTCTTTTATAACTAAATCTATTCATGCTAAGATTGATATATCATGGCAATTTTGCAATCAAATATTATTTCTGTTTTCAAAATAATGTTAAACTAACTAAGTTTTTTGCTTTTTCTTAGATAGAAGAGTAGAGATTTTCTCCATGATTGAAAATAAGATTATTCTGAAGACAATACTACAAGAGCAGAGTAAATTAGTAGAATTAGAGGGTCAAAAGATGGAATGCAAACCAGAATGAATATAATTTGAATTTTTTCTTATAACTACAGTAAAACTTCTTCAACAGACCACCTCTATTAAGCGACCACCATGTTAAACAGGTAGATTATAATTTGAATTTTTTCTTATAATTATAACTATTCATGCATAGATTGATATATCATGGCAAATTTTAAATCAAATATTATTTCTGTTTTCAAGATAATGTATAACTAACTGAGTTTTTTCTTTTTATTTAGATACAAGAATAGACATTTTCACCATGACGGTAGTTAAGATTATGATGATGACAGTACTAGGAGAGCAGAGTAAATTAGGAGAAATAGAGGGTCAAAAGATGGAATGCAAAACAGAATGAGTATAATTTGAATTTTTTCTTATAACTTTATCTATTCATGCATAAATTGATATATCATGGATTTTTAAATCAAATAGTATTTTTGTTTTCATGATATGGCTTATCAAACTGAGTTTTTTTGCTTTTTCTTTAGATACAAGAATAGACATTTTCTCCATTATGGAAGTTAAGATTAAAATGAAGACAAAACTATAAAGCAGAGTAAATTAGGAGAAATAGAGGGACAGAAGATGGAATGCAAACCAGAATGAGTATAATTTGAATTTTTTTTTATTACTATAAGTATTCATGCAAAGATTGATATATCATTGCAATTTTCAATCAAATAGTATTTTTGTTTTTCAAGAAAATGTTTTACTGACTGAGTTTTTTGATTTTTCTTAGATACAAGTATAGACATTTTCTCCATGATGGAAGATAAGATTATGCTGAAGACAATACTAAGAGATCAGAGTAAATTATGAGAAGTTAAATCAGAATAAGTATAATTTGAATTTTTTCTTATAACTATAAGTATTCATGCAAAGATTGATATATCATGGCAATTTTTCAATCAAATAGTATTGCTGTTTTAAGATCATGTCTAAATGTCAGAGTCCTATCATTTATTCTTCATAAACAACAGTTGACATACTCTCTATGATGAAAGAAAAGATTATGCTGAAGACAATATTAGGGCAGCAGAATAAATTAGGAGAGATAACGGGTCAAAAGTGGTAATGCAAAACATAATGAGTATAATTTTAATTTATTCTAATAAATATATCTATTCATGCATAGATTGATATATATATCGTGGGAATTTTTCAATTAAATAGTATTCCTGTATTCAAGAAAATGTTTAACTAACTGAGTTTTTTATTTATTCTTCAGTAAAAAGAATAGACGTATTCTCCATGATGGTAGATAAAAGTATGAAGAAGACAATATTAGGAGAGGAGTAAATTAGGAGAGATAGAGGGTCAATTGTTCAATCAAATAGTATTTCAGTTTTCAAGATAATGTTTAACTAACTGAGTTTTTTTCCTATTTCTTTAAATACAAGAATAGACATCTCCACCATGATGGAAGTAAAGATTATGCTGAAGACATTACTAGGAGAGCAGAGTAAATTAGGAGAAATAGAGGGTCAAAAGACGGAATGCAAACCAGAATGAGTATAATTTGAAATTTTTCTTATAACTATATCTATTCATGCATAGATTGATATATTATGGCAATTTTACAATCAAATAGTATTTCTGTTTTAAAGATAATGTTTGACCAAATGAGTTTTCTGAATTTTCTTTAGATACAAGTATAGACATTTTCTCCATGATGGAAGTTAAGATTATGCTGAAGACAATACTACAAGAGCAGAGTAAATTAGAGGAAATAGAGGATCAAAGGATGGAGTGCAAAATAGAATGAGTATAATTTGAGTTTAATGATATACCTATATCTATACATGCGTAAACTGATATATTATGCTAATTTTTCAATGAAATAGTATTTCAGTTTAGAGATAATGTTTAAATAACTGAGTATTTTGGTTAATTCTTCAGTAACAAGAATAGACATTTCCCCTATGATGGAAGAAAAGAGTATGAAGAAGACAATACTAGGAGAGAATAGGAAAGTAGGAGAGATAAAGGGTCAAAGGAGGGAATGCAAAACAGAATGAGTATAATTTAAATTTAATAATATAACTAAATCTATTCATGCATAGATGGATATATATTGGGGCAATTTTTCAATGAAATAGTATTTCTTTTTTCAAGATAATGTTTATCTTACTGAGTTTTTTGATTTATTCTTCAGACATAAGAATATACAACATTTTCAAGATGT
The DNA here is from genome assembly GCA_947579665.1 of Sympetrum striolatum. Taxonomy (NCBI): domain Eukaryota; kingdom Metazoa; phylum Arthropoda; class Insecta; order Odonata; family Libellulidae; genus Sympetrum; species Sympetrum striolatum. Next base: position 91,294,084 of record OX388346.1, read on the forward strand.
AGGATACGATTATGCTACAGACAATACTATGAGAGCAGATTAAAAAAGGAGAAATAGAGGGTAAAAGGACGGAATGCAAGACAGAATGAGTAAAATTTTAATTTATTCTTATAATTATATCTAATCATGCATAGTTAGATATATCGTGCCAATTTTTTAATGAAGTAGTATTTCTTTTTTTGAAGATTATGTTTAACTAACTGAGCAGTTTGATTTATTCTGCAGAAACAAGAATAGACATTTTCTCTATTATGATAGATAAGAATATGCTGATGAAAATACTTGGGAGCAGGGTCAATTAGGAGAGCTAGTGGATTAAACTATGGAATGCAAAACAGAATAAGTATAATTTGAATTTATTCTTATAACTATATCTATTCATTCATTGATTGATATATCCTGCCAATTTTTCAATGAAATAGTATTACTGTTTTAAGATAATGTCTAAATGTCGGAGACTTTTGATTTAATCTTCAGAAACAACAGTTGACATACTCTCCATGATGAAAGATAAGAATATGCTGAAGACAATATTAGGGCAGCAGAATAAATTAGGAGAGATAACGGGTCAAAAGAGGTAATGCAAAACAGAATGAGTATAATTTTAATTTATTCTAATAAATATATCTATTCATGCATAGATTGATATATATCATGGGAATTTTTCAATAAAATAGTATTCCTGTATTCAAGACAATGTTTAACTAACTGAGTTTTTTTATTTATTCTTCAGTAAGAAGAATAGACGTATTCTCCATGATGTAAGATAAGAGTATGAAGAAGACAATACTAGGGGAGGAGTAAATTAGGAGAGATAGAGGGTCAATGGAGGGAAGGCAAAACAGAATGAGTATAATTTGAATTTAATAATAAAACTATATTTATTCATGTATAATTATTTCATTCATTCATATTGATATACCGTGCTAATATTTCAATGAAATATTATTTCTGTATTCAAGATAATGTTTAACTAACTGACTTTTTTGCTTATTCTTAAGAAACAAGAATAGACTGAGTGTTTGATTTATTCCTCAGAAAAAAGAGTAGACATATTCTCCATGATGACAGAAAAGAATATGCTGATGAAAATACTAGGAGAGCAGCGTAAATTAGGTGAGATAGAGGTTCAAAGGATGGAATGCAAAATAGAATGAGTATAATTTGAATTTGATAATATAGCTATATCTATACATGCATAAACTGGTATATAGTGCCAATTTTTCAATGAAATAGTATTTCAGTTTAGAGATAATGTTTAAATAACTGAGTCTTTTGATTTATTCTTCGGTAACAAGAATAGACATATTCTCCAGGATGGAAGAGAAAAGTATGAAGAAGACAATACTAGGAGAGAATAGGAAATTAGGAGAGATGGAGGGTCAAAGGAGGGAATGCAAAACAGAATGAGTATAATTTGAATATTCTCTTAAAACTATATCTATTCATTCATAGATTGATATATCCTGCCAATTTTTCAATGGAATAGTATTTATGTTTTAAGATAATGTCTAAATCTAAGAGTCATTTGATTAATTCTTCAGAAACAACAGTTGACGTATTCGATATTATGAAAGATAAGAATATGCTGAAGACAATACTTGGAGAGTACAATAAATTAGTTAAGATAGAGGGTCACAGTAGGGAATGCAAAACAGAATATGTATAACTTGAATATTCTTATAAATACATCTATTTATGCATAGATTAATATGTATCGTGGCTATTTTTCAATGAAAAAGTATTTCTTATTCAAGTTAATGTTTAACTAACTGACTTTTTTGTTTATTCTATAGAAACAAGAATAGACACATTCTCTATGATGGAAGAAAAGATTATGCTGAAGACAATACTAGGAGAGCAGAGAAAATTAGGAGAAATTGATGGTTAAAGGATGGAATGCAAAGCAGAATGAGTATAATTTGAATTTATTATGATAATTATATCTAATTATGCATAGATATATATATGGTGACAATTTTTTAATGAAGAAGTATTTCTTTTTTCAAGGTAATGTTTAACTAATTGAGTCGTTTAGTTTATTCTTAAGAAACAAGAGTAGACATTTTCTCCATGATGGAAGATAAGATTATGGTCAGAGATTGGGAGTAACTGAGTAAAAGTAACTCAGTTACCGGTAACGATTACATTTCAGGTATTTTTTACTTGTAATCGTTACATTTGAAAAAATGTAACTATTACTTGTAATCTACTCATTGCTTTCTGAAAGTAATCGTTACTTTTGCACTACAACTACCAAACAAATGTAAGGAAATGGGCTCCCGTTCCTCCACGGCAGCATGAGGATGTGTGTGTGCTTCTTTCCATCCGTGCGAATAGCGTACCTTGCATGAGTGGTCCCACGCTTTCGCACCTACGGTAGACACATTCCTCGCACGTGGAAGTATAGCTCCCTTTCTCTGGAGGACAGGGAGGGTGTACTCTACACCGTGAGAATCGCCGATCTTGCGGCGATTCTCGACTCCGCGGTGGGAAGAGCGGAGAGTGAAGGGAGTCAGTCGTCAATGGGAGTGTGGGTCGGGAGTACGGTGATGCGAGAGCACGGGGGATGTTCAGAAACGGATTAAGTTGGAACATTTGGTGTTTTTCCGCGTTCCCTGTCCTCACCTCGGCGGACCCCCAGCTTTGGGAGTGCTAACATTTTGGTGTCAGAAGTGGGATTTGTGCTGAAAATCCCAGCAGCCCGAGGGTGGATATATCGTCGGAAGAGCCAGAAGTCGAAGTGAGGGAGATGGCGGGACGAGTGAGTGTATCGGGTCGAGAAATGGAGCTCCAGCAGGTGGTCAATGAGTTGTACGAGCAATTGAGGGAATTAAGAGCGAGTCAGGCCACAAGAACGGAGACTTCTCACGCCGGGGACGTATCACTTGGGGGAAGGAATTATTTGCCTCTCACTTCGACGATCAGCTTTTCGGGTGCAGCTGAGGAAGATGTGGAAGCATTCCTCGATAAGATTGAGGCAATAGGACAGTTGAGCGGTTGGGGAGAACATGAGAAGGTGGCGGTGACGCGGCTGCGATTAAACGGAGAGGCAGAGGCGTTTGTCCGCAGTAAAGAGGAATGCAGGGGGGCTAGTTATGAGGAGCTTAAGAAGCAGCTTTTAGATAGGTTTGGTCCCACAAGGAGCAGCCGGTTCAACCGCGAGCTTTTGTCGACGGTTCGAATCAACCGCGGCGAAGAAATAAGAGAGTTCGCCGGTAGAATTAGGAAGATTAACGCGCGCACCTACACGACGGAGGGGCCTGCCGAATTTGTGCGTGCAGTCAGATATGAGGCCGATCAGAGGGCATTGGACGCGTTCCTGAATGGCTTGAGTGGAGAGGTTGGACGTCAATGCCGCTTGTCGATGCCAGCGACGTTCGAGGCGGCTGTGGAGGCCGCTGTAAGAATCCAGGAGGTGGAGAGGCGCCCCATCATGCAGTACCAAGATAGGAGCGTATTCTCGGCTCCAATAGACCGGTGCTACTCGTGCAACCAGCCGGGACACTTTGCACGCGAATGTAATAAACGGAAAAGGGGGCGCTGTTTCAATTGCGGAAGGACGGGTCATTTCGCTCGGGATTGCGGAGGCACGGCACGAGCTCAAGAGCATCAGACGTCCCAAGGGCGGAAAGAAGCTTTAAACGGAAGAGGGGCCACGTTCGCCGCCGGCGGGATCCCCCAGTAGACGTGCTTCTACCTCGCGTTGACCAGGGTGCTGGTGGCCAGGACCTTGTGGTGCGGGTGGAGTGTGGCGGTAAGGAGCGGCAGCTGCTCATTGACACCGGGGCGCAGGTGTCGTTATTAACAAAGCAGTGTAGTGGGAACTTAAAGCCGCAGAGGAGCTCCTACAGAATCAGAGGTATTACGGGAAAATACATCTGGAACTATGGGGAGGTTCGAACCGATATCCGAATCGGAAGGTCTGTTTGCTCCTTTAAAGCGCAAGTAGTGGAATCGTTGGGAAAATATTCCGGGATTGTGGGGTTAGATTTTCTCCGAGAGCACGGCGCCGTAATCGATTTAAGGAGGGCGGAGTTGCGGCTCGGAGAGAATGTGGTGCCTCTTGGTGAGGAAGAATATCGGCGATGGGCGCCGGGATCGACGGCAGCGGCCCCTACCAGTAACGACGGTGAGGCGAGGGAGGAGAAAAGCTGCCGAGAGGCGGCAAGGGGTCGTCGTCCGCTCGTGGATATACCGGTGAGGCTGGCGGTGGCGGAAGTGATACCATCCCGGAGCACGAAGTTGTTTCGCTTGGAACTTCCCGTGGATCAATGGAAGGAAGGGCAGACATACATTCTGGAGTCGGGTTTTGAGAACGATAACTGTTGGGTGGCTAGGAGCGTGGGCAAAATCGGGAAAGACGGAACGGTTATGGCGCAGGTGAGCAATTTCGGTTTTGAGGAAACAACCTTAGGGAAAGGTGTAGTAATCGCGTTAGTTAGTGAAGTGGTCGACGGAGGAAGCGAGGGCGGAAATGCCGTATTGCGCGATAGATGTGAGAAGGGAGTGCGGTGGATTAGATCGATAAATACCAAAAACAATGCAAGGGACTTGGGCACAAAATTAAAACACTTGCCCCCAGAAGATAAGAACGTGCTATTGCCTGTGTTGGAGGAATACCAAGAACTGTTTCTGGAATTGGATAGTCCACCCGCAACCCATTTAATCGCGCATGATATCCCCACGGGAGACGCGCGCCCTATTTATAGGAAGCCCTACCGTACGCCATTCCATCAAAAACCGCTGATAGAGCAACTCGTACGAGAACAGCTGGACGCGGGGATTATTGTACCTAGCGAAAGCCCTTGGGCTTCCCCTGTTGTGATTGTTCCGAAAAAAACAGCCGATGGGACGCCGAAATATCGGTTCTGCGTTGATTTTCGGTCACTCAACGCAGTTACTAAGCCGGACGTCTACCCCATTCCGAACATCGTGGAAACACTTGATTATTTAGGGGGATGTAAGTACTTCACTACGCTAGACTTAACGAGTGGGTACCACCAGATTCCAATGGGGCGCGAATCGCAAGAAAAGACCGCATTCATAGTTGATAGTGGCCATTATGAATACGTCAGGATGCCATTTGGGCTCAGAAACGCGCCGGCGACATTCCAGCGGATGATGGACGGGGTACTCCGTGGGCTGAAACCGACGCAGTGCCTTGTGTATCTCGATGACGTTATCATTTTTAGCAACAGCATAAAAGAACACGCTAAAAGGTTACGCCTTGTTTTAGAGAAACTTAGGAGTGCCAGACTTTCACTGAAGTTAGAGAAGTGCCACTTCGCGCAAGAGGAAGTGAAGTATTTAGGTCACATAATAAGTGGAAAGGGGATATGTCCGGACCCAGAGAAAATATCCGCTGTAAGGGATTATCCAACGCCAAAATCCACGAAGGAAGTGCGGTCGTTCCTAGGGTTGGCGAATTATTATCGTCGATTCATAGAGAACTACGCGGTCATCGCACGCCCTCTTACAAGATTGCTAAAGAAGGGCGTGGCATTTGTTTGGACTCCGGAATGCGACGAGACGCTAGAGACTTTAAAGGGCGCGCTAGTAAACAGCCCCGTACTCGTCTATCCCGACTTCTCGCTGCCTTTCGTAATCTCTACTGACGCTAGCAATTTCGCGGTCGGGGCGGTGTTGTCCCAGGTCGTGAACGGACACGAGCATCCCGTGGCTTACGCTTCCAGACAGCTGAAGGCGGCAGAACTGAATTATTCCACTACGGAGAAAGAGTTACTCGCTGTAGTTTTTGGAATCAATCAGTATCGTTGTTATGTGACGGGACGCAGATTTAAGGTATATACCGATCATTCAGCAATAAAGTGGCTATTTGAGCTTAAGGATCCAAGTAGCCGTTTAATGAGGTGGTCCCTTAGATTAGCTGAGTATGATTTCGAGGCGGTACTATCGGCGCCAAAAGAAACGGGACAGCTAAACGTGAGTCGCCAGCGTGTCAGGTTGGCAGCAGTGCAAGCGAGGAAGAGATAAGCGGTCGGCGGGGATTTTGGGTATGGCGTATCGGAAACATTCGGCTGTCGTCGGAGAGGTGAGGAAAAGGGGCTGGAGACAGGCAGGACGGGGGAAGGCGGAGTGGACTCTGCTGGTAAAGCGCCGAGAACCAGCTGATTTTAGTCAAGAAGCGCTGTTGCGTTCTTTCTTCTGATTTTAAAATTAGTGGTCGGAACAATTCCGAACGCTACCATTAATTAAAGAGTTTCACTCAATTTTAATAGACAGTGTCATTTTATTATACAGGTATTAGGGGTCGTCCATAAATAAAACAAAATTACAAAAATCTCAGCCTAGGATCTAATTTTACGATAAACCACGCTAATTAAAACTAGTTACCAGATCTTAAACTAACGTAAATGAAAAGTTGAATGAATTTGATCAAAGTTTTTCCTTTATTTATTTATTTTCCGGCGCTTTCAACGGCAATCTGCTTCAAGCGATGGGTCAATGCGTTTAACGTCTTCCAAAATTTAAAGTAAAATACAAATTTACAAGCTTATTGTGGGGATTCTTTTGTGGTGTTTAAAGTTTTGACAGGATGTAAAAATATGAAATAACCTTGTAATATTTGTATTTTAAAAATATACTTTAGGATTTTTTCCGAGTTTTATTTTCTTTTTCTGAGTATATTGTGGGAGCCAATTCATAGATAACACCGTTATTCAAAGAGATAAAATAATAAATTCATTTGAGTAATAAAAACTTATATATTGTAAACATTTGTTGGTTTTCATTCTTTTCCTTATTAAAGGACTGTAGTCAATCGAAGACTAACAATAAGTAAAGGAAAGAAAGTTATTAAACTAGGTCAAAAAAGATAAATTTCAAATTTTAACGGCCAGACCGTTGGCAGTATTTAATCTGTTTCTAACAAATACCAGTTTTTACGAAAAAAAATTAGCATGTTAAGTTTACATCACATATATTTTATGAAATATAAATATTTCCTGATATCATTTTGCCAAAAAAATGAAGTCACAAAAATTATAATTTGCAAAATAATTCAGATTTTTAACATAAACTTCTTTAAAGAACCTTTTTCCTTGTTCTTTCAACAACGAGTTTATTGTGATGACAAATTCCTGCCCCAACAAAACAATTATAAATATCTTTCCATAAAATATATATCAATAAAACTAAAGAAACTAATTTTTAATCACAATTGATCGCCTTTTATTAGATTGATATTTAATGACGTCGCCTCCACTTATAATGAGCTCTTCAAGGCGATTAGGCAAAGAATTACAAAGAGCGCTGCAAAACTGCGGCGTTATGGCTCTCCCAACCTCCTCGGCGTGTTCTTGAAGCTCTTGTTGATTTCGGTCGTTGCGATTTTCCCAATCGTTGACGATAAATCCCCAAATATTTTCTATGGGGTTCACCTCAGCGGCTCTTGCTGGCATGGGCATCAGAATAATGCGGGGATGTTCATCAAACCAATTTTTCACTACTGCTGCAGTATGGATCGGAGCATTGTCGTATATAAACATGATGGCTTCTCCTGGTGGCACAACTTGATCCACATAGGGAAGCAGATGATTTACAAGAATTTGCACGTAGTCCAATGCTGTCATTCGTGCGGGTGCACGGACGATGTGCCCTACTCCTGCTGCTGACATGCAGCCCCACATATTTACCGTCACATGGCCTGACGATTTATTTCGGACGACGTGCTGAGGGTCATACCTAAATTACAAAAAAAATGTATGAACCTTAACATTATTTTCGTATTGTCTCAAAATTGTTCATAAGTCACGTAACGCAATTACTTTATTACAATGCAAATATTCATACCTTGTATTGGGAGGTCTCCATAACGTTAGGCGTCCTTCCTGGTCGCTCCTGAACGTTTTCTCGTCGGCATAAATGGCCAGCATCCAGAAATCGAGTGGCAAATGTCGATTAATAATTGCGTAGTGCAACCTAACACTCTTGTGCTCATCGGTGAGCTCAAGCTTGTGAGCAGGGGCACGATGCTTAAAGCCTTCTTCTTTAAGCCTCCTCCTAACGGTATTGGGAGAACAATCCAAATTCATCTAGAAAAAAACAGCTCATTTAGCAACCTTAAATGCTTGACATCAACTACTTTAGAAAATCAGTAGTATTAAGCTGTTTTAATACGGGTAGCTTAAGCAGAAAAAATCTAACAAAAAAGAAAGGTGCGAGTATAGTTGTTAACTAGAGTATCACACGAAAGTCAAAAAGATCAGAGATAAAAATCGTCCAAATTAAAAAAAAAGTTGTGGGTGTTTTCCCGAATCCCAGCGGCAACGATCGAACCCAGATCGCCCGCTTACCAGTATACTGCACAAGCATGAGCGCCAAACGGGGATTCAACATCAGCCATGAGGGCTGAGCTTATTACGAGCGCGCAGCCCACGTGTCGCGCAATATAAACATATAGAAATATATATAAATATTAACAAAAGAGAAAATTTTTGCCAACCTTGCGCGTGTCTCAATAATTTGAATGAATTTGACCAAAGTTTTTCCTTTATTTCTTTATTTCCGGCGCTTTCAACAGCAATCTGCTTCAAGCGATGGGTCAATGTGTTTGACGTCTTCCAAAATTTAAAGTGAAATATAAATTTACATGCTTATTGTGGGGATTCTTTTTTGGCGTTTAGAGTCTTGACAGGATTTAAAAATATAAAATAAATTTGTAATATTGGTATTTTAAAAATATACTTTAGGATTTTTGCCGAGTTTTATTTTTTTTTCCATAGACAGTTGCCAGCGTGTCAGGTTGGCAGCAGCGAAAACGATTAAGCGGTAATCGGTCGGCGGGGATATTGGGAGGGGCGAATATCTTAACACTCTTTTGATTGCCGTTCAATATTACAACTCAATATGGCTCACCGATCAACGGCGGAAGTTAGGGGGGCCATTAGTGCCCTCCATGATTTGGGCCTAAGTATAAGAGAAATCGGTGAAGAACTAGGTATTCCAAAATCGACTGTGCAGCGATGGACAAGTCGTCATGAAATGGGTCTACATTTAACCAACCGGCCTAAATCTGGTAGACCACGGGTAACCACACCGCAACAAGACGCGCAAATTGTGCAGCATTGCGCAAATGCGCCTTTGACGAAACGTGGCACCCTCGGTATAATTGAACAGGTGAGTTTTAGACTATGATGGATCTACTCTAACTCTGTCAATATTGCACTGTTATGACCTGACAGCGATCGGTTTAATCGAGACAACGGGGTTTCCATCGCTTTGCGTCGATCATATAAGAATTGATATATTCTAAAACCCTATCTTATGTTATAGATTTACAATTGTTCGATTTTTGTCTTCTTTGAACATCATGGATGAAATTTTTCATGAGGAAAGTTGGTAAACAAAATCCCATTCAACAAGTTTGTGGCAACATTGCCACTCATTTCCGCTGCGCCTGCATTGACAAGGTTATTTTGACCCATATATGCCTATAGTCCCTTTCAAAAAGCATAAAAACTACAACATCCAATGTTTATGAAATAATTGCAGAAATAACCTTTTATGAATCATAAGTTTGTAATTAAGGATGGGTATTCTCTTTTTTTGACACGCGCAAGGTTGGCAAAAATTTTCTCTTTTGTTAATATTTATATATATTTCTATATGTTTATATTGCGCGACACGTGGGTTGCGCGCTCGTAATAAGCTCAGCCCTCATGGCTGATGTTGAATCCCCGTTTGGCGCTCATGCTTGTGCAGTATACTGGTAAGCGGGCGATCTGGGTTCGATCGTTGCCGCTGGGATTCGGGAAAACACCCACACCTTTTTTTTAATTTGGACGATTTTTATCTCTGATCTTTTTGACTTTCGTGTGATACTCTAGTTAACAACTATACTCGCACCTTTCTTTTTTTGTTAGATTTTTTCTGCTTAAGCTACCCGTATTAAAACAGCTTAATACTACTGATTTTCTAAAGTAGTTGATGTCAAGCATTTAAGGTTGCTAAATGAGCTGTTTTTTTCTAGATGAATTTGGATTGTTCTCCCAATACCGTTAGGAGGAGGCTTAAAGAAGAAGGCTTTAAGCATCGTGCCCCTGCTCACAAGCTTGAGCTCACCGATGAGCACAAGGGGAATAGGTTGCACTACGCAATTATTAATCGACATTTGCCACTCGATTTCTGGATGCTGGCCATTTATGCCGACGAGAAAACGTTCAGGAGCGACCAGGAAGGACGCCTAACGTTATGGAGACCTCCCAATACAAGGTATGAATATTTGCATTGTAATAAAGTTATTGCGTTACGTGACTTCTGAACAATTTTGAGACAATACGAAAATAATGTTAAGGTTCATACATTTTTTTGAAATTTAGGTATGACCCTCAGCACGTCGTCCGAAATAAATCGTCAGGCCATGTGACGGTAAATATGTGGGGCTGCATGTCAGCAGCAGGAGTAGGGCACATCGTCCGTGCACCCGCACGAATGACAGCATTGGACTACGTGCAAATTCTTGTAAATCATCTGCTTCCCTATGTGGATCAAGTTGTGCCACCAGGAGAAGCCATCATGTTTATATACGACAATGCTCCGATCCATACTGCAGCAGTAGTGAAAAATTGGTTTGATGAACATCCCCGCATTATTCTGATGCCCATGCCAGCAAGAGCCCCTGAGGTGAACCCCATAGAAAACATTTGGGGATTTATCGTAAACGATTGGGAAAATCGCAACGACCGAAACCAACAAGAGCTGCAAGAACACGCCGAGGAGGTTTGGAGAGCCATAACGCCGCAGTTTTGCAGCGCTCTTTGTAATTCATTGCCTTATCGCCTTGAAGAGCTCATTATAAGTGGAGGCGACGTAATTAAATATTAATCGAAAAAAAGGCGTTCAATTGTGATTGAAAATTAGTTTCTTTAGGTTTATTGATATTATTTTATGTTTTATCTTTATGGAAAGATATTTATAAATGTTTTGTTAGGGCAGGAATTTGTCATCACAATAAACTCGTTGTTTAAAGAACAAGGAAAAAGGTTCTTTAAAGATGTTTATTTTAAAATCAGTATTATTTTGCAAATTATAATTTTTGTGACTTCATTTTTTTGGCAAAATGATATCAGGAAGTATTTATATTTCATAAAATATATGTGATGTAAACTTAACATATTAATTTTTTTCGTAAAAACTGGTATTTGTTAGAAACAGATCAAATACTGTCAAACGGTCTGGTCGCTAAAATTTGAAATTTATCTTTTTTGACCTAGTTTAATAACTTTCTTTCCTTTACTTATTGTTAGTCTTCGATTGACTACAGTCCTTTAATAAGGAAAAGAATGAAAACCAACAAATGTTTACAATATATAATTTTTTATTACTCAAATTAAATTAATATTTATCACTTTGAATAACGGTGTTATCTATGAATTGGCTCCCACAATATACTCAGAAAAAGAAAATAAAACTCGGAATAAATCCTAAAGTATATTTTTTAAATACCTATATTACAAGTTTATTTTATATTTTTAAATCCTAACAAGACTCTAAACGCCACAAAAGAATCCCCACAATAAGCTTGTAAATTTGTATTTTACCTTAAATTTTGGAAGACGTTAAACGCATTGACCCATCGCTGGAAGCAGATTGCTGTTGAAAGCGCCGGAAAATAAATAAATAAAGGAAAAACTTTGATCAAATTCATTCAACTTTTCATTTACGTTAGTTTAAGATCTGGCATTTAGTTTTAATTAGCGTGATTTATGGTATAATTAGATTCTAGGCTGAGATTTTTTTATTTTGTTTTATTTATGAACGACCCCTAATACCTGTATAATAAAATGACACTGTCTATTAAAATTGAGTGAAACTCTTTAATTAATGGTAGCGTTCGGAATTGTTACGACCACTAATTTTCAAATCAGAAGAAACGACGCAAACGCGCTTTTTGTCTAAAATCAGCTGGTTCTCGGCGCTTTACCAGCAGACGAAAGGCAAGCCTACTCCGACGACAGCCGAATGTTTCCGATACGCCCTTCCCAAAATCCCCGCCGACCGCTTATCTCTTCCTCGCTTGCACTGCTGCCAACCTGACACGCTGGCGACTCACGTTTAGCTGTCCCGTTTCTTTTGGCGCCGATAGTACATAAGCCCGGGAAATGTCATGCAAATGCAGATGCGCTCAGTCGAAAGGTGAGAGGAGTCACGGTGGAGGGGAGTGTCAATTTCGGGAAGGCACAGGAGCGGGATGAAGAGTGTAAGGAATGGAGGAGAAATAAGGACTTCTTAATGATTGATGGTGTAGTGCATCGTAGAACAAAGGATGGGAACCGAATAGCGGTCCCCGTTTCACTTAGAGAACAGATATTGTTGCAATGTCATGACCATGCGTTATCGGGACATTTGGGAGTGAACGCCACGAGGGCTAGACTTTTGTCCCAATATTGGTGGCCGGGAATTAGGAGGCAAGGGGAAGAATACGCAAGAAATTGTGTCTCTTGCAAACTAAGGAGTCCTTATGGAAGGAGCCGTGCGCCCCTACAGCCACTTCCTGCTACGAACAGGCCGTTCGATTTTGTGGCTTTAGACGTTGTAGGGCCCCTTCCGAAAACGAGCCGAGGAAATAGATTCATTTTGACGATTATGGATCATTTTTCACGGTACATCGTGATGGTGGCCTTGCCGGACCAAACGGCGGAGTCAGTGTCGGGGGCTTTGGTGAAAGAATGGATTTTACGGTTCGGCGTCCCTCAAAAAGTTCTGACAGACCAAGGAACTAACTTTATGTCAGAGTTGTTTAAGGGAGTTTGTAAGTTGCTGCAGGTGAAACAGTTGAGAACCTCCTCATACCACCCGGAAACGAACGGCCGAGTGGAAAGGGTACACCGGACAATTGCACAGATGCTCAGTCATTATGTCAATAGTAAACATAATGACTGGGACGAGTGGTTAAACTATGCGGTGACTGCATACAATACAAGTGTGCATCGAAGCACGAAGTATTCACCGCACGAGTTGGTTTTCGGATTCACGATGACGACGCCGTTCGAATGTGTTTCGCGTGAGGTTGAAGACTTCGATGACGGCGCTGTGGCGAATTTGCGTTCCCGATTACAGAAGATGTGGGGCAAGTGCCGCAAAAACAATATGAGGGCACAAAAACAGCAGATAAAGGGATCGAAAGTTAAGGGTAGTGACAGGAAATATCGGGTAGGCGATTATGTCTACCTAAGTGACCCTTGTCTGAAGGTGGGGCAGATAAAGAAATTTCACAAACCTTGGAAGGGCCCCTATCCTATAAAGTCTGTTTTCCCTCCCTGCAATGTGCTATTGGGGCTCCCTTTCCGCGACTTGTTAGTGCACGTAAATCGTGTTAAACCTTATCTAGGCCCAATTCCTCCACCTAAGACAGGTTGCAGCGGAGAAAGGCGTCCAGGGCGGCCACGGAAGGCGGAGAGGCCATTGACACCCCCGGAAACTCAGCTCTCATTGTCCACATGGGATTTTGATGAGATAAGCGGGACCCCCAACGGCGGAGACGGCGCGGCGCCTTCCTGCGTGCCGGACAAGGACGAGGACAACGAAGGGGCGATAGAGATAACACCACCAGCTGAGGAGATAGTGGAGGACACTCGATCTTCCGCCTGCCCCCTTCCACAGCGCTCGCCTTACGAGACGAGGTCCAGACGACCCTTCCCTCCCTCTGTGACGCAACGGTACAATCTACGGTCACGTGGGCCATTACCGCCACTTTCGGAGGAAGTGGAACTATAGAACATGGGGTTCGTTGTGGTTTTGTTTTTAGGAGTTATGTGTACGGTGATGGGGCAGAGTATAAGGAAGTCGGAGGGGCAAAGGCACATGTTTGGTGTAGTGTCGAGTCATGCGAGCGGGATGCTTTCACGGGAGTGTTGTGGACGCAATAAAATGTGCGCGTCCCAGTGGAGGACTATGGACACGAGGACGATGGAGGACCATAACTGTTTCTTTTGAGTTTTTTTTTAATATGATTGTAGAATTACTTGTTGATATTTTTTTTGGGGGGTTATTAGGTATTAGTTAGGTGTTAGGGTTTTAGATAGATATTCTGAGTTGCATATATCGCAACTCAGATTCGTTAGGGAGTAATGTAAGGAAATGGGCTCCCGTTCCTCCACGGCAGCATGAGGATGTGTGTGTGCTTCTTTCCATCCGTGCGAATAGCGTACCTTGCATGAGTGGTCCCACGCTTTCGCACCTACGGTAGACACATTCCTCGCACGTGGAAGTATAGCTCCCTTTCTCTGGAGGACAGGGAGGGTGTACTCTACACCGTGAGAATCGCCGATCTTGCGGCGATTCTCGACTCCGCGGTGGGAAGAGCGGAGAGTGAAGGGAGTCAGTCGTCAATGGGAGTGTGGGTCGGGAGTACGGTGATGCGAGAGCACGGGGGATGTTCAGAAACGGATTAAGTTGGAACATTTGGTGTTTTTCCGCGTTCCCTGTCCTCACCTCGGCGGACCCCCAGCTTTGGGAGTGCTAACACAAATTTTGTTAACTGGTATGGACATGTGTTCGACGTATTCCTACGCGCATAACTCTGCCAAATAACAACAGTTAGCGCTGTAGTCACAGTCCACACCGGAAAAGAGGTTGAGGATCTCGAAATCCTCGAGATTCCAGCCTATTTCAACGATTTGGAACACTTCGACAATTTTGTTCACTTCGTCGAGAAGATTTGTCCGGTGTTGATCAGAGCATCCAGATATAGATACTTGCGTTTATCTGTTCATCTCGTAGAATCCAACCGAATCTTTATCCATCGTTAACCTGAAATGGCTGAATCCGATAAAAAGTTTCCTTTCGGGTATTTAGAGCCATATTTTTATTTAACTGAAGGCTCGGGCACTGAGAATATGGCGGTAAGATGCAAACTTTGCGTTGGAACGAAGGTGCTCAAGTGCTCATGGAGTTCATCGTCAAATTTAAGGAAGCATATAATGGTAAGTAAACGACTATTTATTTGTATCATCAACTTTCCAGTTCTTCAGTATGTATTTCTTCATTCTTTCTAAACATTCATTTCAATTTTTGAAACACGTGGGCGATATTGTAAGTGAAGTGATTAACTTCATCAAAAACTTTCCACTGTCTCATTTTAATTTAGTGTTTCATTGGTAATATCAGAGGATTCCTTAAATCATGCCAGAAACCACGAGTCTGAGATATCTTTATAATTTCACTATTTAGTGCCTATACTTTGTTCAGTAACCATTGCTATAGCCGTGTTAGCACGAGTGCATCGGTGCACCTAATTGTATGATAAACATTCACCAATAATTTTGAAAGGCGTAAATATGCTAAATCGCGTTTGTGTGAATGTATGTGGGCTATTAGGCCGTTTTACAAGGTAACTTGTACCCACGTGGGCTCATGTGTGGATTAGTGCATGCTTTTTCAAATATTCACTGTCTAAACACCAAAATTTGCACAAATTCAGGAGCACTTGCTGTAGAAATTCCCCGCTGTACTAATTGAGTTTATTTCAAGCCAGCGTTCAATCGTTATTCCACGTACTCACAAAATTGTGTAGTAAAGACTGCTTTAAATTCCTACTACGGTTTCTCTCCACCGGCGATGTACTATTAAAATGCAAACATTTCGCGTTAATTGTATAATCTACGAATATAGTTTAATGTAACTAAAGCTCTCCTGCGTATTTAAAGGAAGGTTATTTCATTCGACGTCATTTTCCCTATTATAATTATGATATGAAATGAATTAATCTTTTTGTAGTCTCTAATTTTAGTTTTTATTTCACTAGTAGACCTATTTTCAACTATTGAAGTCTATACTTAGGCCATTATTTTTATTTTCGGTTGTATGTAATTTTACCTAACTATTTCAAGTGATGGCATTCAATCGCAAAGGAATTGCAGATCCTGTGAGCTTGATACAAAAAATTGTTAACATGCAAAAAGACATTAGTCCCCTTAGTGCAAATACATTGTAACTGGCATGACTTCCTATGTTTTGCATTTTTCATTTAACTGCTAGAAAGTTTTAGTCCCCATTGAATACACCGAATGCTGAGAATTAAAAATGAGGTTGTTTCTTTCAGAGGGTGCATCCAGCCAAAGTTTCGGAGATGGACAAATTTCAGAAAACGAGAGGAATCAAGAGGCAATTAGGCGAAGACCCTATTCCTAGTGATTTAAGGCAGTCCACAATAAATTTTTCGGGTGAAAGAGTCATCAGCCAGGGAGTTATGGACAAACTGATTGTTAATTTTGTTTGTGGGTCTCTGCAGCCTTTTTCATTGGTAGAGGAAGATTCCTTCAGGAATTTACTTAATGGCCTGGCGCCAAATCGAAAAATTATGTGCAGGAAAACTTTGGCAGTGAAACTGAGAGAGAAACACGACTTTTTAAAGAACAGCCTTATTGAGAAACTGGCAGAACAAAGCTCAGTGTGCATAACAGCTGACTGTTGGTCGCATTTCAGCAGATCGTATCTGGGGATGACGGTGCACTGGGTGAACAGTGAAAGCTTGAAACGCGAGAGTGCAATGCTGGCAGTACAGCGCTTAAAAGGAAGGCATACGTTCGATGTTTTGGCTGCTGCAATAGAGAATATTTGCAGGAGCTTCGGCATCCAGAATAAAGTAACTTTGTGTGTCACGGACAATGGTTCCAATTTTGTAAAAGCCTTCGCGTAAGTATAATATCATTACCTTAAATTTCTCTTGACGGTGTATTTGCTCATTGTTATTAGAATATTTAGCCAACTTTCTTTTTCAGGATGTTTGGGGAGAAGGATGGGCAGTCAGAGGAAGAGGAAGATGAATGTGATGTCCAATTTCTTGAAGTAGGAGGAGTTTTAGATGGGGGAGAGCAAAACTTCCAGTACATGCTACCTCGTCATCAAAGGTGTGCCGCCCACACACTTAATCTGGTGGCAACCAAGGTGAGATTTAATGTTTTTATATGGTTGTAGTAAGTGTTTATTTTATGCCTTTGAATCTTTAAGGTCATAATTGGATAAATATAAGTGATAAATCCTTGAAATGGAATGCTCATACAATTTTCTCATTTTAGGATGCCCAACAAGCAGAAAAGGATGGAGTTTTTAAAAAAATTTCTAGGCCTGCCTTTGCCAAATGCCAGGCATTATGGAATAAACAGCGGAGCACTGTTTGTGCCGACTCCATCAAGGCAGCCTTTGATAAGCTGCTTTCAGTACCCACAATAACCAGGTGGAATAGCTTGTATGAAAGTATTCATTGTCTTGTGGGAGTCATCAATAAGTTTGGCCAACCTGTGATGGATTGTCTTGTAGATTCCATAGGTTTAGCCCGTTTAAGGCCAGCAGAATTGGCATTTTTGAAGGAGTATATTCTGGTAAGTAAATGCATGTATGTAACTCTATTTGGATAAAGAGCCGGCTGGTCACCAGTCTGTTCAGTTAGTGTGTGCAGAGTGCACAAAGGAAGAAAAATGTTCTGATTATAATCTAGATTCTTTTTCAACAGTGTCCTCATTATTTGTTATATATTTGATATCTTATCATATTTGATAACTTCCTTGTAACTTATACATGGGTCAGACCACTTAAGTTGGTGGCATGTACTATTATTAATCTTCATAGTTATTGACATTTCCTTTGGATAGTTTCTTTTGTCAGCATGCTGACTATTTCTATTTTATCAAAGCCTGTGAAAGTCGCTGTGTATGAGTTGGAAGTGTTGGTAAAATTTCTCTTGTTGAATGTCATTTGGAGGAGTACATTATAAGCCTATACTTTCTCTTCTAGGTTATGAAGCCATTGGCCACAGCTTTAAACATTCTGCAGGCCGATAAAAATATGTACCTAGGGTATCTGCTGCCAACTATTAGATGCCTTGAGCGAGAGCTCTCCAAAATGTCCAAGGACAGTTCTTAGGTGTTTTGTAGGCCATTGGCAAGAAGTCTGTTAGAAGGAATTTCCAAAAGGTTTTCAACTGTTATGGAAGATGGTACACTTCTAATGGCCGCTGGCCTGATACCTGCCCTTAAGTACTCCTGGCTAGAAGGTACTGAAAAAGATGCAGCTATTTGTAGGTTGAAGGAGGAAGTGAGAACCAGCTGCTCCAGGCTTCTTCCTCTAGAGACCAATGGGGAGGATACCAGAGATGACAGTGAAGGGAATGACGAGAAAACACTCTTCTTCCAAATTGCAAAGGCAGCACAACCTGCCCCAGCTGTTGATGAGGTTGAGGCTTATTTGGGGAATGTGGGGACTGATATTTCAGTGCTATTGTCATATCCAATTATGAAAGATATGTTTTTAAAATTCAATTGTGGGATACCATCCAGTGCCCCTGTTGAACGGTTGTTTTCTATTAGCAAGGAGGTTCTTGCACCAAGGAGGGCTAATTTAGGAGATGAGGCATTTGAAATGCAACTATTTTGTAAAGTAAATGGAAAAATAAAATGAAAAACCAAATGAAATGTTAGTTACTTCATTTTGTATTATTATTTATCCATATTTCCTAAAGTAATCACCGCATGAAAACTTAGTTCTTAATTTTTGTTGTCCATCATGTAATTTTAATCTCAGTATGCAAACGTCATATTTATATGGTTATTTACTTTTTGATATCCCTTTGTCTTAATTTTTTCGGGTTTTATCCTGGTTGTATGGTGTCTTCGCCAGAGTTAATACCGTTTGAAAGAGTGTATTATTGATTTATGGGTTGGAAGATACTTTCTTTTGTATGTTTGCAGCATTTAAGCATTTGGCCTAATTTTGGTCACAATATTGAATGTTTGTACTACATACGTCAATCGTAATTAATCTTAAAAGGCTAAGTTATTCCAAATGTGTACATCCCTACATATAATCAATTTGTATACTAACTATGGTTAAAACTGCAATCGCAAGGTAACTTATGTGATAAATGTGGACAATTACCTCAGATTTCATTAGGTTATCCACTGTAACTGTTCTACTGCCTCAGGAAATAATAGTTAAAACTCCAATAGATCCTAAATAAATCTCATTGCTGGTTTTCAGGTTTTACGAAAAGTAACTGTAACTATACTTGTAACTGTAACTAGTTACTCTTAAAAATTGTAACTATTGCTTGTAACTGATTACAAATTTTAAGAAGTAACTGTAACTGAGCCGAGATACTTTTCTTCGGTACTCTACCCATCTCTGATTATGGTGTAGACAATACTAGGAGAGGAGAGTAAATTAGGTGAGATAGAGGTTCAAAGGATGTAATGCAAAACAGAATGAGTGTAATTTGAATTTAATAATGTAACTATATCTATTCATGCAGAGATTGATATATCATGCCAAGTTTTCAATGAAATAGTATTTCTGGTTTAACATAATGTTTAAATAACTGAGTCTTTTGATTTATTCTTCAGAAACAAGAGTAGACATATTCTCCATGATGAAATATAGGAATATGCTGAAGACAATATTTGGAGAGTAGAATAAATTAGGAGAGATAGAGGTTCAAAGGAGGGAATGCAGTACAGAATGAGTATAATTTGTATTTATTCTCATAATAATATCTATTCATGTATTGATTAATATATATCCGTGGTTCCCAAACTTATTTGGCCTCTCGCCCGCTTTCCAGAAAAAATATTTCTCAGTGCCCCCCCTGGAATTAATTGTTTTATTTTAATAGTAATTAAACAAAAATATATGTGTATTAAATTTTCTACATTTTTCGTAAAATATAGTTAAGAAATGTGTAAATTAGAAACATTGAAATTTGAAATTCTGATACTATGTTTTGAACTCTGAATAGAAAGTTATTTTCATAAAACCTGAACACATTCTTAATGAGAAGGATGAATCTGGTATGCTGCTACCAATTTGGTAATACTTGGCTCAATTATCGTCAGCAGTAATCTTAAATCACCGTGATTGACTATTTGTAATCTGTTTCTTTATTTGATAATAAATTGGTTACCACACAAAATCCACGTTTCACTAAATATGGCAAAGGAAATGCAATTAAGAACTTTTAATTACAGCCCATATTCCAGGATATGCCGTAGGGATCTCCTTTTGCAGCTAAACTTGTTGGTAGCCGCTCTTAAATTTAAATTTTAACTCAATATTTGTGGTTACTTTCAACAGTTCTTCTTGTAACTGTGGAGATTCTTCTGTGTTTGCACTTGAAAAAGGTTCCAAAATCCAATCAGGTATGTTCAATTTCAAAACATCATCAAATCGTTGATTAAAATCTTAATAGAGAGCATCCAAGTGCTCACAATATGTCATCATTTCTTTTTCTGCACCTGATAAATTTGGGAACTGGCTGAGTTCCCCTCATCCAAACTTTCTTTTGTACAGAAGAAGTTTAGTCACAAATGCAGAAATAGCAGATTTTGTTTTTATTAAATTCTGTCAACACCTTGAAGCTGAAGATTACTTTCATTAAATTTTTGAAACAAGTTGGTCAAGTTAGCGATGTCACTTTTGGATTGAATTAAATTGGATCATAAAGCATCATGTTTATCTATCAAGAACTCAAGCACTGAGTTAAACTGCTTATAAAACCTATCTAATAGGTACCCTTTGACAACCAACGAACTTCTGTATGAAGCAGCAAACGATTAAATTCTTCATCGTTTTCAATACAAAGCTGTCTAAATAATCTGTCAATCAATGATTTGCTTCTGATTGCGTTGATAGCTTTAATTGCAGATAATAATGAATTATGTAGGCATGCAATTAAATTTTTGGCAAATAGATGTTGACGATGGATTATACAGCATACTGTGAATGCATTCGGTACCTCCTTTTTTTAAATATGCATGAAAACCCCTGTTGTGCCCTGCCATCGCTGGAGTACCATCTGTGGCTACTGATAAGACTCAGAGGTTTTTCTTTTTCTTTAAACCATCCATTGCTTGAAATATTGATTCTCCTTTAGTATCAGTTTGCAAATATTTAGCAAATAATAATTCATGGCAAGTTTGTTCTTTCTTCGTGAACCTTGCGTATGCTAAATGTAAAGCTTCATTTCCTAACAAAGTTCACTCATCGAGTTGAATAGAAAAATAAGATGTTATTAAATAGCCACACTATGAATCTTCGACATCTTTAGCCATTTCAATAATTTTTCTTTGCACTGTATTATTGCTCAACTAAATTTTCTTGATATTATCAGATGCTAGCTTGTGTAGCACAGTACGTATTACTTCACTTATAGCTGGTATAATTTTTTCTTTACCAATAGTATGGAGTTTTCCCGGTTTGGCAATCATTAACGAAATATTGTGAGAATCAAGCAAGTCATCACCATCTTGTGTGGTTGCAGTTGATAAGAGTTTTGCCAATGCCAGTTGCTTGATAATTTTTCCTTTTAGTGTTCGAAAATAAGATAAATCCTTATGTTTTATCACAAAGAATTTTAGTCCAATGTTCTTGTAGTCTGGAAGGCTTCATACCTTCATTTGATAAAAATTTTTGGAAAATCTGGAAAATTGGTAATGTATTGTTTACAGGCGACTCAATAAAGCCACATTTAAAATATTTGATATTATATCATCTTAATTTTTATGTCGTTGATCCATTATTATCTGTTAATGCTAATTTCAGATACGGTATGCTTTTCCGGATTTCCACCCCTCTGTACGGACAGATTTTTGATGCAATGCTTAAATCCTGTCCCACGAACGGTGAATTACCAATTTTATATCACGTTGCATCTCAAGTTCTATCGCTCAGAATTTAATGAATTTTTTGTCTGACTTCCTCTATTATTCTACTCTACAATAATGTCTAAAGATAATTTATTTATACATTTCAACGTTTATATTAGAATATTTGTTTTGCATTGTCTTAAATTTTATGGGATTGAACATGAAAAAGTGAGCATGCTGTAATTGTTTTCGATATCAGTCTTACATAAGTACATGCTGCAAATGAAATAAAGAATAATGTTTGAATTTTTAATTTCTTAAAGTTTCGTAATGATAGCTATCGTAGTTTTCCCGAAATGGGATGATAAGTGAATGGAAAATGTCGGGCGCTCACTGTGTAAGTCCACGCGGAAAAGGTTATTTTGCTGCATTTCCATATCTGACAAGGAACTGTGGTTTTCAATAGTAAAGCCCTGGTCACAGTAGGCTGTTTAACAGCTGCTACTTAGTGTAAGCTGGTGGTAGCAACAGCAAGCAGCGGCTGGTTTTGTGGTCATGCTTGGCTGGCACTAGCTGCCAGTACCAGTGGCTAGTTCGCAGGAATATGTCGTCTGTGGGTCGAAAGAAAATTCCGTAAGTGGCTATTAAGAATTGGAGTGAGTGAGCTTTGTTCGGATATGCTAGAACGGAAGGAGAGGTGGTGGTTGGTTTGGCCATTGCTACAACGAAGAGAAGAATTGGGAGTATTTTCAATGCTTCTAGAACTTAAAGACGAGGATCCAGAAACATACAGAAAGGTGTGACGAATGTCGGCCAAGGAATTTGAAGAGTTGTGTGAACTAATAACACCTCTAAATAAAAGACAAGATACCATCATCAGACTGTCTGTTCGTCCAGTACTTTGTTCAAAGAAAACATAAGCTTTTTAACCGAACACATAAATCAATTTTTCTAAATCTTCTTTACTTTCTTTTATGCTTTCACCCACCCCTTACGTCTATTCATTGCCCCCAAAAGGTACCTCTGGCCATCACCGCCCCCCTGGATCGCTGCAGCGCCCACCAGGGGGTATTAGCACCCACTTTGGGAATCACTGATATATATCGAGGCAATTTTTCAATGAAATAGTATTTCTGTTTTCAAGAAAATGTTTAACTAACTGAAATTTTTGATTAATCTTTAGAAACAAAAATAGACATATTCTCCATGCTGGAAGATAAGCTTATGCTGAAGACAATACTAGGAGAGTAGAGTAAATTAGGTGAGATAGAAGGTCAATGGATGGAATGCAAAACAAAATGAGTATAATTTGAATTTATTCTTATAACTATATCTATTCATGCATAGATTGATATATCCTGCCAATTTTTCAATGAAATAGTATTTCTGTTTAAACATTATGTTTAAATAACTGAGTCTCTTTATTTATTCTTCAGAAACAAGAGTAGACATATACTTCATTATGATAGATAAGAATATGCTAAAGAAAATACTAGGACAGCAGAGTAAATAAGGAGAAACAGAGGGTCAAAGGATGGAATGCAAAACAGAGTAAGTTTAATTTGAATTTATTCTTATAACTATATCAATTCATGCATAGATTGGTATATCATGGCAATTTTTCAATCAAATTGTTTTTCTGTTTTCAAAATATTGTTTAACTAACTGAGTTTTTTGCTTATTCATTAGAAAAAAGAATAGACGTATTCTCCATGATGGAAGATAAGAGTATGAAGAAGACAATACTAGAAGAGAAGAGTAAATTAGATGAGATAGAGGGTCAAAGGAGGGAATGCAAAATATAATGAGTACAATTTGAATTTAATAAGATAACTATATCTATTCATGCATAGATTGGTATATGGTGCCAATTTTTCAATGAAATACTTTTTCTGATTTAAGATAATGTTTAAATAACTGAGTCTTTTCATTTATTCCTCAGGAACAAGAGTAGACATATTCTCCATGATGAAGGATAAGAATATGTTGAAGAAAGTACTAGGAGAGCAGAGTAAATTAGGTGAGACAGAGGGTCAAAGGATGGAATGCAAAACAGATTGAGTATAATTTGAATTTAATTATATAACTATATCTATTCATGCATACATTGATATATCGAGCCTATTTTTAAATTAAAAAATATTTCTGTTTTCAAGATAATGTTTGCATAACTGAGCCTTTTGATTTATTCTTCAGAAACAAGAGTAGACATATCATTTATGATGAAAGTTAAGAATATGCTGAAGAAAGTACTAGGAGAGCTGAGTAAATTAGGTGAGGGTCAAAGGATGGAATTCAAAACAGATTGAGTATAATTTGAGTTTAATAATATCTATTATATGTAGACGCTTTTCCGGATATACCTATATATACATTCATTCATAGCAGGTCAAAATTCTAACCATGTTCCACTAGTGCCACCGACTTTAAATTTTTACGACGTTATGGCCATGATGTGTAACTTCTAGAAATAATCCCACTTTGAACCTCGGTGTCATGGGTTCGATTCCAGAAGGCCCCAAAGTCACGATTTTCTCCATAAGAATTCATGGTGGGGATTTTCAAAAATTTATTTATGGCACTTTCCGGAAAAGTAGAGAGTTGAAACTGAAGGGATCCCTAGAAGCTATGCATATCCAACAAAAATCAAAAAGACATCTTCAAATATTGTGCATGGTTTGATGGTAGGTGGCATGGAAACTTGAAATTCGGCATGGGGTTAGATATCATAAATATATATCATGATTGAATTTACATTTTCGGTGATGGTCCTTGGTTCGATCCCAGAGGGCCATTTGTATTCCTCAATGCATTTCTTATGGAGATAACGGAAACAGATTTTAGGTACTTCCCGGCATGATATCCAGTTCAAACTTTGCATAAAATAAGATCAAGTCCTTAAAAATCAAACTGAGCATTCACAGCTACCAATGCGTCCTGGGTTAAATGAAATATGCTCTCTTCTTCTTCAGATTGTATCACTGCTGTTCATGTCACAAACTGCACTAGTCTGTTGATGGTTATGTATCTCTCTAAGTTAGATTTAAATAATTCTTTGCAGATATCTTGGAAGCAATTGGCTATATCTTAAAGCAAAATCCAGTCAGGTTTAAGTTAAGAGAAAATTTTCAATATCATACATGACTAGTCACCATATACAGTAACCTTTGAATCCAGTATGTCTTTCAGAGTCACATTTCATGTTGGGAGAGTTGCTTACTCACAGTCAACCCCTCTGAATTTAACTAATGCACATATTAATCTTTCACTATATTGCTTATTCTATCTTGAGTAATTATATGAATTTGTGATCCTTTCATCTCAACTAAATACTCTAAATTCTTAGCTAAATTTCCTAAGAACAGCCTACTGAAATGCCACTGAACATATTCAAGTTGGTTACCTAAAGTCCATTATTTCTATTGATAAAAATGACTAAGATCAGTTGAAAACCAGAGTATGGCACATCCCTGCTGGAGTGCTGCCTCACGTAGGTCCTCCCTAACTGGGATCCTCCCACCCTGGGACCCTCCCACATTGGTTTACATCGCTGGGGTTATCCTTCGCTGTAGTCCTTTAGCGCTGGGAACCACCCTTGCTGGGATTCTCCGTAGCTGGGGTCCTCCATCACTGGAATGCTTCCTTGCTAGGACCCTCTATCACCGGGGTCCTCCATCGCCGGGGTCCTCAATCACCGGGGTCCTCCCTCACCGTGGTCCCCCTCGCTTGGTCCAGTAGCTGCCCCTCGTCGGTGTCCTCCCACGCTGTTTTTTCCTTGTTAGGTATCACCACATGAGGAACCCCAGCAAGGGAGGGTCCCAGCAATGGAGGACCCCGGTGAGGGAGTCTCCCAGCGATGACCCCAGCGAGGAAGGACCCCAGCGTTGAAGGACCCTAGCAAGGGAGGGTCCCAGCAAGGGAGGGTCCCAGCGAGGGAGGGTCCCAGCGAGGGAGGACTCAAGCGAGGGAGGGTGACGATGGGGGAGGACCCCAATGGTGGAAGACCCCAACTAGAGAGAACCCCAGGAAGGGGGGACCCAAGCGAGAAGGGGCCCAGCGAGGGAGGACCCCCGTGAGGAAGGGTCCCAGCAAGGGAGTACCACAGCGGGAGAGGGTAGGAGCGAGGGAGGACACCGGCAAGGGAGAGTCCCAGCAAGGGAGGACCCGGCGACGGAGGGTCCCAGTGAGGGAGTACTCCAGTGAGGGAGGGTCCCAACGAGGGAGGACCCCAGCGAGGGAGAACCATGGCGATAAAGGATCCTAGTGAGGGAGGATCCCATTGAGGGAGGACCATGGTGAGGGAAGACCCAAGCGAGGGAGGATCCCTGCGAGGGAGGACCCCGACTAGGGAGGACCCCGTCGAGGCAAGACCCCGGCGATGGAGGACCCCGGCGATGGAGGACCCCAGCGATGGAGGACCCCGGCAATGAAGGACCCTGGCGATAGAGGGTCCTAGCAAGGGAGCATTCCAGTGATGGAGGACCCCAGCTACGGAGAATCCCAGCAAGGGTGGTTCCCAGCGCTAAAGGACTACAGCGAAGGATAACTCCGGCGATGTAAACCAACGTGGGAGGGTCCCAGGGAGGGAGGATCCCAGTTAGGGAGGACCTACGTGAGGCAGCACTCCAGCAGGGATGTGCCATACTCTGGTTTTCAACTGATCTTAGTCATTTTTATCAAAAGAAATAATGGACCTAAGGTTATCAGCTTGAATATGTTCAGTGGAGGACCATAGCGAGCTAGGACCCACGAGGGAGGACCCACGAGGGATAACCTAAGCGGGGGAGGACCCCAGCGAGAGAGGGTCCCAGCAAGGGAGAATCCCAGTGGGAAAGGGTAAGAGCCAGGGAGGGTCCAGGCGAGGGAAGGCCCCAGCAAGGGAGTGTGCCAGCGAGGGAGGACCCCGGCAAAGGAGGGTACCAGCGAGGTAGTACTCCAGCGAGGGAGGGTCAAAGAGAGGGAGGGTCCCAGCAATGCACGACCCCAGCGAGAGATGGTCCCAGCGAGGGAGGACCCCAGCATGAAGGGGCCCAGCAATGGAGGACCCCGGCGAAGGAATGTACCAGCGAGGGAGGGTCCCAGCAATGCAAGACCCCAGAAAGGGAGGGGCACAGCGAGGGAGGACCCCGGCGACGGAGAGTCCCAGTGAGGGAGGACCCCGGCGACGGAGGATAGCAGCGAAGTAGTACTCCAGCGAGGGAGGGTCCCAGCAATTCAAGACCCCAGCAAGGGAGGGTTTCAGCGAGGAAGGACCCCAGATAGAAGGGCCCAGCGAGGGAGGAACCCGGCGAGGGAGAGTCCTAGCAAGGGATGGTCCCAGCAATGTAGGACCACTTTGGGAAGTGGGTTGCGCGTAAATAAACGTTTTCTAAAAGAGACACACTAGTACTGCGTTGCGACGAAAGAATATGCCTTTTATTAAACTGGCTTTGAATATACAGGACAAGATGGTGCGTGCGGCCATAAAGGTTACAAACTGAGAGAATTTTCAATGCTATCTAGGCGGAGGCCACGATAGGAGTGAGAGCATCTCCAGCGCGTTGGGCACGGAGCTCTCCGAAAACAAATGCCCATCGTCGGCCGCTACAAAATGGCGCTGGGCGCAGGCTGTCTGCACCGGTCGCCACCAGCAAGGGAGGGTAAGAGCTATGTTGTACTAGCGAGGGAGGGTCCCAGCGACGGAGCACCCCGGCGAGGGAAGGTCACAGCGAGGGAGGATATCAGCAAGGGAGGGTGCCAGCGAGGGAGGACCCCGGCGACGGAGGGTCCCAGCGACGAAGGACCCAAGCATGTGAGGACCCAAGTGAGGGAGGGTCCAAGAGAGGGAGGCTCCCAGCATGGAAGGACCTCAGCGAGAAGGGGCTCAGCGAGGGAGGACCCCGGCGGAGGAGAGTCCCAGCGAGGGAGGACCCCAGCGAGGGTCCTCCCTTGCTGGGGTTCTCCCTAGTTGGGGTCTTCCCCCATTGGGTTCCCCCCCATCGGTACCCTCCCGTGCTCGAGTCCTCCCTCGCTGGGACCCTGTCTCGCCTGGACCATCCCTTGCTAGGGTCCTCCAACGCTGGGGCCCTCCCTCGCTAGGGTCCTCGCTGGGAGACTCCCTCACCGGGGTCCTTCATCGCTGGGACCCTCCCTCGCCGGGGTCCTCCCTCGCTGGGCCCCTTCTCGTTGTGGTACTTCCTCGCTGGGACCCTCCCTCGCTGGGGTCCTTGCCTGCTGGGATCCTCCATCGGTGGGGTCCTCCCTCACTAGGGTCTTCGCTGTAACACTCCCTCGCTGGGACCCTCCCACGCTTGGGTCCTCGCCCGCTGGCATCCTTCCTCGCTGGGAGCCTCCCTCGCTTGGACCCTTCCACGCTGGGTACCTCGCCCGCCGGGGTCCTCCGTCGCTTGGCCCCTTCTTGCTGATGTCCTCCCTCGCTGGGACCCTCCCTCGCTTGGGTCCTCCATTGCTGGGGTCCTCCCTCGCCGTGGTCCTCCCTCGCTGGGACTCTCCCTCGCCGGGGTCCTCCCTCGCTGGGCCCCTTCTCGCTGGCACCCTCCCACGCTGGGATCCTCCCTTGCTGGTACCTTCCCTCGCCGGGGTCCTCCATTGCTGGGCCGGTTGTTGCTGGTGTCCTCACTCGCTGGGAACCTCCCTCGCTGGGGTCCTCCATTCCAGGGACCCTCCCTCGCTTTGACTCTTCCTCGCTGGTACCCTCTGTTTCTGGGGTCCGCTATAGTCTTCCATCGCCTGGACTCTCCCTCGCTCTTACCCTTTCCCGCTGGGGTACTCCCTCTCTGGGACCCTCCGTTGCCCTACTCCTACTTCGCTGGGACTCTCCCTCACTGGGGTTCTCCCTCGCTGGACCCCTTCTCGCTGGGGTCCTCCCTCGCTGGTGTCCTCCCCCGCCGGGGTCCTTCCATGCTGGGACCCTCCGTCACTGGGGTACTCCCTCGCTCGGGTCCTCCCCTGCTGTGACATTTCCTCATTTGGGTCCTCCCTCGCTGGGGTCCTCCCTCGCTGTTACACTCACTCGCTGGGGTCCTCCCTCGCTCTTACCCTCTCTCGCTGGGGTACTCCCTCGCTGGGACCCTCCGTCGCCGGCGTCCCCCCTCGCTGGGACCCTCCCTCGCTGGGGTCCTCCCGTGCTTGGGTTCTCCCTCGTGGGTCCTCCCTCGTGGGTCCTAGCTCGCTATGGTCCTCCCTCACCGTGGTCCCCCTCGCTTGGTCCAGTAGCTGCCCCTCGTCGGTATCCTCCCACGCTGTTTTATGCTCGTTAGACCCTCGGGAAAGAAATAATTCGGGAATGTATTAATCACCAAAATTAATCCATATTTAATGAAATCACGTGGTAGTTTAATAAATAGATGTCGAATATGCCATATTATTAATTTATAGGTAATTTAAGTAATATCTGAGTGCATCTTACTTTTGAGAAATTAGCATACTCCACTTCAATATTTAGACAATTACATTTAATTTAATTTTTTTAAATCTTCAATTTGTGTAATGAATTTAAGAAAATCTACTACTTCTGATTTAGCAATATAATTTGAATAATCCAATTAATAAAAATAACAGTGAGTTTTATTGAAAAATCAGAATATGAAGTGAAACTTTGGAATATTATAACATTGGATACTTTAATTTATTTTAATTTTCAGCTAAATATAAATTTAACCATGCGTAAGTAGCTTTCGTCCATTAAACTAATAAAGCATCTAGATTGAATTTCTAATAATGTCCAAAATAGTCCGAAAATAGAAATTCAATGACTGCAATTTGTTGAAACTTTAGCGAATCTGATATTAGTATTTTCAAGATTTAGCGATATCATTGTATAGAATGTAATTTAAATAAATAATATCCGTTTTTGGAGAAAAATTAAGAGATACATGTATTTGCTGAGAAAGATAATTAGGTAAATTTTCAATTTGGCACCGTCAGGGAGAAATTCTATATCTCAGTTACTTTTAGAGTTACAGTAACCATTTATACACCATTTGAAAGATATAATAGTGCGACTTAATTATAAGATAGGCATTTATTCCTAAGTGACGCGGTTTTGTAGGGAATTGCATCCAGAAATGACCAATTTTCGAAGTTTTTCGTCTGCTTTTCCGCCATTTTTTATGTTTCCTCGGGAATCTGCTAGGGCGATTGTAACTTATTTCAACCCAAACAGGCGCGCATTTCCCATTTCCTACTCGGTTACGGGCTTTCTTGAGCAAAAAGGGGTGTTGGGTAGGTATAATATAATGAATAATTTTCGATGAAATTCATGCAGTATTTCGTAAATTTTAGGGTATCTAGCTTCTGAAATGCAGTTTTTTAAAAACAGAAAACAGAAATACGATAATCCAGATAAATGACGTAGACGGAAGGGGGAGGAATCGAGGGTTGGGGGAAGAGGATTGCTTTCATTGTCTTTACGCAAAATAACTTTAGCGAAATCATTATATTTCCTCAAATAAAGTTAGGTATGATTTAGCCGTAATATCTTCTGAAATTTCGGAAGTATTGACCATTTACGAATAAATAACGTTCCCTTATTCCATTTATATGAAGATATTTTCGAACTAAAAGTATGCCGAAGAAAGTTTTACGATAAATATTAATATATCTGTTCAAAGACCTTGGAAACAAATTTAGCTTGCAAACCAACTGTAGCTTGCGATCCGGACGTGAGGGTTACTATCTTTTTCTTAACACAAAGCAAAATTTGCGACAAAAACATTTTCTAAAATAGAGCATCCTTCTGCCCGTTCCGAATATTTCAACGGTCGCTAAAATCCCTTCTTCCATAATTTTTTTATGCAAAATTATTTTTTTTGTCGCAAAAGTGGGTTTGTGTTATGAAAAAGATAGTCACCCTCCCGTTCGGATTGAAAGGTTATTCGGTTTTAAAGGTTTTTATTATGCCTTATAATTATTATGACGACTACTACGTAGCTCCTCCACCCGTATCATATCCGTTATATTACCATTTAAGCCATTAAATAGAGGCCAATTTAGACTTTAATGTTCATCCGTAAATTCATATGTTCTCCGGCTTTATTAATCAGAGATACAAAACTTCACAATTTTGGACTATCGTGCCATTTGATTGAAAGGTTCACTTCCGCCCTCAAATTTACTGCAAATTTTCGTGAGCAGGTGAATGTTGTTTACATTTATATTGATATTTTTCTTTCCCTATCCTCTGCTCTCAGTGCATTGTCATAGCCGAAAAGTCAGCTGAAATTTTGCTAAAGATTTTATCAGACCCAATCCTAATTCCTTTATGCCTTTAGCCTCCATGGTTGAAGGTCAAAGTATTCTCTTTTCTACTTTATTCAAAATGTTTTCCTAATTCAACGAATTTGACTTATTTGACGTTTTAATCTTTTACAGATTTTGGGGAAATATTTATTCTCGGATTTCCAGAATGGAATCCCGTATAAGTCGTAAGGATAAGAACAATGAAAGGATTTGTCACTGATGATACCCGAGGACATCGGATCTCTAAATTATGTAAGCAAAACTTTTATTCGTTAACTTCACCGTATTCTGTTTGAATTATATCCTCATATAATGGAATTTCAAAATACATTGCCTTTTCGATATTCTATGTAAAGTGGATATTTTGTCACCTCCTCCATTAATCGTGATTTTCTAGAATAATAGCGAACGTATTACATAAAATAGCAAGCCAGAATTATTGGTAGAAAATAAAGTGTATGCAGGGAATGAATTTAGAAAATTACTCTGGCGATACCGAAAGGACATGCATGCGACTTGGTGAACTATCATCTACTTAAATTAAAGTACATAGTGGTTGTACTTTAGTTTAATACATTATGATGCTGGAGTTCTTACTCGAATGCGCTGTGGCATTGCTTCATTTATTTAGTTTCAATGAAGAGGTTGCATATTTCAAAATCAGTATAGGAATATTTCAGTATATTCTCAATTCCTTTATAAAGTGAGTTGTAACAAATAATAAAGTAAAACTTTTCGCGGAAAGCAATAATTATATAATATACAGGATTAACATGTAATTTGGTATCAGTTGATGCGACTCTAAAACCCTTTATGTATTTGAAAGAAAGGGACGATAATATTTTTTGCAATATTAGTGTAATACTAGGGATCACTTGCTGAATCAATTTTTTTCGATTACAAAAATTCGCATAACTATGTACACACCTGGCAAAAATTAACGCAGCACCTAACCAACGATCCCTACCGGCCACCGGAAGAACTGCAAGAACAGACTTAAAATGGCAATGGTGGTCAGGGAAGAGGATGTTTCTGTGCGATAAGAATCTCGTTAAGAACCGAGCCATGAGATAAGCGCAAAAAATTGCCGATGAATATTCTAGCCGAAAGAAAATATTTTCCATGGTGTAGTGAGGATCCTCGTAGTTCTGCGTGAGTCCAACGAAGGTTCATTACGGCAGGGACCATGAATATTCGGCTGCAGAACTGATCGAAGATTTTCATTGCAAAGGTATTATTTAAGGTGTGGTCAATGAGAAAAGAAGGGTTGTGGTTATAAAGAAAATGTATTTACAATTAAGCGTAAACGAAATTGAGACATAATTAGAGATAAGCTCTTCGTCTATGCGAATCAAGTATTCTAGCGTATCCAAAATGCCGCAGTGAGATATATTTTTAATGTAAAAATATCGAATACGTTTCATAATCATACACTTAATTATCCTGGTTGGAGAAAGAATTATATTCTCTGATATATAATAAGTAATACATTTTATCTGATATTTACTATCTCTATAATTTTTATAACTTAACAACATTATTAACATATTAAAAATTTTAAGTTCTTTTATGTTAAGGCCATTGAAAAAAATTATCCAATGATTTCTTATCGCTAAATCAAGGATTTAAGTGTAAGGCTCTTTCTTTAATTAATTTTTAAAATAAAAATTTACATCTATTGATTTTTCTATTCTATTGTTAATATGATTATCATTTTACATTCTAGATAAAGGGTTCGTGAATCTTCAATCGTAGATACCCTGATTTACAAATGGAAATTTTTTATTTCAGTTTTCAGTAATTCAGTTTTTCTTTTTTGTCTAATGAAACTCTATTATATTCACAGAATTTTGATTTTTTATAATCATTTAAATGCATAAACATTCCCACTTATGAATATCTAATATTTCATTGTCTACAAGAATTTTCACGAGACTTCAAACCATCCTTTGAAAAATTATACTTTTTAAACTTGAGGAAACCATGAAAGCTGAGGCGCAACGTAAAACTAGAAAATGCTTATTTTCCACGTTTACAAATGTCGATAGAAATATAGTAATTTAGAAAGACTTGTTTGAGAGCTGGTAGGCAGGCCGTCGACATGAAAGCAAAAACTAGTAACAAACCGACGGGATGGGACGCTTAAGCTGGGTTTCCACATTCAATGATTCCTTCGACAATCTACTGGCACCAGTAATCTTTGCGCCAGTAGAAAGGAGTTCAACTTGCTGGCGCCAGTAGGCCTCCTCCACTCTGTTTTCCTTCTTTCAACTTGCCCTTATCAATCGATAGATTACTGTGCATATAATCAAGCGCTGAAGACGTCACTTGGCGAAACTCCAACTCAGGAGTGGGAGCAGAAAAATCAGTCAAAATGTTCATGAAAAAACGGTTTATTGGAACAACTAGTTTTAACTCATCGAGTAATAATAAGGTACTAAAATCACAGTCCTCCTAAAGAAAAATAGTTTGCTCTTATAATTAATATTGGTCCTCGTCGACATCGATACACGCGCGAAGGATCTCAGCTATCTTTAATACTACGCCAGTTAAAAATACTTGAAATTGATAAAACTGGCGCCAGTAATCCTTGAGGAATGGAATCAAATCCCTCTTCTAGAGAAATAATGGTTCAGAAATATTCTGAGGGAAATCTCCTATATTTCAATATAATGGTTAAATTAGTTGGATTAGTCAGGTTATCTTAACTATGGAAAGTATCAAAATATTGCGTTCTTATTTAATATAATGACTTATCACTAAATCGAAATATTTATGGTACCTTAAACATGACGGAAAACGTTAACTCGATTAAATATCAAATGGCAATCGCGCCGCCCTGGGGTATGCCGCTGTCGTGAGGACAGTAATGAAATCCACAGCACAATGGTTCATTCAAAAAAAATAATGAATAAAAAATGAGCGTACCTTAGTATCCGCTAGAAGTCCAATGTGGAGGGCAGTCTTGCTCGTCGACCTTAGGGATGTTATCGGAGGGCATACCTCAAGATGAGTTTAGCGACATTTCCAAAGTAACTTGTTCGTTATTAAGTATTCAAGACGATTAAAAGTCTGTACAGTAGACTCTTCATTACTAGGGATGATATAAAATATACTGATATATATTTTATGATTGCCTGTTAATTTGATGTATATTTACCAAAATTGAGGGATTATTTATCGGATATCCGCGAGCAGTTAGTCATATTGATATTAAATTCTGACTCCTTTTTTGGTCGTTTCATTTTAGACACCGTGTGATGTTTCTAGAATTTTGTTATAAATATTGAAAATATTATAAGATTTCTTCATAAGAAAGATATCTGTAACCTTACTGAAGAACGCTATCGTTAGTTCAGAGCATTTACGTTTTTAAGAGAATTTAGGCCATTTTAATAGAGTTATTCAGTCACAATGATGCGCCATACAAAGAGGTGTCTTAGATTTAACAATTTTCCTCGGGATAAAGATATCGCTGATGCGTCGATAATCATTACCCATAGGCAGTAATTTGTTTCATGTTAATTTTAAAACTGTTGTTATGATTTTAGTGATATTAAGCAAAATTACAGATATTTAGAAATATTCGTTGGGTTACGGTGGGGGGGGGGGGTTCTCGGTACGTAACAATATAATTATACGATATTATGTTCATAAGTATAACAGTGTAATATAGGATAGTTCTAGTGAAAATAATGAGAAAGAATTATTCCTTACATGTGATAATAGTAATCTTACATGTGCACGTGCATCTTATTTCTCCTATTTTCATTTTGATTTTGTAAAAAAACCTGATGTGATAGAGAAAACCTTACTGCAGTTTCGTAATCAGCATGCCAAAGATATACTAGATCACTATTTAAACTATTGCAAAAATCGGAAAGTTTAAATTCGCAGGTCTGTGTTATCAAAGTCAGTTCAGCTTATTTAGAACCGTCAGTTTAGCATATCTCGTAATTTCAATGAGAGAATTACTTTCGATGATAAAATTAGGATTATTGGATTCGGATTGTTTGAAACGTTCTCTTATATTCCGATTTCCACTTATAATATTCATAATAAAGTGAGAAAAAATATCTGCAACCAAAGAGAAGTCCGTTCTATGTTTGATCTCATGTAAGTTAATGATACCTGATTCAGTAAATAGATAATAAATGCATAGATGACGAAAATTACTGGAATGGATGACACGTTTTTCTTTGAGCATTGCGTACTTAGATATTTAAACCGGGGAACAAAGTCAGCGTGAAGAAAGCGGATGGAAATACTTTTCCTTTTAATTCCTTCCGATTTATCTCTAACATCACTTTCTATGTTTTCGTATTTACTTAGATATATTTGCTTTCATTACCTCAGTGTCATGGGTTCGATGCCAGAAGGCCCCAAAGTCACGATTTTCTCCATATAGATACATTGCGGGGATTTTCGAATTTTTTTTGAGGCACTTTCCGGCAAATTAGAGAGTTGAAATTCTAGGGATCGCTAGAAGCCGTGCATATCGAACGAATATCATGAATACATCTTTGAGGATTATCCTTGGTTCGAAGCTAGGTTAGGGCAAATAATCCCCTATTTAAAACGCATTTCGGCGATATTTAAAATAAAAAAATGCTTTCCGATAAGATGAAAACTTGAAACTCGTCATGTGGATAGAGATCATGGTTATATTTTATATATATGCTGTTGACTGGTCCGTTGATGGTCCTTGGTTCGATCCCAGAGAGCCATTTACATTCCTGAATGCATATCTTATGGGGATTACGGAATCAATTTTTTGGTACTTCCCTGTACGATAGCGACTTCAAGCTTTGCATTAAGTAAGACCAAGTCCTACCAAGTTATAATTGTGTTTTTTCAGCTGCCTATAGGTCCTGGGTTCGACACCAGGCGTCTCTTAAATTAGAAATTGCTCCGATTTCAAAGATTTTTTGAACCCCTTCCCGGTAACAGAGAAACTTAAAACTCGGCATGTGAATAGAGATCATAAATACATTTCACATAGGCTGTTTAGGACATCCCTGATGGTCCTTGGTTCGATCCCAGAGCGTAATTTCCATTACTTTATGCTTTTCCATTGGGGATATTGAAGTTTTATTTTAGGAACTTCCCGGTAAGATATCGTCTTCAAAATTTGAAATGAATTCGTTTTAATTCTAACAGGGCATTATAACTATTCACATCCTTCAAGAGAATCTGGGTTCGACACCAGGCGAACCTACTATTTGAAACGTATGCTGGGAATCTCCAATTATTTATGATACAGTTTCGAAAATATTTTCAACTACATCCCGGTAGGATTTGTAATTCAAAATCATAGAGGACGCAGAAAAGATGCTCTCCTTTATTTCTTTCTATAAAACTATACGTGATTTTGACGCCAGAAGGGTGTACATTTCTCCAATTGAAAATAAATCATGGCGATTTTTAAGAATATTTTCAATCCCTTTTTTTCTTTTGAGGACCTTCACAATACTAAATCGACTTGAAATTTATGTTATCAACATGCTTGCAGAATGCAACCAACTTTTACTCGTTCACATATATATATTTTGTATCCCAATTTTATAAGACCGGCCTCAATAATCAATTAGCTTCTCTTTCTGTATTAGTTTCGTAATTTCTTTTTTTAATCAATCAGGAATAATTGAAATTACTTCACACGGCTATTTATTTATTCCTTCTTTCCTTATTTTAAACATGTGCATCAGGATTTCTCGATAATGGATGTAAAAATCACATTCAAGATTATATGAAACACGAAATTCAAACGGAGACTATTCGGAAGTGGAAAAAAATCGAAAATTAAATTTTTAGGTCACGCTGAGCCTTTTAGTAGGCATTCCGAATGATTGACTAACATTCATGCTTCGTGATTATGATTCAAAACATAAGACGACGAAATTATTATGGAGAAAATTGTAATGCTGCAAACGAAGATAACTATAGCATGCTGATTCATTTGAGCACATCTTAAAATACGGGAATGTTTCGTCAGGACGACACATTATACACCTTTCATCAAATAAAAAAGTGTCACAGATGTAATTTACAGAAAATGATGGAAATAGGAATGTGACATTAATCGTCCATAAAAACATTAAAAGAGTATTATTAAAATTTAAAAGAAGGACGACTCTCGAATAATAGCAAGGGTGTGATTCAGTGCATCGAGTTAAGGTGTTTAGCAGCATTCATGGCCGGATTAAGGGGGGGCCGGTGGGGTCAGCGGCCCCGGGCCTCCACCACTTGGGGGCCCCCACCATCAGTGATAAAAGCTGTCGAAAACAATTGTCCTTATTCATCTACCATTCTAAGGGGTTTTAAAAATTCAGAGAATCTTGGGATAATATTGACCGCTGCGACTAATTACATTTCTTTTTATGACGTGACTAATTAAGGGTTAAAACACGACTCGAAATATCTTTAGGGGAAAAACTGTACCCAACTAAAATTTAGAGACAATCGGGGATAGGAAAGCTAGAGACTTACAAAAGTCACTTAGCAAGACTTAGCAGGTAAAGAAAGGAAACTTGCTCCAGATGAAGATTGGGAGAAGCAGTGTAGGGATAGTGCACAAAGAACTATTGGGAGGGTCAAGCAGTATAGGCCAAGTGTGTATAGCAGTAAGGCATGTTTGAAAAGTAAGTACTGCTAAGTAAATAAAAAGAGTGAATCAGGATTTTACAAAAATAATTTTATTTTTATCAGATAGTATGTAACTTAAACTACTTTTCTACATAGTTGTTACCTTTTTTGAGGCATTTATCACATCAAACAAAACGTTTTTGAAACCTCCTTTCATAAAAATCTGGTGCCAATTATGAAATCCATTGATTAACTGCATTTTTACACCCTCATCATTTTCGTAGTGTTCGTCGACGTTCTACGATGAAAATTAAGATTTTTCGTGATTTTGCTAGAAATGACCCGTTGACGCTCCACAACGTTGCTCAGGCAGATAGGCGGGTGTTTTAAATATCTCAACGGGGGTTGGTTTGGGGGGGAGTATTACTGGATATCTAGATGTCTAGATTTTTGCTAGAAATCACCCCCCCCCCTCCAACCCAACCCAACGGCGTCAGGAATAGGGGGCCAGTAGGCTTCACCTACCCCGGACAAATTAAAGTCAAGTCGTGGGACTTCGGGAGAAGAGTTCGTTCGGAGAAACGAAGAATAGGGGAGAACGTTGGGAAGACGGGGTCCAGGGGCGTCGTGGTACAGGGTGTCTCACAGTGAGAGGCGTGATGGTAGAGAGCGTTGCGCTACGGGACGTCAGGGTAGTGGGCGTCGGTGGTGAGTGGTTCGCGGAATGGGTTGTAGGGGGAGTTGACGTCAGAAGAGTTGGCGTCGGAGTAGTTGGCGTCGTGGGAGGTAGCGACTTGGGAGAGGGCGTCCATTTACTCTAGAGGTCTGCATGGGCCGAAAATTTCAGCCCAAGTCCGGCCCGTTTGTCGTTGAGCCCGACCCGAACGTTGATATTAATTTTCGTTCTCAAGCCCAACCCGAGCCCGAACTTTCCATAAATCGCCCTATAATTAATCGTTGTGATTTGTGAACAAATACATTTTTTTAAATCCTTCACTCAAGACTGAGCATTGTGTTTAAGCATTGCGTTACAACTTTAAGAGGCTTTTGCCGCAATGCAAGAAACTAACGCTCTTTAACAACGAATAATTCTCTCCTTCCCGAATTTTCCAAGAGCCCAAGCCCGATAGACTGCCTGCTTACCCGGCCCATGCAGACCTCTAATTTACACAGTGTAGGGAGCGTAAAAATCATTTATCAACGTCTGTTCATCATTCTCCCTGTATAGATTCATAACAGCGGCATGTAACTGGCAGAAACGTACGCGCATTGTATGCATTATACGATGTGTATCTTTGCATATGCATAAAATACCGTATACCTCGAATACTGGAGACTAATGCGTGTATATCTCTCGGTAATATGTATAGATATGGATAGGAATTGAGATGAAAAGTAATACTAAACATACAATATTGAGTTCTCTCTGAACGAGAAGTTAAATTTAAAAAGATCTAAGGCGTAACAATTTTATTACCTATCAATAAATCAGCAATCGTTTTGAGCGTTTATCCTTCATGAATACTAGTCGTGCCTTTTCGAAGCTTCTTTCAGAATATCGTCTTTTAGAACTAACCCCTTCTGAAAACTAAATATCTTTACTCCATATATTTCTCCTCCTCTTCAATTTTCGATCTCAAATGGATTTCGAATTTCTTTTTGAAAATAATTGTGAACGTTGTATCATTCAAAATATTATAGCATTGAACGAGGACAATATCGATGACTGCAACTTCAGCTAGTTCATTTATTTCTGTTACCTCTTTGAAATTCAAATGAGAAATGGACGCCACGAATGCTATACGTAGAATTTTCCTATCCGTTTCACCAGGTCACATTTGTAATGCTCGCAGCGTCCTTTCTCTTAACCCCTTCGCCTGTTACTTCAGCATCGGCTCGAAACGATAAAATTGACGTTGAGAAAAAGCAAAATTATTTACGTCTGCGAATAAAAAACGTTTTTTTTAAGTGAATAAAATCCAATTTAACGGTCCATTTCTGGAAAACCTAGCATATGAAATGTGTCAATAATCTTTATTCACGTACTAACTTTTAAGTTTCAAAGTTATCGGGAAGGGGTTGAAAACAAATCTTTAAAAAAATTGCAATTTCTAATTTTTAGACGCCTGGTGTCGAACACAGGACCTATCGGCAAATACGAATAGAAATAATAACTTGTTAGGACCTGATCTTATTTAATGCAAAGTTTGAAGTCCATCTGATACCGGGAAGGTCATGAAATTAGACTCCATTATCCCCATCTGAAATGTATAGGGTAATGAAAATGGCTCTCTGGGATCGAACCAGGGACGATCAAGGAAACCTAAAATGCGTATTTGAAATGTATCTATGATCTTGAATCACATGCCAAGTTTTAAGTTTATATGTTATCGTGAAGGGTTTCAAA
This sequence comes from Sympetrum striolatum, assembly GCA_947579665.1. Taxonomy (NCBI): domain Eukaryota; kingdom Metazoa; phylum Arthropoda; class Insecta; order Odonata; family Libellulidae; genus Sympetrum; species Sympetrum striolatum. The sequence goes on from OX388346.1 coordinate 91,333,915, forward strand.
AAAATCTTAAACGTCGCAGCAATCTCTAATTTTAGAGACGCCTGGTGTCGAACCCAGGACTTATAGGCAGCTGTGAATACACATTATGGCTTCTTAGGACTTGATCTTATTTAATGGAAAGTTGGAAGTCGATAGGTAGCCGGGAAGTACCTGAAATTGATTTCCGTTATCTCCACAAGAAATTCATTGAATAATGTAAATCACTCACTGGGATCGAACCAAGGACTATCATCGAAACGTTCAACAGCGTGCATAAAATATATCCATGGTTTCTATCCACATGCCGAGTTTCACGTTTTCATCTTATCGGGAAGTGATAAAAAAAATCTTAAAAATCGCAATGAAATTAAACGGGGGAATATTTGCCCTGACCTATTGTTGAACCAAGGATAATCTTCGATGATGTCTTAATGGTTTTCGTCGGATACGCACGGCCTCCAGCGATATCTCGAATTTCAACTCTCTACTTTTCCGGGAAGTGACACTAAAAAATTTTTGAAAATCCCCACAATGTATCTTTATGGAGAAAATCTTGACTTTGGGGCCTTCTGGAATCGAACCCATGACACTGAGGTTCAAAATCGCCTTTTTTCTGGAGGTTACACGGTATGGCCACCACGTCGTAAGAATTTCAAGTCAGTGGCTCTTGTGGAACATGGTTAGAATTTTGATCCCCTATATCTATTATATATAGACGTTTCTCCGGATATACCTATATATATACGAGTAAAATGTAGCTTGCATACTGCAAGCAGATCGACAACACTAATTTCATATCGGCATCATATCGGGACGGACATCAAAAGAAAAAAAAAATTCAAAATATTCGTAGAATTCGCTGCAATTTAATCACCTGGCAGCGAACCCCGGTCTTCCTGGTGTACTTACTATGCAGCAAAATAGAAAATTACCATATCAAACTATGTGTGAAAATTCAAGCAAAACTATTAGGTGCAACTACCTCAAACGACGTCCTACTATTCACATACACTCCTTATTTGAGAAATTATAATGTGCTCTGGCATCGAACCCAGGAACAGCATGGTCTTATCTATTTTTTTTCTTAAACAAAGTGTTAATATACATCTTCCATCTAAGCAAGAGCTCCCTTACATATCGATAAATGCATAAAAAAATTATGAAAAGATACCCCATAGTATTATATATGGGTGATATTTTTACCGCCCGGCATCGAACCCGGGTCTTTCAGGCAATACTTTCTATGCAGCACAAAAGAAAAACACCATCTCTAACCGCGTATGCAAATTCAAGCAGAAATATTGGTTACAACTGCCTCAAATGACGTCCTACTTTTCCTTTATATTCCTTATGAGAGAAACGTTATTGTGCTCTGGCTTCGAACCCAGGAACAGTACGGTCTTATGAAAATTTTTTTCTAAAACTTATTCGTACCATACATCTTCCAGCCAAGCACGAACATCCTATCATTTCGATAAGTGCATCTAAAAAAATAATGAAAAACGGCTCCCATGTATTTTAAAGGGCAGATCTTTGCATCGTCCTAGCATCGAACCCAGGATAACTTTTGTAAAAGTCAGTGATGTTTTCGAAAGTCCAAGACCATAAATATAGGCACCTTGAGTTTTACTTCTCTACCTATCCGGAAAGTATTTTTTTTTAATTCCCGAAAATCACGGCAATGCATTCAAACGGGAAAAATCGGGACTTTGGGGCCCTCTGGAATCGAACCTATGACACTGAGGATCAAAGTCTCTTTTTTCCTGGGGGTTTCACGTTATGGCCAATATGTCATAAAAATTTCAGATCAATGACGCTTGTAGTTTAGGCTGTGAATTTGTATCCTATCTATCTATCTATCTATATAGGTATACGAGTGCAATGTAGCTTGCATACTGCAAGCAGATCGGCAATATTATTTTATTTCGGCATCATATCGAGACGGTCCTCAAAAGAAAAAAAAGGATTGAAAATATTCTTAAAATTTGCTTCAATTTTAACATCTTGCATCGAACCCGGGTCTTCGTGGTGAACTAACTAAGCGGCACAATAGAAGATCACAATATCTAACTATGTGTGAAAATTCAAGCAGAAATATTCGCTACAACTGCTTCAAACGACGTTCTACTTTTCACGAATGTAAATGGCTCTCTGGATTCGAACCAAGGACGATCGTGGAAATCTAGAACATGTTCCTGAAATGTATCTATAATTTCTATCTGTATGCTAATTTTCAAGTTTCTATATAATTGGGAAATGGTTCCAAAAAATTCTTAAAAATCGGATCATTTACTGATTGTAGAGACGCCTGGTGGTGAAACCAGGAAACATTGGTAGCTGTGAATTCACAGTTTAATTAGTAATGACTTGATCTTATCTTATGCAAAGTTTCAAGTAGATATAATATCGGGAAGCACCTAAAATGTGTTTCCGTAATCTCCATAAGAAATGCATTGAGGAATGTAAATGGCCCTCTGGGATCGAACCAAGGACCATAAGGGAATATGTAAAATTTGATTATGAAATATAATTATGATATCTAACGCCATGCCAAATTTCAAGTTTCTATACCATCGGAAAAGGGTTAAAAAAAAATCTTAAAAATCGCCGCAATGCATTTTAAACGGCCGATTTTTGCCCCGACCTAGCATCGAACCAAGGATAATATTCGTAGATGTCTTTATGGTTTCCTTTAGATATGCACGGCATCTAGCGATACCTTGAATTTCAACTCCTTCCATTTCCGGGAAGTGCCTCAAATAAATTTTCGAAAATCCCCGCCATGTAATCTTATGGGGAAAATCGCGACTTTGGGGCCTTCTGGAATCGAACCCATGACACCGAGATTCAAAGTCGGCTTTTTCCTGGAGGTTACACGTTATGGCCAATATGTCGTAAAAATTTCAAGCCATTGGCACTTGTGGAACATGGTTAGAATTTTGTTCCCCTATGAATGTATATATGTATTATATATACGAGTAAAATGTAGCTTGCATACTGCAAGCAGATCGACAAAACTATTTTCATGAATTCATATCGGCATCACATCGGGACGGTCCTCAAAAGAAAAAAAAAAGGATTTAATTTTTTCTTAAAATTCTCTGAAATTCCATCGTCTGGCATCGAACCTGGGTTTTACTGGTAAACCTACTATGAAACACAATAGAAGATCACAATCTCTAACTTTGTGTGAAAATTCAAGCAGAAATATTGGCTACAACTGCCTCAAAAGACGCTCTAATTTTCACAAATGTAAAGTGCTCTCTGGATTCGAACTAAGGACGATCTTGGAAATCTAAAATATGTTTCTGAATTGTATTTATGATCTCTATCTATTTGCCGAATTTCAAGTTTCTATATTATTGGGAAAGGTTTCAAAATAATTCCTAAAAATTTGATCAACTTCTGATTGCAGAGACACCTGGTGTCGAACCCAGGACACATTGATAGCCGTGAATGCCCAGTTTGATTTCTAAGGACGTGCTCTACTAACATGCAAAGTTTGAAGTCGATAGCATGCCGGGAAGTGCCTAAATTTTGTTTCCGTTATCTCCGTAAGAAATGCATTGAGAAATGCAAATGGCCCTCTGGGATCGAACCAAGGACCATCAGCGAATATGTAAAATTTGATTATGAAACATATTCATGATATATATCCACATGCTGAGTTTCAAGTATCTATGTAATCGGGAAAGGATTCAAAAAAAATCTTCAAAATCGCCGCAATGCATTTTAAACGGCCGATTTTTGCCCCGACTTAGCATCGAACCATGGACCATATTCGGCAATGTCTTTTTCATTTTCGTTGGATATCCACGGCATCTAGCGATCCCTCCAATTTCAACTCTCTACCTTTCCGATAAGTGCCTCAAAAAAATTTTCGAAAATCTTCACCATATATATCCTTATGGAGAAAATCGGGACTCTGGGGCCTTCTGGAATCGAACCCATGACACCGAGGTTCAAAGTCGGATTTTTTCTGGAGGTTACACGATATGGCCAATATGTCGTAAAAATTTCAAGTCAGTGGCACTTGTGGAACATGCTTAGACTTTTGATGCCCTATGAATGAATGAATGAGTGAGTGTGTATATAGGTATATCCGGAGAAGCGTCTATATATAATAGATATATACGAGTAAAATGTTGCTTGCATACTGCAAGCAGATCGACAACACTATTTTCATGTCGGCATCATATCGGGACGGCCATCAAAAGAAAAAAGTGGATTGAAATTTTTCTTAAAATTCGCTGAAATTCCATCGTCTGGCATTGAACCCGGGTCTTACTGGTGAACCTACTATGAAACACAATAGAAGAGCACCATCTCTAACTATGTGTGAAAATTCAAGCAGAAATATTGGCTACAACTGCCTCAAAAGATGTTCTAATTTTCACGAATGTAAATGGCTCTCTGGATTCGAACCAAGGACGATACTGGAAATCTAAAATATGTTTCTGAAAATAATTTATTATCTCTTTCTATATGCCGAATTTCAAATTTCTATATTATTGGGAAAAGTTTTAAAATAATTCCTAAAAATCGGATCAACTTCTGATTGCAGAGACACCTGGTGTCGAATCCAGGAAATATTGTAAGCTGTGAATGCAAAGTTAGATTTGTAAAGACTTGCTCTTCTATCATGCAAAGTTTGAAGTCAATAGCATGTCGGGAAGTACCTAAATTTTGTTTCCGTTATCTCCGTAAGAAATGCATTGAGAAGTGCAAATGGCCCTCTGGGATCGAACCAAGGACCATAAGCTAATATGTAAAATTTGATTATGAAATATCTATTATATATAGATGCTTCTCCGGATTCATTCATATATATACCTATATAGATAGATAGGATACAAATTCACAGCCTAAACTACAAGCGTCATTGATCTGAAATTTTTACGACATATTGGCCATAACGTATAACCTCCAGAAAAATTGCGATTTTGAACCTCAGTGTCATGGGTTCGATTCCAGAGGGCCCCAAAATCGCGATTTTCCCCATAAGATTACATGGCGGGGATTTTCGAAAATTTTTTTGAGGCACTTCCCGGAAAAGCAGAGAGTTGAAACTCGAGGGACCGCTAAATGCCGTGCATAGCCAACGAAAATCGGAAAGGTATCTTCGAATATTGTCCTTGGTTCGATGCTAGGCCGGGGCAAAAATCGGCCGTTTAAAATGCATTGCGGCGATTTTTAAGATTTTTTTTGGATCCTTTCCCGATAACATGGATTATTGAAACTCGGCACGTCGATAGATATCATGAATTTATTTCATAATCGAATTTTACATATTAGCTTATGGTCCTTGGTTCGATCCCAGAGGACCATTTGCACTTCCCAATGCTTTTCTTACGGAGATAACGGAAACAAATTTTAGGTACTTCCCGGCACGATATCAACTTCAAACTTTGCATGTACAAAGATCAAGTCCATACAAATCAAACAGTACATTCACAGCTATCAAAGAGTCCTGGGTTCGACACCAGGTGTCTCTGCAATCAGAAGTTAATCCGATTTTTAGGAATTATTTTGAAACCTTTGCCAATAATATAGAAACTTCAAATTCGGCATATAGATAGAGATCATAAATAACTTTCAGAAACATTTTTTATATTTCCAAGATCGTCCTTGGTTCGAATCCAGAAAGCCATTTAAATTCGTAAAAATTAGAACGTCTTTTGAGGCAGTTGTAGCCCATGTTTCTGCTTGAATTTTCACACATCGCTAGAGATGGTGATGTTCTATTGTGCTGCATAGTAGGTTCACAGTAAAGACCCGGGTTCGATGCCGGACGATGGAATTTAGGCAAATTTTAAGAAAAATTTCAATCTTTTCTTTTTTTCTTTTGATGGCCGTCCGGATATGATGCCGACATGAAAATAGTGTTGTCGATCTGCTTGCAGTATGCAAGCAACATTTTACTCGTATTCATGATATCTATCGGCGTGCTGAGTTTCAAGTATGTATGTTATCGGGAAAGGATCCAAAAAAAATTTTCAAAATCGCCGCAATGCTTTTTAAACGGCCGATTTTTGCCCCGGCCTAGCATCGAACCAAGGACAATGTTCGAAGATGTCTTTCCGATTTTCGTTGGCTATGTACGGCATCTAGCGGTCCCTCGAGTTTCAACTCTCTGCTTTTCCGGGAAGTGCCTCAAAAAAATTTTCGAAAATCCCCGCCATGTAATCTTATGGGGAAAATCGCGACTTTGGTGCCTTCTGGAATCGAACCCATGACACCGAGGTTCAATATCGGATTTATTCTGGAGTCTACTCGTTATGGCTAACACGTCGTAAAAATTTCATGTCGGTGGCACTTGTGGAACATGGTTAGAATTTTGATCCCCTATGAATGAATGAATGAATGAATGAATGAATGAGTGAGTGTGTATATAGGTATATCCGGAGAAGCGTCTATACATAATAGATATATATAGGGGATCAAAATTCTAACCATGTTCCACAAGTGCCACCGACTTGAAATTTTTACCACGTTATGGCCATGACGTGTAACCTCCAGGAAAAAGACGACTTTGAACCTCGGTGTCATGGGTTCGATTCCAGAAGGCCCCAAAGTCCCGATTTTCGCCATAAAATTACATGGCGGGGATTTTCGAAATTTTTTTTGAGGCACTTCCCGGAAAAGGAGAGAGTTGAAATTCAAGGGATCGCTAGATGCTGTGCATATCTAAAGTAAACCATAAAGACATTTACGAATATTATCCTTGGTTCGAGTCTAGGTCGGGGCAAAAATCGGCCGTTTAAAATGCATTGTGGCGATTTTTAAGGTTTTTTTTGGACCCTTATCCGATGGCATAGAAACTTGAAATTCGGTATGAGGTTAGATATCATGACAATATATAATAATCAAATTTTACAAATTCGCTGATGGTCCTTGGTTCGATCCCAGAGGGACATTTAAATTCCACAATGCATTTCTTACGGAGATAACGGAAACAAATTTTATCTACTTCCCGATATGCTATCGACTTCAAACTTTGCATGATAGAAGAGCAAGTCTTAACAAATCAAACTATGCATTCACAGCTTACAATGTGTCCGGGGTTCGACACCAGGTGTCTCTGCAATCAGAAGTTGATCTGATTTTTAGGGATTATTTTGAAAACTTTGCCAATAAGATAGAACCTTGAAATTCCGCATATAGATAAAGATCATAAATAACTTTCAGAAACAATTTCTAGATTTCCCAGATCGTCCTTGGTTCGAATCTAGAGAGCCATTTAAATTCGTGAAAATTAGAACGTCTTTTGAGGCAATTGTAGCCCATATTTCTGCTTAAATTTTCACACTTAGTTAGAGATGGTGATGTTCTATTGTGCTGCATAGTAAGTAACACTGGAAAGACCCGGGTTCGATGCCAGACGATCATATTTCTCCGAATTTTAAGAAAAATTTCAATCTTTTTTTTTTCTTTTAAGGACCGTCCCGATATAATGCCGATATGAAAATAGTGTTGTCGATCTGCTTGCAGTATGCAAGCAACATTTTACTCGTATATATATATGAATGAATCCGGAGAAGCATCTATATATAATAGATATATAGGGGATCAAAATTCTAACCATGTTCCACAAGTGCCAACGACTTGAAATTTTTACGACGTATTGGCCATAACGTGTAACCTCCAGGAAAAAGCCGACATTGAACCTCGGTGTCATGGGTTCGATTCCAGAAGGCCCCAAAGTCGCGATTTTCCCCATAAGAATACATGGCGGTGATTTTCGAAAATTTTTTTGAGGCACTTCCCGGAAAAGGAGAGATTTGAAATTTAAGGGATCGCTAGATGCCGTGCATATCTAAAGAAAACCACAAAGACGTCTACGAATATTATCCTTGGTTCGATGCTAGGTCGGGGCAAAAATCGGCCGTTTAAAATGCATTGTGGCGATTTTTAAGATTTTTTTTGGACCCTTTTCCGATGGCATAGAAACTTGAAATTTGGTATGAGGTTAGACACCATAAGAATATATCATAATCAAATTTTACATATTCGCTGATGGTCCTTGGTTCGATCCCAGAGGGATATTTAAGTTCCTCAATGCATTTCTTACGGAGATAACGGAAACAAATTTTAGGTACTTCCAGGCACGATATCGACTTCAAACTTTGCGTAAAGAAAGATCAAGTCCATACAAATCAAACAGTGCATTCACAGCTATCAATGTGTCCTGGGTTCGTCACCAGGTGTCTCTGCAATCAGAAGTTGATCCGATTTTTAGGAATTATTTTGAAACCTTTGCCTATAATATAGAAACTTTAAATTCGGCATATAGATAGAGATCATAAATAACTTTCAGAAACATTTTTTAGATTTCCAAGATCGTCGTTGGTTCGAATCCAGAGAGTTATTTAAATTCGTGAATATTAGATCGTCTTTTGACGCAGTTGTAGCCCATATTTCTGCTTGAATTTTCAAACATAGTTAGAGATGGTGTTGTTCTATTGTGCTGCATAGTAAGTTCACAGTAAAGACCCGGGTTTGATGCCAGACGATGGAATTTCAGCGAATTTTAAGAAAAATTTCAATTCAATTTTTTTCTTTTGATGGCCGTCCCGATACGATGCCGACATGAAAATAGTGTTGTCGATCTGCTTGCAGTATGCAAGCAACATTTTACTCGTATATATATAGGTATATCCGGAGAAACGTCTATATATAATAGACTAGTAAATGGGTGCTTGCAGACAGCAAGCAAAGAAAATAATTAAGGGATACTATCCCGAGTTATCGGTCTATATGCTAAATTTATTTTCCTTTTTAATTATGCCATTGTCTTTAGTATACATAATTTTAAATCTAAGATCGATATTCATCAAATAATATTATAATAGAATAAGTACTTCGAAGGCCTTTCACGTTCATTTTATACGGGAGTTTTGGAGTTGAGTCCATAATGAATACACATTCGTAAAGTTAAATTAAGGGAATAAGCCAAAGTAAAGTTAGAATAAAAATCTGCATAAAATAAAAATGCGAGAAATCGATAGACGATTGGTTACCGGTGGTATGTACTCGGTTTAGTGCAAGACATACTCCAATTGAATCCTATGGCCGCGGCGCCTGCTGCTGGGCAGATCAACATATGATGATGAGGATAATATTGACGGCGTGCGGAATATTATCAAATATCCTTTCTGGTGACACTAATACCCTGATATTTTCTGAGGAAGGTACTCTTCCTAGCGCGACATAAAGTTGGCAATGTGAAAACACGTCGCTTCTCAAATCAATTCTTACCTTTCTTAGTTTTGGATTTCAGTCCTCAATGAACATGTACGGTAAAAGGTTTCCGCGGCGATCGGCTGATTCCGTGGTATCTCTTTCGGGATCCCACTGCGATGAACGTAGCAGCGGCGACGACGACGTTTTAATATGCATTCGTAAAAGTAAATTAAAGAAATAAGCTTCAGAATGCTAAGTTAGAATAAATGACTGCATAAATAAAAAGGCGAGAATTCGATAGACGATTCGTTACCTGAAGTACTCGGTTCAGTGGCAAACGTACTGCAATTGAATCCTATGTTCAATAAATGGCGTCTACCACGACAATGAGCTCCGTTTCTAATTAAATAAACAAATAGACAATAGGCAACGTAATTATGTAAATAGTTTTAAAGGACGTAGAAAAATAACTTTATTCTAAAGCCCGTTTGGAGAAGATGGGAAAATAATATTCATACAATTTTACACGCAAAGATTGTTTTTACTAACCAAGAATTATCCAGCGTAGAACAACGTAATCAGAAGGTCGTTTAAGGAAATCAGTTTATTTCATGTGTAGATTTTTGTTTTTCATTTCGATGAAAGATGAATTACATAATATACTACGTATTAATTAAAAAAAGGTAGAAAAAGAACGTATTATTTCTAAAGATTGCCGTTAAAATTATTAAATTGCATTAATATTCTGATAGTAATATTTTAGGATTATGTGAATTTCAGTTGTACTTACTATTACTCAGGCATAGGTAGACTTGATCCGGTATAATACATCCTTCATCAGTAATTAATGAGTATTTTTCATCCAAATTGCTTTCCTATCCCTGTTATATAGATTCATTGTACACTTTTCAATTCAATCCTCGAAAATTCTCACTACTTACATGACTTTTCCGATTATCTTCGTTAATAAATGGTCCTGTAAATACATGAACTTATGTTATCACAGTATATATTCCCGAATAATTCATTGACCGTGCAGATATCCACTGTCTATTTCGTTGAAATTTACATTTTTCAGCATTCGTTAATAACATATATCGAAAGAAACATTTAAAATAATTAAAAATGCATCAAACCTTTATCATGGCGTATGAAAATAGGATCCTACACAAACTTGTTTTCGATTCAAACAATGGTTGTTGCCATAGATTTAATTTTCGAAATGAGGAGAAAAAAACGTAATAAATTGGCGCTCAAACTAAAATTTTGCAAATTTTGTGCCGGAATGTCAAAATCGGTCGCAAGGAAAGTAAATTTTAATCTTTTAGACGTTATAAAGACCAAGTCCCACTGCTTTGTGATTACTTTTTCACATTTTAATTAACGAAATAAATTTGCTCTGCATGGCCATTTTTCGTTTCCCCCGTTTGAATACATTGAAAAATATAATCGTCTCTGGGCTCAATCCTAGGACTAAATCTGTAGATTTTCGATTTTTTCCCAACTCGACTGTCAATTATAAATCTCTCTTGAAAATTTCAGCATTTCAGCTCGATTAGAAATGCCCAGGAATTTGTATGAATGAGTCGGATTTGCAGCTTTATAATGTATCCGAAACAAATGTTATCTGCAATCATCATGAAGAATAATTTCCCTCTAGAGATCCGTTGACCTTCGCGAAAACAGGTGCAACACATGTGAAAGAAATGTACGCTGAGAACACATCGACTGAGGTTAAGGTCTTGGAACGACAGCCAACACCTAAATTCTTCCTGATCATGTATGTCCCTGGTAAAATTTCCAAAGGCTATGAAACTTGCGAAGTTTGATATTAAGCTACCCAAAGCGCTTTTCAATAGCAAAGCAATTGTCGCATATTGGGCTGAAATAGAAAAAACGCGGACATCGAACGTGTTATAAGACACTTGATAGTCCATCGCCGTTCACCTAGTTGTTTTCCTTAGTTTATCTCGAAATTTGGCCGAAAAAGGGGTCCACCATTTTGTTGCTTTTAATGAGCGAAGACCAATGCTTCAGCGCCAAAACTTCAACAATTCGTCGATTTTCCAACAGTTTCTCCAGAAATTCCATAAATGCATCTAGATGAGTGTTTCTCCGAAAAATCCAAGAGTCTAACTTTCTGTGAAAATTTCTCAAGTTTGACGCCGTGTATCTTTTTGACTCCTCGTAATATTTTAAAACGACCAGCGGAAAATAAAATTGTCAGGTTTTTTCGATTTCAGCCCACTTTGCGTCATTTGAATAACTGAATCGCTTTTACATTTTTTATACTTACATATTCTTTTTCTCGCATGCTTGGCTTTTTATATATTTTCATCTCATTTCGAGACCTAGAGTAACACTTTCTTTTCCATATTCCAAAAACTTTATTCCCTTCAAAATAGTTCATTTTCCCACTTAAAAAATCTCTAAACGAGGCAACTCTCTTGGCCCTGGTAAAACACAGCGGGTGATGAGTTGGTTACGAGTTGTAGTACGCGGCAAAACCGGATCGCACAGTGGTCATAGCCACCTGTAACTCTAGTCTACAGGTGTCTGTGCTGACGACGTTTGCTCTGGTTTATTCTGATGTTCCCACGTCTGCTCAGTTCGAGAGTCGCATGGCATCCCAGCCCAATTGCATTTGATCGCAGACTCAATCCTCGTCGTTGGTGGATGGCGGAGGGGAAGAACCTTCGAAGGACGTCGTGTCTTGTTCGGGCCTCGGCTTCGAGACCGGCATTTATTGAGCAGTGGAGATATCTTTAGGATTGAGAGGTCATGCAGTGAGTACAGGTTAGTAAATGAATTTCTGGCCGAGCCAATTACGAGCGAAATGCGGACATATGAATTGAATAAGCGTCACTTATTAATTCATTCATTTCTACAAGAGTGAAATATCGATGTAATTTGCGATGATTAACTAGAGTCTCGGAAAACTTATTTTTATTAGAAGTATCTCATCTATGGTTGCAATGCGAAGATCATCATAGGTGGAGGTAGTTGGCTAATTGGCAATATAGAAGACGACGAAAAATGTCCTAGTGATTTTAAGAATTATTCCCGAGATGAAATAAAAGGCAGATTGTTATTGCGGTTAAGTTTTCTCTCCTTTGTGGAGCACGAATCTGGAGTGTTCGCGACATTGAAGGCTTCTAGTCCACTAAAACTCAAACTAAAAAGCAGCAGCAGCAGCGTTTAACAGACAATTTCACTCTTCTCGAAAGTTTGGCGCAATCTAATGAAAATTTAAAGTTGAATGCATGTTGGTAGGAATTATCAAAATATGACGGTCATATTTGATTTTTATTTTCATAGCCCAGACGACAACTTTTGAAAAAAAGAGTAAAGAAATCACGATCTTTCTAATGTATTAAAAGGCTGCAAAGATGTTTATGAGTAAAATGGCTAAATGCTCGTCAATATTTTATCGACCTATTCTGTAAGACAAAGGCGACCACAATGACACAAAGGTAGATGATAAATTTCAGAAAACACAATAAATCTAAGTATAAAAAGAGAATTGGTAAACGACGGAAACGAAAGATAAGCAAGTTTTATATATAATTATTCAAATGAGGATTTCGATAGCTTCGATGAAAAAATAATATCGATCTTGAATGGTTTAAATAAGAAAATCTGATAATCATACGGAAGCTTTACGAAAATTACATCGCTTCAGAACTACTTGACGAAGTAAATTAAATTTTAGTGCCAGTAAAGATCGAACGCAGTCTCCGAGAAGCATTGGCTGAACGTTGCAAGGAAGTAATTGGAAAAACAGATAATTACTCTCGGTAATTCTTTCTCTACACTATTAGAGGGTCTAAGAGGATGGATAAGGGAATGTTGTTACACCCCCTCGCCATACGCCACTGGCGACTAGCTGAGTACTACCTAAATCAGGCGCAAGTAAAATTAGGAGAGAAGGAAGTTTAAATGAACCATATATAGATGGATTTGCAATTCCCTTCAAAATACTCGAGAGACAATCACAAAGGGATACAACAGAGCGCTTTCTTAAGAGGATTTCAGTCGGTGGCATCAGCTGAGCCTACGGACAGTGCGTACGGCTTTGGTGAACGTGGTCCTGTGTTAGGTCTCCAGCCCCCGTTCGATAGGACTTCAGCTTTCGAGGCACTTTTAACAATACTACTGTAACCAATACATCAGTTCAATCCGCTGTCCTTTTACCAAAAACTAGGTTGAACAGCCCGGGGAAAGAGAGAGGGAGGGGTAGGAGAGAAAACGGTCTTTTGTAACGATCCTCTTTGCGAGTACTTACGGATGGATTTTCAACGCTCCCTTCATCTTTCCCTTCACGACTCCTTTTGGCCAGGGTCTCTTTCTTGCTTAGGAAAACCTTCATGCAAAACCTGATAAATTGGGTGAAATTATTACTTCTCCCATATGATGATGCAAGTTTTCAATTTAACCTAAAAGAACATACTTACTTAAAAGAGAAAATGTATTCTTCATTTCATTCTCACGAGGAAAGTAAATCTCCACGAATCATTAACACGCGCAAGCATTTTTAACGGAATTGGACTCAATGCATGAAATTACTTTTATTGCTTGGAGACGAAGATTGTACAATACAATGTCGATTTCGGAGGCAAGAAACGAAAAAGATCTTCGGTTTTAGTCGGTTAAAAATCTCGGCGTCAGTTGAGAAAAAAATTCCAGCAGATTGTGAAGAGAATCTCATTGGAGATAATGATGATATCCTTTCAAATTGTATTATAAACTTAAACGTTTCGGTATTGCTCAGAAAAAAAAATTCACAATTTTCTCAAAAACTCTACCGGTGGATGTTTTTCGAGGGCGAATTGGACGAAAAGTAGCAGACCACTGCTTTTTTCATTGAATTTTGCAAGAAACTCAGGATTTTTCTAATCATTTATGTTGAAAATTTCCCTCAAATACTCTCACCTGCTTAAGTATTAAAACTAACAAAAAAGAGAAAAGTTTTAAGCTGATTTTGGAGCTGCAAATCCCATGTTTCTTAAATAAGAGAATTAAAAGCACAGGTTCCGAAAGAAACAGAACGAAATGCCGCATTTCTGAAATGTAACATTATTTCTGATTTTTGCAATTACGTAGTATATAAATAAAAAATATCTCAATACAAAAACAATTTCATACAATTTTGACCAGCTTCATAATTCTACGCAAATTTAGCAACGTCACGCATGTTTCTCCTATGTGACGGGCTACGTACACGGGCCGATTGATTTTATATGGGAAGAATGATGGTGAATGGACAATAGAATATGAGGATTGAAATAGGAAGGATTTTATCAAAGGCTAATAACATATAAAATTAGACGTAGAATCTTCCGACTCCTATCACACAGCGATGAAGACAGCAGTCGTAGCTCTATTGAAATGAATCCGCAGTCGACATACACACCATGGATGGACAAATGTTTTAAAGTTGATTCCCCAATCATTAATATAATTAGTTTATGCAACATTATGGGCCGTTCTGATACTGCGAGGAAGATTAGGGAAATTTTAGATGCTTAAAACGAATCGTTTCATGAATTCATTTTTTCCGCGAACAATACGCTAAAGCAATAGATTAGAAAAATAGAGTCAAGGAGTCTGTACCTCCTGCCACATGTCGAAAGGTGGCTTCCATAGACCTAGACAATATCTTTTCCGAAATTGAATCAAACGTTGTAATCCTCAAATTCGAGAATGGTTTGCGACACAATTTCTACCGAAATGCGTCATTAAAAATTCGATCGAGCTTTCCCATATTTTCAAGTTAAAATTACGGAATCATGACTTTGCCGCACGCGAGTGAGCGAGTGCTAAAATTGTTAAGAGAACGAAGTATTGGTAAAAGGGTTGTCGCATTCATGTACCAGGAGTCAAATGGTTTCGTACGAAGGTTTCCCTAAATAAGAAAGAGACCTTGTGGTCGAAAGGAGAATTCGTGCTAGGAAATAGGGGGGCACCGTGAAATAGTAGGGCCACCAATCACTCGGTGGTGCGTTTAAAATCTAATTAAAATATTACCAGAAAGCGGCGATAGTGGCACAGGGGAAGAAAAAAATGAGATAAACTTTTCAAATTATTAAAACAAGGTCGTAAAGAGGATTTGTTACGCATAGCCTTCTTCCACTTTTCTCCCCTAACCCACTCTCCCCTCTTTCCCCCACTCCTCCCTCCCCTCCATCCCCCAGTGCTGCAATAGAAGTCCTGAAAATTCTTTCCCCGCTGCCATTCCTCTGCAGCGTTCGTCCCGAGAGACTCGAGCGGCAGAATGTTTTCGGCAGTTGAGGTCTCCGACGACGGTAGCGCAGTCTCTACAAATGACAGTTTTTCCAGTCTTCGAGATTATAGACTTCTCCAATTGAATCTTGCTATTCGTCTACATTACTGCAAACTTGAGATATCTCTGGGAGACCGATCACATCCACCGTACGATATCTCGAACCGAAGGCGGCAGAGGCATTTCGTGTAGCTGAAGGTATTGGGGCAGCATATTTGGCAACTGGGACCTGTGAAGGGTAGTCTACTGTGCCTTCAGGTCTCTAAAAGCAGCTTCCTTAACAACCGATCGAAGGCACTCCTTCCAAGAAGGGAAGCAGACGTACCGACTGCTAGCACTGGTGAAATGGCGAAGATTCATTCGTTCGGCGCAGTTCCTACCCAAACGCCGCCACGACTTCCGCGGTCGATTGATCTTCGGCAGCTGACCCTATATACTACATTTTGCTACGCACTCCACGACTGACAGAATTTCGACTTTCGTATCTCGAGATACCTACAGCGGAGTCAATGAATGCCTTGCAGCACTTCGACCACAGAAACCCGGCAGAGCGACGTTGAGAGAAGCACTCGGAGAAAGGCAGCCTTGGCGGAGCGCTTGACGCAGCGGTGCAGAAGATCGGGAATTAGTGTTGTGTGTGTTATGTGATATGGTCATTCTAGTGAATTAGTGAAAGTGACTGCAAGAGGAGGTTCAGCACGCCGATGGAAAGCAGAGCTCTACCGCCGCAGGAGGAATCCCTCTGCTAAAGGTAAGGAGTCGTCGTCTTTCAGCTCAGGTGGCAGGTTTCTTTAGAAATTGGCCCATCCAACAGGCATTAGAGAACAGGTCCACGATTTGGGGGGAGAGGGGAAATTAAGGTAATAGGTATTACACACACTCCTACACACCGGCTCTTTAGCCATTAAAGAATTAAAATTAGTCTTCTAAAAGTCTCTCTTCTATCTTTTCCGTGGCTGTGGTTTTCATGCTACAGCCACACTGTGGTTTTATAGGGCTTGCTAAATGGAACTGATGTCGCGAATGTCCCCGAATATATGGTTCCAGTTCCACTTGGTAGGCGAATCCTTCCACTGTAAAAAGGAAAACGAGTCGAGCACAGTACGCCTTTGCGTGATTTGGAAACCTGTGCAAATTATTTCTATGTAGAATGCTGAATTATCGCAAATTATTTTTCTGAAAGATTTTTGCCTGAGAACTGCAACTTTGAAACCTTTTCGGATTTGTTTTTATACGGTTTTTCTGCCTAAGAGATGGATTCACGTCAATTTTAAAACTAATTTATAGATATTAGAGCATCTAGCTGAGGGTGAATAATTTCGTTTCTTTTAAGTTACAGTAACAGCGGAAAAGTTGCAACCCATGATTCCGGGAATCCAGGAGAAAGGCAATTCTTCTTGCGAAGCCGATCTCCCCAGCTATCCTTACTGAGAAACTAAAAGACTACCGAGAGAGCGAGCGTTGGTGTGTTAGAGAATTTTGCCATGAAAAGTACAAAGAGAGAGAATTATTGAGGCCAAAGATTTCGTCCGAAGATATAATTTCTTTGCTTTTTATTAAAAAGTAGTAATTAATGGTATAAATCAGCTTTTTTCAATGTCTAATTTCCGGAATACTCGGCTATTGTTTTCATTGCACATAAAGATATTAAATTAGTGTTTGACTAAACAGACTCGATAATTGTGAATCGATAAGTTCTCACTATTTCACTTTAAATACTCTGGAAATTGCCCTTCAGGCTAACACGAGCAGAAATAACATTCTTGAGTAAATGGTTTTATGTACTAGTATATAGTCTATCATAGATTGAGAAATGTATTTGGGAATTCCTTTAAGCTTGTACATTGTAAGAATGTTTCTTGGATAGTAGCGATTCATATTTATAGCAATGCCGCTGGTTCCTTAACTCTCTTCCATACTCTATATTTTCTATTCTATATACTTAACTCTATTAACAACCCAACCCTTGCAGAAGAACCGGAAAGCCTTACAGCAGATAGCTTTTAAGGGAAGTTTCATATTCAAACGGCTGAAGCTATGTAAGACTGTTCAAAGCTATCAATGCGAATTAATTTTTTATTATTGGTATAACAGTTCTTTATCGGAAGTAAAAGATAGTCTTGCTATTGTAGTTATGAAAATTCCTATTGTAAATTGAAATGAAGAGTATCACCCGCGATATTATTTTATTTAAACTGCCGTCATGGTTTACCGATCTCATTGAATTTACCTTTATTTCCTCATTTACTCATCTTATTATTAGAACGCAAAAACCTTTATATTACGAAAACCAAAATTTTGTAAAATATTAAAGGAAATGGAATCTCAGAATTTGGTCGTGTAACACAATTTATGTAGTCAAAACTTTTGTCCCTCCCCTGACCAAAATAATTGTTGCAAGTGAAGTTTCGATGTTGAAATTGTTAGTTTTTTTGGGATGACATCTTTAATAGATCTTTGGTTTTTGCAGATTAAATCTGAACGTAATTTGAGATAAATAAGCCGCTGCTGCGAATGCACGACCGTATTGTTGAAAAAAGATTCGCAGCGTTGCCAGCTTCTGTTAGGAGGTGCCTGAAACGAGTGATGCATCAAAGCTGCAGAGAACTTGAAGTTTATACTCAGAATTAAATGAAAATATGATTTGCATTCATTTAAGTTGCGGCATTGCTGATTATATATACCATGGTACGTTTCTGTTAAGTCGATACTTGAATTTCCTACATAATGAAGTAGAAAGAAAAAGGAAGTATACTGTAGCCCCTACCGTACATAACATTGTTGTTATTCAAATATTTTTTCTCATGAAGTCTAAACTTCTTAATTTTCATTGGCATTAGGGATCCTAGCCAAAATGCTCATAAAGATGGCCCCACAATAATTGTGAAGAATTTTTTTCCAGTGCTTGAATGAAGAGTTTTTTTTTTCGGTTTCACTTTCACTTAGGTCCTATCATGTTAACCCATTACCGGCAAAAGTTGCGAAAACGCAACATTATTGTTTAATTAAAAATGTTTGTTGACGTTAAAATTTCGATAATTTCTGTTGTTAATTATATATTTAAAGTTTTGTCCTTAATTTTGTTGTAAAATTATCACAGTTTAAATCGAATTCTTTTTTTTAGAATCATTTAAATATGTCGCATTTTCTGTCCTATGAGTCTTCCAGAATGAAACATTTCTACCGTCCAATCAAATTTTTTTTTTATTTAAGCTGATATACGTGGTAATAATAATATCAATTGAATGCCTCAAATTCCATTATTATGAAAAAAATTGGTTTTTCTGGAATAATTTGAAGAGTGAACTTAATGTTGCGTTTTCGCATTTTTGGCGGTTCTGGCTCTGAGGGTGCGGAAAGCAGCGCACGCGCGCTCCCAATTTAATCTCCGTTTCTCATTATGTTTGGAGAAGAAAACATCAACATTGACGTCGCTGGGACTTTTGAGATCCATAGGAGTTCTGGTATAATGTTTTAACCACTGACGAACCTGAAAATAGGCCTGTGAAACGTTCTAGAAAAGGTACTCCTAGTGAATCGTCCAAAAGAAAAGAATATGCATTCCCAAAGCGGAAAAAAGTGAAAGAAGTTATATTTTTCTCAGATCCTAATTCGATGGAAAAGGATCACATAGAAAAATTGTGGAATGAGCCAGAATCCAGAGAGCCATTTACATTCGAGAAAAGTAGAACGTCTTTTAAGGCAGTTTTAGCCAATATTTCTGCTTGAATTTTCACACAGTAAAACCCGGGTTCAATGCCAGACGATGAAATTACAGCGAATTTTAAGAAAAATTTCAATCCTTTTTTTTTCTTTTGAGGACCGTCCCGATATGATGCCGATATGAAATTAGTATTGCCGATCTGCTTGCAGTATGCAACTACATTTATCTCGTATATATATATAAGTTACAGGTATATCCGGAGAAGCGTCTATATATAATAGATATCCGGAGTAGCGTCTATATATAATAGATAATTGTAAGATTAGTTTTTTTTTTTTGTATTTCATTACTGTCAAGAAAATAACGTAAAAATAGTTTAGTAAAAAAGAATAAGGCTTAACTAAGTGATAGTTTCCATATTTACTGTCTTGGTTGTAATTTTAACATTTCTGTGGGACTAGGATATTAATTTACGAATGCCAATTGGTTACTCGGGGATGAATCGAAGAGACTCTTTAACGGTAATTAAAATCTCCAATTATGAATTCCTAATCTGACTGTACAATTACCAGCAACGTTTAAAGTTCCTTCTATAATTCTTAAGTTCTAAATAATAATGAAAAAAATAGGGATGCGTGAAATGAAGGCATGATGCATGAGGCGTGAATTTAAAATCTATCTTCCATTATGTGAGATGCAGTATGTCCTTCTAATCTGACAATTAACGTTGGATACTCAACATTTTGTATTGCTATAGGCACAAGTATTAATAAGTAACTATATCAATAGATATGCATCTAATTTTATAAGAGAGTGTTTGACGAGGAGGTCTCTTTCATTTTGTTTTAATCGATTATAAATCGACAGTTATTCTTAATGCAGTAGTCTTTTAAACATGATGAAAACTCTATATAACGCATATCCATACTAAATTAGAAACTTTAAATAATAATTATGTTAAAATTCTTATAATATAATATTCCAACAATAGTTTGGAGTTTTAAAAACAATCCTTATGGATTATTATTACCTTAAGTAAATTAAGAAAATCAAGAGTCAGAAAATGAATCCTCTTAATACTGCAATTTTCATCGAAACAAGAGTGAAGTGAGTGCGATATGTTGGATAGCTGAACGTGAGTTAGAAAAAATACAATTCAATATACTTCTTGTGTTGTTCGCTTAGTGAATTAGCTTTTAATACTGCAGCCAATGGCGTGTACAAGTAAAAATCAGTTACATCTAAGTACATTTGAAATTCTAAACATGTCTTGGGAAAATTCAAAAAACAGGTAAGAACAGAAAATATACTGTGTTCCTTTTCGGAGATAGAAATGTAGGAAACGTGAAATAAAACAGTTTAGGTGAAATCAAATAAGATTTTGAAGGTACTTAAGGCTAGTTAAGATGTTTGCGAATTTTTTTTAATGTTTAAAGTACGGAAACGTTAAATTATTTAGATTCCTCATTTTGCTGTATTTTGTACTTCAAATTTTAGTTCTAGACTCATATGTAATTCCTGGAAATATATTTTCATTACATGTGCTAGTGATTCAAATTGATAGAGAAAATCAGAGGAAAGAAAAGATTTACGAATTTGCTCATTAAATTTGATTGCCAAAAAGAGGACTCAGGATTTAATTGAGTTTCCGTAAACAGCGTCTTGCTTTTGAAATTTTCCTTCAGCGTCCACTTACGTTGAAGTTTGTAAGTTTAACTAACATTGTAGGTGACTTAAACTCCACATGCCGCTTGATTGCTATTAATCAACAGATGTAACTGAAAATGACCTTATTTGAAATATTTTTTCGCTGCGACTAAATTCAAATGATTAGTCAAATTTATTAATTTAAATGTATATAGGGTATTTGAAAACAGCCTACTTCTAGGTATACTTCTTAATTGGAATTTTAGGAACAATCGTAATTAATTATGATTATTATTTGGAATTTATTAAGGAAATCAAGAGTTAGAAAGTGATTGCCAATGCTATTAAAAATGCAATTTTATGTTAAAATCAACTGCTTGTAGAACCTGAATAATACAAGATAAACACTTAAACATTTTCAGACTACGAATTAAATTATTCTTATCTATTAAAATGCAACGCATTTATTAAATCCCCCATACAAAGACGAAGTTAACCCAAAACAATTCGATCCATTGCCGTTACAGTCAAATCGCTAGCACTCTCAAAATCCTACATTAGTTCTTAGCAATATGTGTGAAAGATGCAGTAAAGTCGTACATTCCGAAGGTTATATTAAATTTTAATAAATAAGCAAATCATCAGCAGCTAGACCTTTATGAAACGAATTCATAATTTAGATATTACCAGCAAAGGATCGTCAGTTATGGTACCGTGAGTTATAAATTGAAAGATAAAAATGCTAATTGAACGAAATATGTAGCTGTCAGCTAATTTAATAAATGCCGCCTATTAGATAAATGTAAGAGTAGTTTGAAACGAACTCATTCATTGAAGAAAAGACGATTCGAGAATGAATCGAAGTTAATGTTTATTTCATAAAAACGTTTTCGCTATATTTAGTCTCATAAACTCAAAATCGACTGTCTTAGCCTTTACTTGGTGGAATTACATGACAACAAGCTTCCTTCTTAATAGACTCTTTTAATCAAATCGAAATTTTTGAATCGGCAACGAGAGCCGTGAGGAGCATTTGTTGCCAGACTACACTATTTACTAGACTAGTACACTAGACTAAACTGCTCAGACTACTATGCGAAATATTTGAAATCCATTTGAATTGCAAATAGTTCAAATGGTTAAGTCCTAAAATCGCAATTTTGCATAATAATATAATTTGGCCTATATCAAAGCAAAGAATGACGTTACTCGCTTATCCTAGACGAGGCGATGAGGAATCTTAGGAAACAAACATAGTTATAAATGAAGAGGCAAAACAATCCAAGGTCGTCGCAACCCCACATCGTGTCTAACGGAAATATTTACAAAAGGGTGTTTGTGTTTTCTGAGAAACATTTTACGGAGAAAGGAACGGAAATGGAAAGCTCAATAGCAATTGACCTTCTTGAAATATCGTCTCAGATATATGTAAATACCTTTCTTTTCTCATTGCGACAACATTGAATGAACGCGTGAAAGTGAGAGTGTATGTTTGTGAGTCACGATATAATGCACCAAAGGTAATAGATAAAGGAAAGTAGAAGTAGTACTTTACCGATGAATTGAGTTGCAGGAATCATTCTTAGGTATCCATTCTATCCAAGGCACGAAACCATTTAATTCAACTTAGATGTAGAGCACTATAGGCACCTCAATCATTTCCTCGCTTCAATATATTTATTATGCAAACTTGGGAATTAAAAAAATAGAATAGGATGAAGCATATAAATATAAGTTCCGTTTACCTAATTTAGAAATCCTGTCCACCGCTGTCCTCTGCACTCTTCGGGAGTGACGAATCTCTAAACGGCCCTATCTTTTTGAAAAAAAGCCGATCATTAATGGAAATCTGACATATTAACTATGTCAAAATCTGAAAAATATTAAATATTAATAAAGTGTTCATCAAGCTCTTCCAAGTAAGCTCTGTGAAATTACGGAAATGGGCAGCTATAAACATTTATCGGTAACTTTCAAAGGAAAATTTCCGTTCATTCTAAACAAATGTAACCGTTAACACAATGGCTTACGATATCTGATTAAAACACCCGTTGATTAATAGAAATACTTAATTTATTTGACAAAAATGAAATTTGTTAAAAATATCAGCTTAATCTTCTGATTAAGATAGAAGCCATGTAATCGGGACTCAAGAACTAAAAATTACTTTTTATTACTAATTAGTGCTAAATGACTATAATAAGCTAACACTTTTTAGTGTGATGTGCAAAAAATTAATACTAGCATGACTTAAAGTAAAATTAATCACAACTAGATCATATATTGATGAGAACCTCATGCATGGATTAAGTCCGTAATTTTTTACCTACAAAGCCTTCTCTAAACTAAATTCAAAGACAAGATATTTACATTAAACTATTAAGTTTCAATTGAATTTCATCGATATTTTTCCAAAAATGGATTGTAAAATTGAAAAATTAACTCATTGTATCTATTGATTAGAATATCGAAATTAACCTAATGCAATATCGTAAAGAAATACGAGTTGAAAGAAGTTGGTTGCTTCCCATAACGTAACGTAACATATATTTTACATCAATGAAACACAAAAAAACTCAAAAAGAAAAAATTACTATGAGAAAATTTAAATCGAAAAAAATATTATTTCCTTAAAACAGATCGCAAGAAAAATTTCGAATAAGAAATGATATACCGATAGTATCATATGCTCCAAATTTTCGAATGCGACGTAAGACACTAAATTCAAATTAGTAACGGTTTTTTGTTAAATTGGCGACGTACGAATTTCAAATTCGTTCCCAAAAACTATAATAACGCACCAGTATAAAATATTTATCTTTTAATGGAATTAGTTTAAAATGATTACGCTAAATTTGAAAGACGTTGTAAAGGAATGTGATTGCTTCTCATGACGTAACCCATCCTAGAATTTAATGAATGACATTAATGAAAGCGCGCAAATGTTAAGCTCCAAATTTATTTCAAGATTTTCAATTCAAATCAGTAATAAGTTTTACCATGATCACTCTACCTTACGGCATTAGACAAGGATAAACTTTAATCTGTAACTTTGCAATGAAAAATTCCTTTATATGATAATCAAAAAGAAGAATTAATTGTGAGAAATTTTAACTGCAAAAAATAATTTCTTTCAAATAAGTATTCCGGAAACATTTGATACAGAAATGATATACTGTTATACTTTGAAGTTCCGAATATGCAGCAAGACCCTAAATTCAAATAAGTAACGGTTTTTTTAAATTGACAATGTTTGAATTTAAATTTTGCTCCCAAAAAACTAATATAACTGCACTCGTTTAAAATATTTATTTCTCAATGGAATTAAAGTCTCAAAAATGATTCCACAAAATATTACGGGGAAAAGTCGAAAAGGAAAGTGATTTCATTCCCCCGACGTAACCTAACCTAGATTTTACGTGAAAGTCATTAACTAATAATTCGCGAAGAGAAGAATTAAATGAGGGAAACTGTTACTAAAAAAAATATTTCTTTAAAACAGTATCGCAGAAAATATATGACCGTACCGTTTGCAGTACTTCGAAGTTCCAAACGAAACTCAAGACACTAAATTCAAATCGGTAACGGTATACATTAAAATGACGAAACGACTTACCCAGAAGAAATCTCAGCGACGACTGAGGAAATTTCCGTTGCCGTAAGCTATGAACAATATTGCTGTTCTCTGATTGGTCGAATTTGAAATCTATGTCCGCAGCCCCGCCACCAAAAACTGTAAATTATATTTTAAATGCCAAATAAATAAATATTATTGTTTATAATATACATATAAATATTTTTCCTTTTTAGGTTAATGCTATAAAGGGATATAAATCTGCGTGATTTTGTTTCGTGATATTTATAGCAATTTGTAACTCCCCATCATCGATTAACAAAGGAATGCGATTGGCGCATCGTTCCACTTTCAGGATAACATTTTTATTTCTCTTGCTATTTTATCAAAATCTTTCTTTGGTTGGAAAAACTCAAGTTTTTACGGAATTTCAATGAAATGGATGTCGAAGGATTACAATAATCACTTCCCTTCTACGAAATATATTTGCTACGGATACTCGGTCATCTACAAATGACCTTCACTTGTTTTCTAAAAGCCTTGCATAATTTTGAACTGAATACTTTGGCGAATGAAATGTTGACGAATTCATGATCACAGTAACTTACATGGGCATTAACTTGAGGAAATTTCATGCAAAAATATAAAATGTTTACGAAATATTGCAAGGCTTCTATCACTTCACCTCTATGCCTTGGCCTGACTTTGAAATCTACGTCCGTAGCCCCGCCTATAATCTCAATTAATAGTTTTCTTATATAATATTTGAAATTTAAATGCATTTATTTACCTTGATGAAATGTCATTTCATCGAAGTTTAAACTAAAATTCACAGTATAGGGCGAGATATGGTGGAAATCCATCATGCAAGATTAAGGAGATAAATTGGTACTTTTTCCACAAAATTCACAATTTTGTCGAAAAAGTACCAATTTAACTCCTTCATTTTGCGAAATATAAACTTTTTAAAAATAAAATTCTTTTTGAAAGTAACTTTGTTAACATTGAATGAATTTGATGATTGCCACAAAGCCTTTGTTCGAAATATACGAAATGTTGCAGAATAGAATATGTATTGCACTTAAAGGAATTTAAATCTTTGTTTAAGATAATTACTTACTGGACATTAAATATCTGCTAATAAGTTGCGTAATATCATATCCTATTAATGACTATTCTTAACTCCTGTACATCCATTGACAAAAGAATGCGATTGTCAACTCCTGGTGGAATTTCAATGTCTTTAAAGATCTCATCTTGCCTCGGTATATATTTGTTACGACTCCTCTCTTTTCCACACATGACCTTCACTGCAAAGAGAAATAGGAAAGTTTTGATAGGCGCCTGCTCGCTGTGCACCTTCTTACAATTAATCCTAAATGAAGCAACAAAGATAACAATTCTCAATTGCTTATCTTCACTCGATGAATCTATTATTTTTAATTATGATTTTGATAAATGGTTTACTATATATCCTGTCAAATCTGTATAGCAATGATGTTTATCAAGATTGATCTTCAAGTTAAAGAATTTACTGGAAACCATAAAAGTAAGACTCAGAGAATTATGCCCTTTGAAAGGAATGAAAACGAATTTTTGGATTTGGTGTATCAAAGAATCTTATTAAAACACAATACTTTGCTGATTGTATACGCTTCTTGAAAATTAGAAACTGTTTTTAACTAATTTCGTAAATTAAACTGCTAGATTAATTAGATAAATAGCATGCTCTGTGATGTTAAACGTTCTTGAATCCTACTCACACGCAATCAGTAGAGAAAGATATGTAATAGCTAGCTAATATCTTTCCGCAAACCCTTGTAGTAAAATCGAAAATATCAAATTCAGTCCAACATCTATCAAAGAGATTATAAATAGTCATACTGTCATTAATTATTTGATTGAAACTTTTGTAAAGATTAACATTACCTACCGTTTCACTCCAGTATCAAGCCATGTATTCTTATGCTTCAATATCTTGAAGATTCCTTCATCACAGTTGTAGAATAACACACCTTTTCGAACCTATTTGAGGAAATCACTGAATAAAGAGCTGATTTTCAGCTCTCACAAAGCTTTTAATTTGAGTACTCGATCAGTGAACTCTTATGTTGCACATGTACCACTCTTATTGTAAAACAGAAATCCAGATGAAAAGGACTTCGTTCACTGTTAATTGAGGCAATCCTCATCGATTTAACACTTCAAACACTCGAAATTCACAAGTCATAAGGACGCCATTTCACGTATGACCTTAACTTTATCACGAGACTGCCTGTTTACCGCGCTTTTGGTAGTTCCGATTGTCTTGAAAAAAGAACTACGTTAGGCGTTCCAGGACCTGCGAGAAATATCAGGTGACTTGTTTTTCTCTTCTTGATCTCGATATGGCGGTCATTATCTAGCTCTAAAATTACTCGAAAGGAATTCTAGTGGATATGCAACGAGTGCTTAAGACATCGGACAAGTTAACTGTGAAATGTGAGAAGAGGTTGTTTCTTTGGAGTACAGCAAAGGCCATCCATCTTGTGATTTCCTTCTAAGGCCCAAATGGTGAATAAGGGAGAAAATTGGATCAGTGCTTTTTTATCGTGGTCTTTACGTGTGCATTAATAGTTTAAAGTTCTAATTCTAGTGGCACTTAAGTGTAAAGACAACTGCAATCGGATATTTATTCATAAGATGTGTAGATATGTGGACAAAGAAAGAAATCCAAATCTTGGATGTGTGGATACCGAGTGTTAAGAAACATTAGCGTACCAGAGAGTCACTCCTGCTGTCAAGTTAGTGCCTGCTTAAATCTCAAATCGGTCCAGTTTGGTAAGAAATTAGAGGGGCTCGTGAATAAGTGGAGGGGATGCACATTTGTTGTTTAGTTAAATGATCATGCTAAGGCATGCAGGTAAGTTGAAAAAAGTTATGCAATATTTCTTAAAAATATTTTATTTTTACATGAAATTTCCTCAAGTTAACGCCCAGGTAAGTTGCTGCGATCATGAATTCGTCAACGTTTCATTCGCCAAAGTATTCAGTCCAAAGTTATGCAAGGCTTTTAGCAAACAAGTGAAGGTCATTTGTAGATGACCGAGTATCCGTAGCAAATGTATTTCGTAGAAGGGAAGTGATTATTGTAATTCTTCGACATCCATCTCATTGAAAGTCCGTAAAAACTTGATTTTTTCCAACCAGAGAAAGATTTTGATAAAATAATAAATGTAATTAAAATGTAATCCTGAAAGTTGAACGATGCGCCAATCGCATTCCTTTGTTAATTTATGATGGGTAGTTAAAAATGGTTATAAATATCACGCATCATAATTCTAAAGCCGAAGGGATTTTAATTCTCCAGAATCATGTAATGCACTCGTTTTTTCTCGTTGAGTAGATCTTTCTGAATAAATACAGTGTTTTCGATCAATTTAAATGTCTTCGAGTAGAAATCTTAAAGAAACTTTCTGATATATATCCACGAATTGAATTGATGCTCTAACTCCATTCATTCTTTATGGCCGACGAAGAGTAATTAATTATATTGATATTTTTTAAATATTAAACAATTTTAAGTAATCATCGTAAACAAATAGATATATTACAATTTCTAAACTTATAATTAAACAGTAAACCATTGCGATGTTTCGAGTATTCCCATTGCAGGAAACGAAAAAATTAACTCTAAGCATAAATCAATACTTTTATTAACGAAAACTAATAATCCAAACAATTTTAAATTTAAATAAAGAAGGTACTTCATTAAATTAAAAGTCAATTTAATTATAATTACTGAAAATGTTTTATTTGAGTTGAGGGGTGTGGGGTAGCGACGGTTTGTCCTAATTCGACCAATCAAATTTCAGCTTTGTTGTTCAACCGCTGTTCTGATGGAAATTTCCTCAGATGCTACTTAGACCCCGTCTGGTGCGGAAGTTATGTCAATTGATTTAAAATTTCCGTTACAATTTAAAATTTGTGACTTCCGTTGGATTTGGAAACTGGTAAACGTAAGTGACATTTCAAAGTTTTTCGTTTTCTTTTTGCAATTATAACTATTTCTTAAACGAATTTTCCTGAAAAAAAGAAAGACCGACGTTTGAAGACCTGAAGATGTTCGTCGTCGTCACCAAGGATTTCCTTTTAGAGGTAAGTTGAACGAATAAACCTTATTCAAATATTGATTGCGATCTTACTTTAAAGATATAATTGCTTTTGTGAGCTAAAATTTCCGGTATTTTAGAAGTTGTAGTCGCGGAATTTCGTGTGTAGTTTGCGTATTTGTATAATATATTAAGTTCGGGCATCGCTTAAATCCTAACTTACATACATAATGCACTCGCATAAAATTTAGCCTCCACGTATTTTTCGATTAAAATTCGATTTAGTTATCATATTTGAATTTGATTTGATAACTACGTTCTGTCAAAAGTTCTTGAGTGGCTGACGTATGCAAATTCAAGAAAATTCTTTTGAAACTTAAATGATCAATGGTAATACCCCCCCCTTCCCCCCCGAATGCTTAATTTAAGTAAAATTACGATTGGGGAAAATTTTGACGCATCTGGGACTCGAAAACTGGAATCTCCACACACTCGCTGTTTGCACTATCCGTCCGGCATAATGATCGGAAATCTGTATTTTAAAATTGCTGTTAGCGCTCCATGCTGATTCAAACTACAGATTTTCATGCTCAAATTTTTGATTACTCATATTTCAATTCTTGTAATGTCATCGTTGGGATTTAAAGGTGTTCTTATTTCCATGCGATCTATATTTGGTTTAGTTTTCTGTTAAATAAAGGTTTTTACTATTCCTTGAGCTTCTGATTAAAATTTATCCTTCTTTAGAATTGTATTGATAAATACCTTTCGTGTTTCAATCCCAAAATGGATCACCGCTATCTCATTTGAGGAAATCGAAATTGTGATTTTTTTTCGATATTCATCATTTTCCCTGAAAATTTGTTACTTTAATTATCCGATTGCTAGCATTCCACCTGTCCTTTGTCTTATATCTAACTTCCATGGATGGCGCCGAAATAGTGGTTTCATATAACGGACATTCTAATTTTAAACTTATCCGTTATTAAATATGCCTACTCATGAGCGTTGAGTACAGTACTTGTCTGGGTGAAATTAACTGATGTTTTACTAATTTGGAATTTCTATTTTTCCAGGTTTTAAAAGCTGAACTTTCAATTCTCTCATCGATGGGCATCTGCTGTACTTCGTTTGGAAAAGGAAGGTCCACGAAATGACCTTCGCGGAAGAAACGTGAGTAACGAAATTTGGTCTATTTAGTAAGCGCACTTAATACTCTAACCTTACATTGTATTTAATTGAGAGTTCTTCGTCATGTAATGGAGCTTGTAAATATTCTTAAATTCGTCGTTCAAGTGAAAGAATCCTTTTTTGAAATAGTTTGGAACCTTTGAAAAGTACTGTGCTATTTATTGAATTTATGTGTTTTGCAAGATAATCGGTAGTAGTTGGTTCGGTATATGGTTCCTTCATTTCCCCTTCATCTCGACTGGCCATCAGCTGACACTAACTTACAATGTATGTGTAACTCGTAATCGTTATAATTTAATCAGATAAAACTATTAATAGGCTTTCTTATCAATTTACTCAAGCCCTGTTGAAACTTGTTGCTGGCATTTACCTCCGCTTTTATAATTAGGCTGTTTTACATAAGGATAGATATTGTAGCACTTTCCGTATATAAATAGGTTATCGCAGGTTTACTGTGAACTATAACTCGTTTTAAAGGATATTATTCAGACTCTATGCAAGCCTTTTTAGATAGAACTAGACCATGTGACACGATCAATTTAAGGTATTCACGAGCCATATAATGTGTTGATATTTGCAAATATTGTTCAGAAACTCACATCCACTTCGACATATTTGCGAAAGAATAATCGTCGTTTGAGAGAGAAATGCCGAAGTGAAACAGATGGCAATAATTTTGCGATTTTGTACGCAAAAGTGGTTTTCATGGGCTGAGGCGGACTTCAGTCCTCAAGCCGCTATTTCCAAAATTCAAACACCTTGTTATACCTACAAATTATTCTAATTATTCGTTTTTGTACCTATACCGCAAGAATTTATGTTAAAATGTGAATTTAAAACCTTTACTTTGCGATTGCATGCTTTATCATATTATTCAGTCGACGATGCTCTCGTTCCACATACCTCTTCGCAACTCAAGTGCATACCGATGGTAAAGCATGCTCTTCGGTATTAATATATATATTTGCTGTCGAAGCAACGATTGAAATGTAATAGAATAATAAAAGAGCCTAGGCAATTTCTTCACCTTTTCAGAGCTTTTTATGGTCGTTGAGTTAATTCTCTGCAACTCAATCGTTTTATAAGCTTTCGCTTTTCAAAGATTAATCCGGTATTCTGACCTCTCCGTTTACCTTTCTTCTCTTTCGTATTTTGCGGACAAGGAGGTGGAATGACAGATACTACCGACATGAGAAAATAAATCTGATGCGGCCAGCACATGACTTTCTCCATATATAAGACGTAAATATTTATCTACGACAGCATTTTCAAACCATATTCAATCTAAACTTGGAAGATGAGTGATTAAATTATATCATATTATATTTTTTTATAAATATTGTTTCTTGGGACGTGTTTGATGAAAATTGATGAAATTGGTCTTTCGGCAACAGCGCACAGAGCGCCCACAAACTACATAATCAGCAACTTCCGGTTTATCAGTACTTCATGAAGAACTCCTAAAAAAATCAGTTACACAAAAATAACTTTCATGAAAAAGTTATTGTAAATTACATTTTCTAAAACTGTTATAAGTAATAATCTATACCTTAAAATTATATTAATGGAGATATTTTTGAAAACCGGATATTTGCTTCGAAGAATAAAGCTCGACCTCCGGTTAATCGATTTACTCCAAAAACTAATCATTCAGTTCGAAAATACTGTCGTCGATAAATATTTACATCTTATATACGGAGAAAGTCATGTGCTGGCCACATCAGATTTTTTTCTTTCCTTTTCTACCTACTAGATTTAGATATGGAGGATTTCTCCATATGTCACTAATGAACGCATACCTTTTCGTGTTTAATTTTAGTATCCATAAAAGGAAAAGGTAGGAGGTTTTACTAGCAACAGCCATACCATACCACGATGAGAGTTATCGATATATGTTATTAACCCGAACTTTAGATAGAATTCTACGATGATATTCATCGTCAGTCGTTGATATTGCGCTATCACTGAACTAGTCATAGTTGAGTGCTTTATTTCGGGAGCCATGATATTTTTCGATTAGGCTTGTTGCTTTGCTTCGTGAGTCATAATAGGAAAGAACTTTCGCTTTCCCGCCTCGTTCTAAATCTCTGTGAAGAAAAGTGAGAGTTACTTTCATATATACACAAGGATGATTTAGCTTTCCCTTTCCGTTCATTTTTCGGTAAAATTCTTTTCAAAATTAGCGAGCAATAATTTTGTGAAGAGTTTCGTTTATCTCGATATTTTGTTCCAACGACCTTGGATTCTTTCGCTTTGGTTTTCATTGTTCAAGTGGTCTTTTACCTACCTCTGACAAACAAAGGAATCCAAAGTACATTACATAGTATCACGTAGACGATAGTATAAACGCATAAACGTTGAGAAATATCATCCTTATGTACTGAGAAAATGTGTAGTTCAAGTTAACTTAATATCACTCGGATGGGAACAGTAAAAATACGAAAATTAATATCTCTTGGCTCTCCTTAGATTGTGATATTTCGGTTTATTTTGAGGGAAACGAAGTTCAAAAGGTTTCATCATTACCCAATCCAAATTCGTACCAGTTGAACATCAAATACCTTTGAGATTAATTCACTTGAATGAGAACGTCAACCAGATCATTTTCGTGCTAATAGAGCAATTCTTCTTATATACGATGACTAGATTGTTTTTGATCAAGTTGCGTCCCAAGATGTTCCATCGAAGGAAGCATTGATGAAGTACTACATTCAGGAATTCTATTGTGTAGTATAATAAAAAGTATGATACTATTGCATTATTTTCTCTTGTCAGAGTAAATATTATTGCTAGCTACGTATCATAACATTAGTTTGTACTCATCTCATTACCTTGGAGAGATATTCCACAATTAAAAAGTAAATGTTATAAGAGTTATTGTTTGTATAAAATAAATATTTCTCGAAAAAATTCGATAATAAATTTACGTTTTTATTATAATTACATCATTGCTTTAGTTATCCTTATAAAATTATGTTCCCATTCAAATTCGCAGATGGATACTCATTTTGTCCCGTTTCATTATTGCCAGACCTTCACACGATATAAAACGTTATTTGTACATAATATTTAGTTTATTATTATTAGAGTCTTTTCACAAAAAACATGTGCGGAATTATGTATTTTGCAGAAGTTATTGAACTGAGTCATAACGTAATCCGGAGGAGACGATATATCTACGCGGATTATTATCAAGGAGTTAAAAATTAATATAAATTTTACAATATCTATTTAATTTAAATTGAATTGTTTTGCTCTTGACTAAATCTTATTTCGGTGGTGATTATAATTAATGAAAACTATTAACCTTAGAAGATAAGCAGGGAGTAAATAATAGTTTAATCAACGACCAATCACAGCGCAGTGTTTAGTTCAACGGTTATTCTAAAGGTTTAAACTTTAGTAACTTCAGAGACGTCCCCCAGTGAGAAGTTGCTTTCGGTCTTATTTTCGAGAAAGCCGTTAAATTTTGAATTGTAGATGGACAATAGGTTCGAAACTGAGCGTATTCAAACAAATTTCGAAGTTTAGCTTAATTAATGTTTTATTAATTTTATTAGAAAAGTGTATATTCATTAAATAAGTGGATATTTCCTGAGGTCAAGATTTTCGTGGACTTCGTCGGGGCTATCATTTATTTGGTAGGTAAGTTCATCATGAAGTACTCTAGATTGAGTTCTAATCGTTTATTTTTGCATTTGAGTACAAAAAAAATTACTTCGATTCTTATGACAAACATATTGTACGAGTTAGCAGATAAGGTGTTTTAGCTGTGACATTGACAGATTAGTCAGCTATTTCTCGCGTCGATGTTATCTTTCTTTTTCTTTAACCTTGAATTACAGTTAAACGAACTTCTATGATTCAGATTCCATTTGTTCTTAGTTTTCATGAATCCATCCTCCAGACTTTGGGGTCGAAGTTTTTCTAACCAGAAATCGTATTGAGAGTCGTAATTTTTAGAATCGATTTTGAATAATACATAACAGTCCGACTGTAATCATCAAGCAATTATTTCTCCTTTTTTTAGAGGTCATTTATATACAATATCTACTGAAATCATATCAAATGGATTTTTATTTAAATTCAAAATTGCATTTTACCGTCCATCATTACTGTATCATCCATCGCTTAGGAGGTAGATTTCCATCTTCCTATGGTTATTTCATAAACCAATTCTAAATCGCCATACATGTAGTTCTTGAATAATGAATATATATTCACCAATGTAGAATCAGTGAAATATTAAAATCGACGGAGGCGGCCTTTATGTTGTGGAAATTCATTCTAATGAAAGTAGACAGGTGTTCACATAAAAAAAGACGACTCCTGGTTTCGCTGGAACTCCACCATCATCAGGTCAACACAAACCAAAATTTCACCAAACAGTGGTATAATCTATATATAATAGACTAGCTGAAGTGCCCGTTGATTCTCAACGGGGAATATAAAAGTAGATTAAATTCAAGTTGCCGGTCGTGCAATGCGTAAATTGCCTTTATAATACAGTCTAAAATCCCAAGCTATTCTTACTGTACAGGAAAATTCATGAGCTCGGCTCAACAATCGCATTGATCGTGAGGAGGATTGGCTGTTTACAATCTCAACAATTTTGGATAATTCACGCGTATTTTATCAAAATTCTCCAAATTTCGATTTGAAAACAATATTCCACGATCAAAATTAGAACATTCATTTAATTTCCGTTCCTTTGCTTCTTGTTTCGACTCCCCACGACTATTATTCTGTTTTAATTCTTCAAAAGAAATATAGCCTGCTACCGATTAAAGTGAAGATTAGATTTATTCTTTATGGAAACCCATCTGAGCGATCTTGGTTCGAAACCAGCAAAATTATCGAATAAAATTGAGACAGTACGTCCTTCCTGGTCCCAGAAAACACGTACGCAAAATTTGACGCGAATCTGGCAAACGGTTTGTACTAAAATCGAAGACACACAATCTCCTGACTGTAATTACGTACCTGCAATTGCTGGTTACCTTCTTACAGAAAATTTCTCATTATCCATGTAATATATCGTACTCTTCAATCATCAGCTTTATGGGCCTAAAGTCCACGAGTATTTTTACGGGATAAAGCATGAGCTCGGATTCAACAATGGGATCGGTCGTCAGGGGGATGAGTTGTTTACAGCCTCGAATTTTCACGAAAGTTTTGTATATTTTACCAATATTCTCGCAAATTCTAATCGAAAGTAAGATTCCACGACCAAAATAAGAATCTCTATTCAATTTTCATTCTTTCGGTGTTCGTCTCGACTCTGTACGACTATTTCTTCTAATTTAATTCTTCAAAAGAAATAAAGCCTGCAACCGATAAAAGTGAAACTTACGTGTATTCCTTATGAAAATCTATCTGAGCGATCTTGGTTCGAACCCAGCAAAATTCTTGAATAAAAATGCGACAGTACTTCCTTCCTGATATCAGAGGACACGTAAGCAAAGTTTGAGACAAATCGGGCAAACGGTGTGGACTCCAATCCAAGACAAACAAACCCACAAACACACAAACCCACAAACCCACAGAATTTCTGCTTTATATATATAGATAGATATAGGACTAATCAGGAGGGGCGATGGGAATGAGACTGAAGGAAAGGGGGAACGGAAGAGGTGGTAGTGTCGCCAGTGAAAGGAGGGGAAAGGGCAGCTCGGAGGATAGGGGAGGGGGTTTGAAATAGGTACTCGTTCGTGAGAAAGTGATTACTTTGTGTAGCATGTCGTATAATTTCGAACTGCTCCAAGGCATTGAGACGTTTATCTTTATTTACGAAATATAAAATGTTGAGAGAAAAACTGCTAGAAACCTTATTTTCAAAGAGACGTTTTGCAAAATGGGAGGCAGATGACTCATTCACAAAAGCCTTGAAATCGTGTTTTTGGTAGATATTTTTCAGATTATGTATCTCTCCTTGAACAATAATCTCTGTAACTACTAAATTAAATTGGGCTTCTTTCTTTCTCAAGTTCCGAGGAAATGAATTCCCTCACTTTTGGATGATTTATTTCGGCTTCTGTGGAGTGATGTCCACAGGGCGTTCAATCAAGAATTATCAAGCGACATCTTGCGATTATCCCATATAGAGTTGTAATTTTTAAATTGGTATTTTCAGAATATTAAATAAATAAGCGAGATATTTGAGATTCCGGTATTCCTCAACGGTCTGACACGCCAAAAAGCCATTACTCTATCATTGAAAAACGAAATGGAGTGCAGCGATGCTTCGGTGAGATAATTGATCCATGGATGGAAAATAGAAAACATTGGGTATAATTTGAATAAAATGTACAGTTAAGTATATACTCAAATACACTACTAAAGTAATAACTTACTAAGTAAGTACTAAATAAAATATATACTAAAATACACTACTAAAGTAATAACTTACTAAGTAAGTACTAAATAAAGTATATGCTCAAATAGACACTATACTCAAACAAATGTATGAGTTAAGAGTACTTTATTATGATCGTTATTTTTACCATTATATAAGTAGTTTGAATTAACACAGGTTTTTTGTTTTCGAATTGCTATTTTATTAACTGTTTCCTTATTTTTTCTTTAGATCACACTCGCAATCTTCCTACATCTTGGAAGAGCGGAGTAAGTACAGAGAAATACGGAGGAGAGATATTCGGTCCAGGGATGGAACACTAAATACAATAAGTACAAAAGGAATAAAACATTTCTGCTATTCGTTTTTGAGTATGATCAGTAGTGCGTATATTTAGATTAACATAGAGTTATCTGTTTTCGAAATAATACTTCATTTACTGTTTTTCAGTTATTCCTCGGAAATACGCTCACATCTTTTCTCCATCATGGAAAAGCAGATGAGGAGCGCAAAGATACGGAGGAGAGAAATTCGGTCCACGGATGGAATTGAAAATACAATGAGTATAATTTGAATCTAATGTTATTACCATTCATGTTCAAGTATGATAGATAGTACCTTCTTTTTCATTAACGTAGTATTTTTGTTTTGGAGATAATACTTTATTATATTTTAATTTATCCTTTAGAATTACGCTCGGAAATTTTCTGCATCATGGAAGGGCGAAAGTAGGAATGCAGAGATGCTGTGGAGAGTAATTCGGTCGATGGAAGGAACACAGAATACGATGAGTACAGATTGAATCTAATGTTATTACTACTACGATTCTTTAATATAAATCTACTATTTCTGCTATTCGTATTTAATTATGCTACTAAGTGCGTATTTTTGGATTAACCTGGTGTTAATTGTTTTCGAATTCCTATTCCATTTCCTTTTTATATATTCTATTCATATATGGTCGTATCATTTCTCGATCATGGAAGAGCAGATTAAGAGCGCAGAGATACTGAGGATGGATATACGGTCCAGGGATGGAATTCAAAATACAATGAGTGAATTTGAATCTAATGTTAATACTGCTAACATCCAAGTATAATAGGTAGCGCGTTCTTTTAATTAAAATAGAGTTTCTGTTTATGATATAGTGTTATAATAAATTTTTCTTATTTGTTCTTCTTAAATACGCACGGAACCTTTCTACTTCACGGAAGGGAGAGAGTAGGAATGCAGCAATGCTATGGAGAGTGATTCGGTCCATGGAAGGAACACAGAATACGATAAGTACATGTTTTATCAAGTGTCATTATAATTCCTATTTATGTATGATCGATAATGTGTAGTATTTTTTCATTCGTTAAAGTTCTCTAATCTCAGCCGATTTTCGTCACAATTGATTTACTTTCAACTTATCTTTCTTCTGCAGTTTTGAGAAAATGCCTCAGTTTCAACGGCACTACTATGTTACATTCCTTAACGCATGGAGTAGTACATAATTTTTTATTCATCCTAAATGTTTCGAGTACTTATCAGTGTTCCCCGTAAAGACTGGTGCATTCTATGTAAATACATTCTGGAAGAAAAAACTGGAGCTACTGCTTTAGAGACCAATACTTAATTTAACGTATCGTAAATGGTTATTAAAATTGCTTACTTAACGTAAAATGAAATTAATATCAAAACATTATGGTAGAAACTTGTGTTATTTATTTGCATAATGGCTAGCCATTCTATCATAACGAAAGCCGAAACTTTTCCCTAAGATATTCATAAGCATCTAGTCATTGTAAAGGCTTTATTTTATGTTTTGAAACTATATTACCAAATATTCAAGGCCAATGAAAATTGAAGGTGCATAAAAAGATGTGAATTTTTTATATTATATATTATATACAGATATTATTTTTCTCGAAGGACGGCGTCGGGGACGGAGTTGTGTTAATAAGGTGGGGGACGGCATCGTGACCAATTTAAGATTGGGAAGAGTAAAATATAAACTTCTTTGTGAAATAAATTCAGTGACTTTTTAAGTGAACTGAAGTGTCCAAATACAGTGCACATTCCATTCATATAATTACATTCTATCCTATTTGATGAACAATCATTTGAACAATTCAGTGAATCTTTATCTATGTATAGTATTTGAAACTTTTTCAACTTTTAATCTTCAATATGACTAATAATGATGCAAGGTAAAAATTATTTCTGAAGGCTTATGTTTTGTGCATCTACTAGGTGTTTATTCAATCTTTAGGGGTTAAATTTGTTTATTGTTCTATGCAAATCTTTATAAGTAACACGTAAGATGAATAAAAAGTTAAATGTTAATATTTTTTCAGAGCCAAGATATATTTTCAATCATGTATAGTTTACAAATTGTAAGGCCAGAACTTGTATTGTTTCCTATTACTTGAAATGTATATAGAATATAAATATAAAAATGTCCTAGCACCCTGAACCTAAAAAAACTATTGCAGAATGTATAGATTTCTAAGGTTATGTAAGGTTATGTATGTATAATTTATATATTCTGTATCTTTACATTATATTGCTGTTACTTTTCCTCTGAATAAATCTCATGGGGAAGCGGGAGAAAATGTAGAGGACGGAGGAGGTTGATTAAGAGAGGGATAGAAAGAAGTGAGGGATATGTGAGAGGAGGAAGGGCAGGAGGAGGGTAACAAAAAATTGGGGTGGGAAGTAAGAGGGTGTGAAGGGATAGGGTGGGAAGGGAGAGGGTGGGTAGGGAGAAGGTGGGAAGGGAGAGGGTGGGAAGGGAGAGGGTGGATAGGGAGAGATTGGGTAGGGAGAGGGTAAGTAGGGAGAGCGTGGGAAGGGAGAGGGTGGGAAGGGAGAGGTTCGGTAGGGAGAGGGTGGGAAGGTAGAGGGTTAGTAGGGAGATCGTGGGAAGGGAGAGGGTGGGAAGGGAGAAGGTGGGAGGGGAGAGGGTGGGAAGGGAGAAGGTGGGAAGGGAGAGGGTGGGAAGGGAGAGGGTGGGTAGGGAGAGGGTGGGAGGGGAGAAGGAGGGAAGGGAGAGGGTGGGTAGGGAGAGGTTGGGTAGAGAGAGGGTGGCTAGGGAGGGGTTGGGAAGGGAGAGGGAGGGTAGGGAGAGGGTTGGAAGGGAGAGGGTTGGAAGGAAGAGGGTAATTAGGGAGAGCGTGGGAAGGGAGAGGGTGGGAAGGGAGAAGGAGGGAAGGGAGAGGGTGGGTAGGGAGAGGGTGGGTAGGGTTAGGTTGGAAAGGGAGAGGGTGGGAAGGTAGAGGGTAGGTAGGAAGAGGGTGGGAGGGGAGAAGGAGGGAAGGGAGAGGGTGGGTAGGGAGAGGTTGGGTAGAGAGAGGGTGGGAAGGGAGAGGGTGGATAGAGAGAGATTGGGTAGGGAGAGGGTAATTAGGGAGAGCGTGGGAAGGGAGAGGGTGGGAAGGGAGAAGGTGGGAACGGAGAGGGTGGGAAGGGAGAGAGTGGGTAGGGAGAGGGTGGGAGGGGAGAAGGAGGGAAGGGAGAGGGTGGGTAGGGAGAGGTTGGGTAGAGAGAGGGTGGCTAGGGAGGGGTTGGGAAGGGAGAAGGAGGGAAGGGAGAGATTGGGTAGGGAGAGGGTAATTAGGGAGAGCGTGGGAAGGGAGAGGGTGGGAAGGGAGAAGGAGGGAAGGGAGAGGGTGGGTAGGGATAGGGTGGTTAGGGTTAGGTTGGAAAGGGAGAGGGTGGGAAGGTAGAGGGTAGGTAGGGAGAGGGTGGGAGGGGAGAAGGAGGGAAGGGAGAGGGTGGGTAGGGAGAGGTTGGGTAGAGAGAGGGTGGATAGGGAGGGGTTGGGAAGGGAGAGGGTGGGTAGGGAGAGGGAGGGTATGGAGAGGGTTGGAAGGGAGAGGGTGGGAAGGGAGAGGGTGGGTAGGGAGAGGGTGGGTAGGGTTAGGTTGGAAAGGGAGAGGGTGGGAAGGTAGAGGGTAGGTAAGGAGAGGGTGGGAGGGGAGATGGAGGGAAGGGAGAGGGTGGGTAGGGAGAGGTTGGGTAGAGAGAGGGTGGATAGGGAGGGGTTGGGAAGGGAGAGGGTGGGTAGGGAGAGGGAGGGTAGGGAGAGGGTTGGAAGGGAGAGGGTGGGAAGGGAGAGGGTGGGTAGAGAGAGGGTGGGAAGAGATAGGTTTGGAAGGGAGAGGGTGGGAAGGGAGAGGGTAGGAAGGGAGAGGGTGGGAAGGGAGAATGAGGGAAGGGAGAGGGTGGGTAGGGAGAGGGTGGGTAGGGTTAGGTTGGGAAGGGAGAGGGTGGGTAGGGAGAGGTTTGGTAGTGAGAGGGTGGGTAAGGAGATGATGGGAAGGGAGAGGTTGGGTAGGGTGAGGGTGGGTAGGGAGAGGGTGGGTAGGGAGAGGGTAAGTAGGGAGAGCGTGGGAAGGGAGAGCGTGGGAAGGGAGAGGTTGGGTAGGGAGACGGAGGGTAGGGAGTGGGTGGGAAGGTAGAGGGTGGGTAGAGAGAGGGTGGGAAGAGATAGGTTTGGAAGGGAGAGGGTGGGAAGGGAGAGGGTGGGTAGGGAGAGGGTAGGAGGGGAGAAGGAGGGAAGGGAGAGGGTGGGTAGGGAGAGGTTGGGTAGAGAGAGGGTGGCTAGGGAGGGGTTGGGAAGGGAGAAGGAGGGAAGGGAGAGATTGGGTAGGGAGAGGGTAATTAGGTAGAGCGTGGGAAGGGAGAGGGTGGGAAGGGAGAAGGAGGGAAGGGAGAGGGTGGGTAGGGAGAGGGTGGGTAGGGTTAGGTTGGAAAGGGAAAGGGTGGGAAGGTAGAGGGTAGGTAGTGAGAGGGTGGGTAGGGAGATGATGGGAAGGGAGAGGTTGGGTAGGGTGAGGATGGGTAGGGAGAGGGTGGGTAGGGAGAGGGTAAGTAGGGAGAGCGTGGGAAGGGAGAGCGTGGGAAGGGAGAGGTTGGGTAGGGAGACGGAGGGTAGGGAGTGGGTGGGAAGGTAGAGGGTGGGTAGAGAGAGGGTGGGAAGGGATAGGTTTGGAAGGGAGAGGGTGGGAAGGGAGAGGGTAGGAATAGAGAGGGTTGGAAGGGAGAGGTTGGGAAGGGAGAGGGTAGGAATAGAGAGGGTGGGGAGGGAGAGGGTGGATAGGGAGAGGGTGGTAAGGTAGAGGGTGGGTAGGGAGAGATTGGCTAGGGAGAGGGTGGGAAGGGAGAAGGAGGGAAGGGAGAGGGTGGGAATGGAGGAGGATGGAAGGGAGAGGTTGGGTAGGGAGACGGAGGGTAGGGAGAGGGTTGGAAGGGAGTGGGTGGGAAGGTAGAGGGTGGGTAGAGAGAGGGTGTGAAGAGATAGGTTTGGAAGGGAGAGGGTGGGAAGGGAGAGGGTAGGAATAGAGAGGGTTGGAAGGGAGACGGTGGATAGGGAGAGGGTGGTAAGGTAGAGGGTGGGTAGGGAGAGCGTGGGAAGGGAGATGTTTTTTTTTCGTTTAGTTATCGTTCAAATGATTTCTTTCTGAATACCTTTCTATCAATATAAGATTAAAATTTATCTTACGTATTATTCTTAAATAATAGGTACAGTCCTGGCCAAAATTAACGCAGCACCGGCCCTAAGGATCGCTAGGGAGGTGCTGCGTTAATTTTGGCCAGGAGTGTACATACTGATTCTGTCTAAAAATTTACATTTTTATTTTCACTCTAGAATCCTGAGTTACTATCAGTTATGAATTCTTAGTATTTAAATTAACTTCTGTTTAAGGTGTTTACTATCACAGCGTTTTGTCTTCAACTGTACTACTGGAGTTTAATTTCGGATATGATCATTCGT
Organism: Sympetrum striolatum; assembly: GCA_947579665.1. Lineage (NCBI taxonomy): Eukaryota > Metazoa > Arthropoda > Insecta > Odonata > Libellulidae > Sympetrum > Sympetrum striolatum. The sequence goes on from OX388346.1 coordinate 91,375,643, forward strand.
AATATATTCCAATGACTAAAGTAAATTTTTCTACTATTCCTGTAACGGAAGTTCTGAAAAATTTGAATTGATGATTAGTTATCATTTTAAGCATCTTGCTTATTCATTTAATAATAATATTTCATTTTGCTTTGACATTTTTATTGGATTCAAATAGAGATTTTAAATTAGCAATAAAGGATACAAACTCACAGGCTAAACCACAAGCGTCATTGACTTGATATGTTTACGACATATTGGCCATAACGTGTAAAAAATTATATTTTGAACCTGTGTCATGGGTTTGATTCCAGAGGCCTCCAAATTCCCGATTTTTCCCGTTTACATGCATTGCTTTGATTTTCGGGATTTTTTCAAAAATACTTCCCGGACAGGTAGAGAATCTTAACTCAAGGAGCCTATATATATGGTCATGATCAATCGAAAACATAAATTACTATAAAAAAATATATCCTGGGTTCGATGCTAGGACGATGCAAAAATTGGCCGTTTAAAATACATTGAGGTAGTTTTTCATAATTTTTTTCATGCATTTATCGAAATGATAGGAAGTTCTTGCTTATATGAAAGATGTATATTAAGCATAGGTTTTTGAAAACAATTAGATAAGACCATACTCTTCCTGGGTTCGATGCCCGGGCACATTAAAATTTCTGTCATAAGGAATATATGGGAGAAGTAGGACGTCGTCTTAGGCAGTTGAAGCCAATATTTCTGCTTCAATTTTCACACATAGTTAGGGACGGTGATTTTCTGTTGTGCTGCATAGTAAGTTCACCAGGAAGACCTGGGTTCGTTGCCAGACGATTAAGTTGCAGCAAAGAATATTTTCCATCCTATTGTTTCTTTTGAGGACCCTCTAGATAGGATGCCGACTTGAAATTAGTATTGTCAATCTGCTTGCAGTATGCAATCTACATTTTACTTGTACATATCCGGAGAAGCGTCTATATGTAATAGATATTGGGGATCAAAATTCTAACCATGTTCTACAAGTGCCACCGATTTGAACTTTTTACGACGTTATGGCTATGTCGTGAAAGCTCCAGAAAAAAGCCGACTTTGAACCTCGGTGTTACGGGTTCGATTCCAGAAGGCCCCAAATTTTCGATTTTCTCCATAAGAATACATGGTGGGGATTTTCGAAAATTTTTTTGTGGCACTTCCCGGAAAAGTAGAGTTGAAATACGAGGGATCGCTAGAAGCCGTGCATATCCAACGAAAATCAAAAAGACATCTCCGAATATTGTCCATGGTTCGATGCTAGGTCGGGGCAAAAATCGGCCGTTTAAAATTTATTGTGGCGATTTTTAAGATATTTTGGACCATTTCCCGATCGCCTGGACACTTGAAATTCGGTATGGGGTTCAATATCATAAATATATTTCATAATCGGAATTTACTTATTCGCTAATGCATTTCTTATGGAGATAACGGAAACAAATTTTAGGTACTTCCCGGCATGATATCGACTTCATACTTTGTATGAAAAAATCTCAGGTCCTAAAAAGTCATTCTGTGTAACTACAGCTGCCAATATGTCCTTGGTTCGACACCAGGAGTCTCTACAATCAGTAACTTATCCGATTTTTAATAGTCTCTCCTCCAAAACCGCAGCCAAAAGAAGATCCATGGAGAGTCTATCTTGTCCCTGCCGGTAACTACACCTTTTTTGGAATCGTTACGATCTCACACTCGTTTCGATTCTTAGTGAGATCTAAAATCGCATTTTTGAGATCTCGCGCGTTAGTGCGAAAACATGGCCGACTTCTCACTTTTTTGGGACTTCTCACTCGAAGTGATTGAGGGAGGTAGAAAAATAGTGAAACATGTTGCAAAAGTGGCACTGCTTATGCAAAATGTACAATTATAAATGAACATTTCAGCATCTATCTCAATTTCTCCTGCGACAAGTTCTTTGGAATGTGAGAAATAAAAAAAAAATTAGGAGACACTTACATTGGACTGCACAGTGAACTTTTTCTGAGGTAATATTCTACTTAAACAATTTTTGTTAAGTTTTGGTTACTCTATAGGTACTAAATAACAGGTGATTTGCATTCACGCTAACAACACAAAAAGAGCAACTGATGAAAAACACAGTATTTTATATTGGATTGGTAGAGAACATTATCAATTTTAAAATGATCACTGGTGAAAAATGCAGCCATTCATTCAATATCTGCTTCTTAACTTAAAGTCGATATATAATTTATAATATAATAAAAGAGATGTTTCATATGTATATATATATAGGAATATTTGGCACTCGATAGGAAAGGCACTATAGACTTATATGCAGAAATGCGAGTGGTTTTTGCACTAATAATATTACGAAGTATTATTAGGAACCCAGACCAAGAGCACTACTGGTCCTGGAGGCGTATAATAGCAACCCATCTAAATTGGATGGACCAGTATATAGCGGATTACCCAATTCCCAGAAAAAGAGGAAAATAGTACTATGAGAAATTATTCTTACATTTATGGAAACATTTGTGTCAAAATCCTTAGTGCTACATAGAAAATCAGGAGAGAAAAGTGTTAATTTACATTTAATTTAGTAGAAGAATTAATACCCATCATCCCTAAATATGGGAAGACCACCTGCAGCGCCGTACCTCCGCAGCCTTACAGGTAGATATGCTGCTCAGACGCAGTCCGAGTTACGAAAAAAGAAGCGAATCTGACAAGAATGTGCACTGCTTGTTCCCAAAAGCCTGCTCTAAAGGTCCCGTAAAGGTGCATGATCTAATGAGAACATAATCTAAAATTCTAGCTTGATAAGGAAAGTAATCTATGTCACTTCTCATTGGCCTAAAAATCTCTTGGTCGCTCATGTTAGAAAATTTGTGAAGGAGCCCTACTCATTCATCATAAACCTTGAATAAACTGCACTGAGGAATTATTTACATTGTAAAACGTAAAATTATAAAGAAATAATGAGAATACATTTTAGATAGATATTTGAGATTGTCTGCTTTTATTTTCCACGCTCATCAAAACATTCTTACAAAATCGAATCTGTATTTCCCGCTTGATTAAGCAATTAATCGCTGAGTGAGTCAAGCGCTAAGCTAAGTATGAGGGCTATGTTCAGCTTTCGTGAAATGAATCTCGGCAACTCTATTAGTTTTTTTAAATGTAGATGAGGTGTTACTCGAAGATATTTTGTTTCCTATTATTATTATACCTAAAATAAGTAATTTATTGTTATATGTATGCCAATCATCGAAAAAAATCTGCATCGATTGTTTTAAACCCAATCGATGGCCGATCAAGCTCCCCGTATTAAAGTATGACAATATTGTGTCGAAGAAAAGATGTGTGTCTACCTGAAGAAAATTTCACGGTAAACAACGATATACTCTCATGATGGGAAACTATTGAATGTGTCATCCAAAATAGATAAGTTCGGGGCATGAAACAATAATTATTATCCTTCTTATGTTCGGGGGTTATTCCGAAGTCTTATCCTTGATCATGTCAACTTCTTTCATATTCAGTTCAGCCAATTGGTACAATTAATACTGAGGTGCGGAACAAGATGCCAACTGAAAAACCATTTAAAAGACCTGTTAACCTCTTTCTAGATCTAGTAAGATGTCGGTTCTTGTTAACAACGGATCTGATTGATCATTTTTTATTGAAGCATCGCTTCGTATATTGGATAAGATAAGCTTATAGGTTTGTTGGTTGAATTTTATTTTCTATTTAGGCTGTAATTCCATTTCATAATTCGTTCCATTTTCTGTCAACGTATCATTAACATTAAGTGAACTAAAGTTTACTGTTCAGTTTTGTTTTGCTAGAAAACTTCGTATTTTCCGCAGCATTATAAGTTTTAGCTGATAAGTGTATTACAAGAAGATTTTTTACCAAAGAAATATCTGATAATTGTTCATGAATAACATTTGCTGATTTCGCTGCAATATGTTAATCCTAAATTACTAATCTTTTGTTCTTTTTTTGTTTCTAGAATTAAAAATGCCTAGATGATTCATTATTTCGGTAAATTTCTATTAATCATCATTCTTGCTGATATGAATTCACACTCTTTGATACTATTTCTGAGAGATAATGTAGTCACACTATAGTTCCTAATTATCTCACTTGATTTGTTTGAAATCATTCTTTATCTTTTAATATTTGCGACGCGATTTTTGAACACTGCTGTGTTCAAAAAACACATCGCAAATATATGGTCATACTGGTTAGAATCCTAAGAGAATGAAATGTTGACTTTAAATAAAGAAGCATACATTTTATATGTTATGTGTCTCCCTATTTTATCCAGCCAAACTATCATTTTTATCAGTTCGTTGATATTAAGTGCTAAGCTTTTGCTTACTAGCAATATCTTTATTATCTACACCTAGTAGTTCACATTTTTCATAGTGCACAATTGTAGTTATTTGATTTGTATCTGGTAGTTATTATAATAGAATTTTCTACATTTGACATACACTGTTTATGTTTCAACTAAATGAGTTTTCAATTCTTACTCTTGAGTTCTATATCTCTTGATTTGTGATTGAAGAAAATTAAAATAACCCAGTATAAACTTTTAACGATCAGAGTTTTGGGAGGATCGTAGATAGTTGTTCACTCCTTTGACATTTTTTTGATAATTTTTAATTGTATAATTCATAATCATGATATGAATGCTGTAAAATTGAACTTTATTCAGAGGTAATTGAAGGTAAAAGCAAAGAGAATGATGTTTTGCATGATCCAACAGCATGCAAAACTTGTATCTCCCTTGTCCAGAGTGTCTTCATTTGGGATAATTTTGTATTTCAATTGCATTAGTTGGGATTTCATACTTTCTTCCCTTTTACCAGTGACAGAAGAATGTTCCTGATTGCAAAATTTAGATAATATTTGTGAAGGAGAATTTTTATCTTTCTAAGATGATACTACACACTGTGTATTTATTATATAGTGAAAATATCATGTATAAGTATTCTCCTTGACTATTTAAATCACGTTTGTTAACTTCTATATGAAAGTACAACTTACTAGCAAGTTACTCATTGATTTAAATTGTGATTAAAAATGTATGTATTTAATGAGTGCATAGTTAGTTTTTATTTTGTCTCTAATCTTTCTTACTTGATTTGAATGTTACTGCACATAATTACACTGGTACTTTAACTGTATTATCTGATATTATAATTTTAATTGTATCAATATGTATATTTTATAATTATTTACTTTTTTGGGGTGAGTTTTTTCCATCACCTTCTTTGTTGGGGTTTGCAGTCTTCTTTGACCATCAGTTGAGAAGGTTTTTCCCCACCAACCCAATATTTTTGTTTTGTTTTTGAATTCATAATTATGTTTGGTGGAAAAACGGCCAACTTGGGTATAATTTCTCCTCAATAGAGAGCTTATTTTTTCATCCCATTCATCCCAATTAAAATATATGATATTTCTATGTATAAGTTTAAAAAGCTCTATTTTTTCATAAAATAATAAGAATAAAAATTGAATATACCTATAATAATTTGACCCCAATCTTACTTAGTTTATTTGTCTTATTTTAATTTTTTTTACAAAAATTGTGACCTGAACAAATTGAATTTGAGTTGAATCTCATTGGAGTAATTTACATTTAATACAGCGAGTTTTGCAGGGTATTTAGAATCTATACTTTTTGAGATATGCATTCTAATATACTGATTATAATTTGTAATTAATTCCTTGGTTGATAGTTATATGATAGGTGGTTTTTCCTTTGTATGTTTCCTGTGGATAATTTACAATTTAAATTCCACCAAGGATCCTCACAAATTGTCATTTGCTGTTCATAATGAACTAGCCAAGACATCAGTGGCTTTTAACTCAATGTAAAACAGCAGTCAAAATTCTAATCTCTTATCAAAATTTGAACTTAATTGTATTAGTTGCAGCTATACTAAAATTGAACACATATCAATTAATTTTAGGCAATTCTCACCATTTAGCTATTTGGAAGCTCAGTTGACGATTTCACTAATGGATGATGAAGATGTTAATCCTTTCCAGTTCCTCAAAGTGGCAGTTCCTGTATTGTAATTTATATATTTTTCTTTTATACAGAAGTTTACATAATTTGGTATTACTAATAACCGTACTTATTGGTGTATCACATTCTCTTTGTCTGAATATGCAATTTAAGCCTGAAATTCACAATGCATATAATATAAGTATAATACACTTTTCATTCAACCTCGATTAAATAAAAAGAATTCTTAGGGTTTAAAGTTCAATTTGCAGTTTTTAATTGGATAGTAAGAGCCTAACCACTAAGTTGCAATGCTCTTTAATTTCTCTTTAGCATAGCTTAGCTACACTTTTCATTGATCATGGTTTTTAACTAAGGAGAGCAATCAAAGATTGTGAAAAAAATACCTGGTAATGTTACTCCCGTTACTTAGTAAACAATTTATCTTCAATTTTCAATAGAAATAACTTATTTAGAAGGCAATTAGTATTTGAAACAATGTGAGAATATATGTTTTGTCCTTTCAATGAGAAAAGCATTAGCTGTCTCAAATTTAAACTATTCTTTTGTGAATTATGAAGGTTTTTTGTTTTTTGGATATCTCCCTGCTAAGTAAAGCATCTCGATTTCGTAAGTGGTAAATAGCAATGGGTAAACTCGCATCATATTTCTACCTTCGTTACGTAATATTTTATCTCAATTTATGAATACGTAAATTAATTTTATGCAGGTATTTAAGCTTATAACTACTCGTTCTTATATTGTTCAGTGTATAATACTTTCTTCCTGATTCTCATCTGTTGATGACTTCTCAGCATGGCTTCCGGAATCTCTCCCTGGACTGGATGTCCCTCCACCGCCATCTTCGCCGAGGGCCGAGAGGTGGTGCGGTTCACATTCTACGGATTTAGAAAGGTGAGCTTAGAAATATCGAAAGAGGGAAAGATGTTCATAAAAGAGTACTTGATGAGTTCCAAGTAATGTTTTCCATTAACTACTACATTGAAGAAGTTCCCGAACTTATTTTTTCTAGTGAAAATGCCGAGCAGGAGACATGTAAAATTGTAGTAGTATTCCAAGGGTTCACTTTCAGTTTCAGTTTCCCAGTTTCACTTTCACGCTGTTCACATGACTATAGGGGAGCACCATATATAAAACTATGGGGATAGATAATTAGGTAGGTAAGTGGTAGGTAGCGGTCCCCACAATATGTGGCGCTATCTACCACCTGAATTTTACATTTCTCCCGCTTGGCGTTTCCGGGGGAAAAAATAAGTTGATAATGGTTGAAAAATCAATCACCTCGAATCTTCCATCATGGGCCTACATGATTAAGTATCGTTAATTATGGATGTAAAGAGAAAACTTGCATATGCAAAGGTTGAACAAGCCATTCGTGTTTACAAGGGCGTCGCCAGCCACTGGGCTAGGGGGGGCAAGCTGCCTGATAAAATAAAAATGCCTAACTTACAGGGGCTAGTTTATTCATGCCCGCTTCTTACTACAAATATGTCAAATCTTTCAAAAACTAAATATATTGAAAACTAGAGGAGTTAAACGCTTATATGGCAACCTCATTAAACTTTCCAAGATAGTAGTTTACACAAGCAAACTATTGGAAACTTATCATAAGTTTTGTTTGGATTTCTAGCTTGGTTACGTCCAATTTCTATTAAAAATTAATTTTTTTCGATGCTTAAGTATTTTGATGCTGTAGATATATATTTCCCGAGTCTTTGAGAGTTATTTCTTCCAAGAGGTTACCAAGTGTGGCAAGGAAAAAATAGTAACGGTTATTTGACAAGCGATATAAAACGTCTCAATAAATCACCACATTGGTGCACCCATCCTTATTTGAACATCTTTCGTTATTAGGCTATATCATGAGCAGCTTTCTTAGGAATGACTTCATCCGTTGCTTTTAAAATTACCTCCCCTTCTAAGAAACAAAAATCATTTATATCAGATGAAATTTTCTGCTAGGCTTACAATTAAGTCTGATTTCGTTATTTATGTATTAGCCAAGTATTCAATTGAATGCGTCACATACCGGAGAGTAAAAATTCGGCTGCATTAAAACATTCTGTAGACTCTTGATTATAGTTGATATTATAATTGAATTTGCAGAAATCAAGTTATATAGCAAGGTGGAAAAAATGAAGACGTCAACTTACAATTATTTAGACTAAGTAATAGGTGGTTTAACCAGCAGAGAGATGATACAAAACCCAGTCTTACGCACTGAGTGTTCAAAGAGAACAAAAATTTTCCACGGATTGAAATTTTGAATGGGCATTGCATAACCAGGTATGAGCTTCGTGGGATTCTATCGCAATAGAAAAAATTGGCTGCATTGAAAAGGAAGCTGAAGAATTTAAGTCACAGTTTTAACCGTTTCTCAAATTTATTTCAAGTCATCAAGTCACAGTTACAATAAATATGTGCGTAACTTACGTGCACAATACCTTTCAGCTGACTGATTTGCTTCCAAAATGGCATATTATTAATAATATCATCGAAAATTAATTTTTACTGATATCTTGTATTGCTCCAATACTTTCACAAAATTCTACGGAAACCAGGTTATTGAAATATATTCGTAACTATATAGCAAATTAACGGGTATTTATAAAATAAGGATCGGTATATTTTATATCATCCCGAGTAATGAAGAGTCTACTGTACAGACTTTTAATCGTCCAGAATGGTTAATAAAGGAACAAGTAACTTTGCAATTGTCGCTAACTCATCTTGAGATGTACCCTCCGATAACAGCCCTAAAATAATACAATCCTAATTTATGCAACTAATAATGGTCATTTTACAAAAAAACTACATAGACATTAACTTACATTTTCCCAATAGAGGCCTCGAGCTATTAGCGGAGTGTGAAAAAAATGTTCGGATGCCCATCTGTACCTTATGAAATCCAAACTAAGCTCTCCTTCGAACTGTTCCCTCTGAATTTCTCAAAAGTACTATTCAGGAGCCTAGATTTGTATTCACACCCTCAAAACAGTCACATGCAGAAGATCTAACTGAGCATTTTATTAACCTGTTTGTCTCTCAAACGTAATCTTAATCTCTGTTTTCAGGGTGTAAGTTTCGAATTACTTCTCAAATGTTCCCTTGTGTTTTTGCAAGGAGTAAACGAAACAGCAGTTTCGAATTCTTCTCATGGGAATCTTATCTTATGGTGTGAGTCATCTAACAAAAGGATATGGTTAAGAAGTGCATGTGTTGAACGTTGTGTGCGAAACACTCGTAGCGTCCCATTGATATCGATGTCGTCTCTAGGCCTGCTCTGCTACCGAAAACATCAACTTAGCTGTAATCGGAGCCATATTTACTGGCATGCAAAGCTTTCGCTGAATTTATCAAGCAAATGATTGGGGTTTTGTACTCTTCGGCAGAAAAAAGCACAGAGCTAGTCATAGGACTTGACTCTTGGGGGGGGGGGGGGTTGAAACCCTAAACTTCCACCCCTCGCTGCGCCACTGATTGGGCCTATTTGCAAAATACTCACCGCAAAACTTTTTTATGTCCATTTTGATGGGAAAATGCAAATAAAACTGAATCCTTTGTCTTCTGCCGGCGATTGTCAGACAATACTCAAGGAAGTTTGAGAGAGAGGACATAATCGCATAACCTCGCACTCTGATCGCATCGAGAGGCAGTTTATTAACTACATTGTTCACCCTGAAACCGAACTTTTCTTCTTTTAGGATGGGAAGTGGCGAAGGAAAGGAGGGATGGCTGTTGACTCTGCTGCAAAGTATTGTTGAAATATTTGTGCTACGCTGGAGGTATAAATGAATTTCCTACGAGGAAGTACTTTTCTCATCACTGGTGTTTACACGTGCCAACACTTGACTTTGTTTTGGGTCTAAATTCTTTTCAAATACAGTCGTGCCTAAAAATTGTTTCTACAACACATCCCGAACCAAAATACGAATGGGTCTCCCCCTGCCCCCCCCTGGCAACGCCCTTGAGTGTTTATATGAAATCGCAATATTTTGAGTAAAGACGAAGGCTTCGAGTTGAGTGATGTAGCTCAGATTCTCAATGGAGAGTTTGAAGGGATCTAACATTTTCCAAAAACTCTCTGTAAGTGAAGTGAAGCCTCTATGACAACCTGTGGAGTTGAGCGATCATTTTTACTTTCTCCATATACGAAGTATAGAGAAAGTATTGTTTTCATGAAAAAAATCGACTTCGAGATTTCAACGGAAATACATGTTTTGGGGTCCCTAGATCACGTTTTGACCATTTTCGGAATGATGTCTGTGTGTGTGTGTGTGTGTGTGTGTATGTATGTGTGTCTATGCTTGGGGGCGCTCTAACGTGAAAACTAATAGTAGTATCAATACCAAAATTCATATATAGTACTGTGGTGTGTGCTGTCAGAGTTGATTAGATTTTGGAGTAAATCGGTTAACCGGAAGTCGAGCTTCATTCATCAAAGCTCATTTCTGGTTTTCACAATATCTCCGTAAATATGATATATAGGTATATTGTATAGCTTATAAAAGTTTAAGATAATGTGATTTAATATAACTTTTGAATTTAACATATTTTTGTATTACCGGTTGATTAGGAGTTATTTGTGAAATACCGATAAACTGTTAAATACTGATAAACTGAAGTAGCTGTTATGTACTTTGTGGGCGCTCTAACATAAAACCTATTAGTCGGATCAACACCAAATTTCATATATAGTATTTTGGTTGGTGTAATTAGAGTTGATTATTTTTTGGAGTAAATCGGTTAACCGGAAGTTGAGCTTCACTTTTCAAAGCTCATTTCCGGTTTTCAAAATATCTCCATAAATATTATATTTAGGTATAAACTATTATCTAAAAAAGTTTTAGAAAATTCTTTTTACTATAACTTTTGTATGAAAAATATTTTTGTATCACTGATTGTGTAGGAGTTATTTGTGAAATACTGAAAAACCGGTAGTTGCTGATTATGTACGTTGTGGGTGCTCTGGGCGCTGGGGCGAAAGGCCATTTCATTGTTTTTCATCAAACATGTCCCGAAAAACATTATTTATAATGCTTGTGACGTAAAAGATAATATTATATAAATAAATCACTCATCTTCCAAGTTTAGATTGAATATATAGTACGAAAATACTGTCGTAGATAAATATTTACATCTTATATATGGAGAAAGTCATGTGCTGGCCACATCAGATTTTTATTTTAGCGACCGCCACACAACGTTCATTATGGAAAACATGGAAAATATCTTGCCTGCCACTATTTTATGACGGGTCGTCGAGGCAATGAAACTTAAAGTGAATGAAAGTAGGTGAATATTTTTCTGATATTTTATATGATGCAATAAAAATTAATTCGTAATCTAAAACTTACATTTTAACTTAAATTTTTTCTTCCAGAAATAAAGATGGATATCTGTCTGCTATAAAAATAATAGGGATTAAGATTTTACTTTCATAATTTCTGGTCATTAAACGAAGCGTTATTCACAATTTTAGAAAGTATTTTGTAAATTTTGGTTTTTCCTTCCATAAAGTCCGTACAACAACCCGAAATTCCATGAACATAAGTATCTCTGAGATCTTTTTTCTGATAATTAAGTTAAATTTAGCAACTTTCTCACGAAAGTACCTCAGACTTTTGAAAGAATTTTTCAAAACTTTTTGTGATTCTTTAGGTGACATTTTTGCTAAATTGAGGACTTTTTACCTGCTCTATGAATAATGATAGAAGAACTAGAAAACTCTTTAGTTAGAGGTATTTAATCTCCAAAAGACGTCTTTGTTGGCGTTCCTCGTCTCATTACCCAGTATATGGAGGAAACAAGAGAGAAATGCCGCACTTTTCAGAAACCAGATTTTAAATCACTAATTCATTTGCTGCTGTGCTCCAAAATTTCTTTCTTTACACCACGGGGAAACTCTTGTCAAACTTTGTCATATACACGAAAGTTTCAGGAGCTTATCAATCGAAAACTTTGAGCAGAGACGGATCCAGGGGGTGGTCCTGGGGGTCCAGACCCCCCCCCGAAATATCAGACTCCCTCAAATCTCAATTCCCGTACAGCACATGGTCCTTCGACCTTAGGAGACGGTCTCCGGATTGCTCCGGATGTCCGTAGACTATTTGTAGATACTGTATATACTATCAATATATACAGTCAATAAGTCATTTCGATATTTTATAATATTATATTGTGTGTTATTATCATCTAATAAAAAATATTCTGATAAATTATGATCAAAATAGACAGTTACTTTTATTAAACTTTTTATTCTTGTCCCTATTTTTCTAAAATGAAACTCAAATAACGCAAATAAACACACCATTTAATAAGCAATCACTAGCGAAAAAATTCGGGTTTGTCTAACACAATTCTAATGTCACGTTTTGTGAAAGCCGAAATATCTTTTATTCTTAAATTTTTCAATTGGATCCCCCCAAAAATTTTTTCTAGATCCGTCCCTGACGTTGAGTCACTTTTATGGACATATTTTTAATAAATTCTTCTGATCGATTGCTTGACTTGACTCGATGTCAGCGTAATTTCAATATATGAGTAAAATAGATTGATAAAAGTTATGACCATGTAGTACCTACAGATAAACTTAGAGACAGGCACCACTTCCTCACACAAGTACACGAATGAAATATTTAGAATCACAATATGAAATCGATGAGGAAAATATCCGTCTCCTAGATCCTGTCAGTCGTACTGGAAAAAGAAGAATAATAAAGTAACTCTTGCTCAGATTGTCCTCATTCTAAGTCATGGGGTACAAGATATGTAACTGATAAGGAAAGGAACATAAAATCTCAGATGATTCTCACTGTCACTGTTTAAAACGTAATTGTTGGAGAATCTGGTTTTTTAATCCCTTATGAGTTGAAAAGTTGGAAATAATTGTTGCTAGGCTCCCGGATAGTCATGTGGACAGCACGTTTGCCTTTGGTGAATGCGGGGTTTGATTCCCGGTAGGAGCCGATGTGCGAAAACTGTCGAAGCAATTTCAACAATGCTGCAAATTGTTACTAACACAGATTTGTTTCCCAACATACAGGTTCGATTTCGTCTCTGACACCAACGTAGCTGAAGTATTCTTCCGTTCGGACTATTCAGTGTCCGGGGCTGGGATTTCTGCGATGTGGCACGTGGTGGACGTGTCCAGATGTCCATCACAAACGTTGGCGGCTAGCTCTGCTGCTGCTGGGGAGACATCGGGAGTGCTGTTCAGTCCAAACCATCCCATGGCGCTAATACCTCGCCTTGACTGCAGCACGACGCTTCTAGCACCAAGTAATTAATTCATTTATCAAAATATACGCTGCAATTTGTCCTTCTAGCCAGGTGACAACTATTAAGGGGAGCACAACAAATTAATGTTAAAACTGACATTTCCCTAAAGACAGTAGGGAAACTCCTCCAAAAACCTCCTGCAGGCTGTACAAGGAAATTACACCATACATATTCCACTTAAAAAGTTAAATAATATACATCATTCAAGTAAAGTAAGCTATTAGTATATTATTATTAGACTTCATTAGTAAACCTAGAAAGGTGAGTTGTTATAGCTTTTACAACTTGGATTTCTTTGTCACTAATAATTATGACCTAAAAGTTCTACATCTAAATGTTAGGTCTATTAGAAATAAGTGGGATGAAATCAACATTCTGCTTCACACATCTAGCATTAAATTTATGTTTTGATTTTCACCGAGGTAAACAAAAATGAATCTGAAGTATCGATGTATGAAATAGAAAATTATAATCAATTTTACAACTTAATGAACTCCAGGAAAGGAGGTGGTATCTTTGCTTTTGTAAAAGATTCTCTAGAGTTTGTGAATCAAAATATATCTCCGATATATTATGAAAGTATACTGGGCACAATTATATCAGATACAAGCATTTAAAGGCCAATAAACTTCAGAGTGATTGACTTTTTAGTGAATTGAAGAACCTGGTTGAGAAGTCTTGTCTTGATGAATGTGTAATACTTGGGGACATGAATATAGATCATATTGAAAGAAGTACTATAAACACTATCAGGTATAAAGACACCTGTATTATGTTTGGCTTTGTCAATACAGGTCAAATTCCGTTACAACGAAATTCTTGGAGGAACGAAAAAAATTCGTTGTAACGAAAGTTTCGTTATAACGAGATTGAAAATTTTTGGTCAGTTTTTCACCCTTGCGTTAAACGTACGAGTACTGAATAGGATAAATCAGTCCTCTCCTACGCATCTGTTTTAAATTTTCAACGGGCCTGAAAGGGTATGAAACAAATTTAAAAAACAGTGTCAAGCTGCAACAAAATTTTATTTAATAAAAAAATCTGTTATTTCTTTGTCTTTTTTACTTTGTCCATGTACGACGTATAGAGAAAGTATTGTTTTCATGAAAAAATTGGACTTTAAGATTTCAACGGAAATACACGTTTTGGGGTCCCTAGAACACATTTTGACCATTTTCGGAATGATGTATGTGTGTGTGTGTGTGTGTGTGTGTGTGTGTGTGTGTATGTGTGTCTGTTATTGTGGGCGCTCTAACGTAAAAACTATAAGTCGTATCAATACCAAACTTCATACATAGCACTGTAGTGTGTGCTGTCAGAGTTGATCAGTTTTTGGAGTAAATCGGTTGACCGGAAGTCGAGCTTTATTCATCAAAGCTCATTTCCTGTTTTCAAAATATCTCCATAAATATAATGTATAGGTATATTGTGTACCTTATAAAAGTTTTAGATAATGTGTTTTACTATAACTTTTGTATTTAACATATTTTTGTATCACCGGTTGATTAGGAGTTATTCGTGAAATACTGATAAACCGGAAGTAGCTGTAATGTACTTTGTGGGCGCTCTAACATGAAAACTAATTGTTGGATCAACACCAAATTTCATAAATAGTATTTTGGTTGGTGTGTTTAGAGTTGATTAGTTTTTGGAGCAAATCGATACACCGGAAGTCGAGCTTCATTCTTCAAAGCTCATTTCCAGTTTTCAAAATATCTCAATAAATATGATATTTAGGTATATACTATTATTTATAATAGTTTTAGAAAATAAAATTTGCTATAATTTTTGTTTGAAATATATTTTTGTAAAACTGATTTTTTAGGAGATATTCATGAAATACTGATAAACCGGATGTTGCCGATTATGTACTTCATGAGCGCTCTGGGTGCTGTGGGCGAATAGCCATTTCATCGTTTTTCATCGAGCATGTCCCGAAAAACATTATTTATAATGTTTGTGACGTAATATATAATATGATATAAATTAATCACTCATCTTCAAAGTTTAGATGGAATACAGAGTTCGAAAATACTGTCGTAGATAAATATTTACATCTTATATATGGAGAAAGTCATGTGCTGGCCACATCAGATTTTTTTAAGTGCACTTCAGGAATCATTCCTCCATAATTCTTAAATAATTATACATTTTCTCGTCTGCTTCTTCGCTGGTGCACATAAATCTTTTAAACGTTTCAAACGCTGAAAAGGCTTGAGCAGCTGTTACAATTTCTTCCTCCAAACTTGGGGAGTCGGATTCTTTCCTCATTGAGTCCAAAATTTCTTTCTCTGTTTCCTTTTCTGGTACTTTCAAGTGAAGATCCACATCAACAAAATCGTCAAATTTTAGACCTCCTCCTTCGTTGAAGGGGTTCCACAATTCTTCGATATCCTGCTCTATTCCTGATGGCTCCTCTTCTGCCTCTTGAGGCGCTGGCATTATCCTGCTTTTCCTCTAGTAATTGGATATTATCTGTTCAGAAATTGATGCCCAAGAGCTATCTAGCATCTCTACTGCATCTTTTATGGTAAATTTTGCAGCTTGGTCACAGGTCATATGAAGCAATATTTTTTTCAGCATCTCTTTCCGGTAATTTGCTTTCAAAGACCGAATTATTCCTAGGTCCAAGGGCTGCAGGAGGGCCGTACAGTTAGGGGAAAAGAATTCAACCCTCACATTTTTCAAATTGGGAGCCGTGTTGTGGGCTGCGCAGTTATCTATTAAAAGGAGAATCTTTTTGTTTTTCATCACCATCTGCTTATCCAACTCCGTTAGCCATTTTGAGAAAATGTCTCTAGTCATCCAGGCTCTCTTATTCCCTTCGTACTTGCAGGGAAGAAACGAGCACCCTTTAAAAAATCTTGGATTTTTAGATTTTCCTATAATGAGCGGACGAAGCTTGTCGGTTCCCGTTGAGTTGCAGAAAAGAAGAGCTATTAGTCTTAGCTTCAATTTTTTTCCTCGCTGTCAACAGCTTCGAAAATTTCCATTTTCAGCTCCAAACTGAACTGTCTCCTTTTCTTCGAGACATCCATGGCACTTTTCACTTCACAACTGAAGAGCTGGTAAAGGACTGACCGTTTTCCCGGCAAATTTGCATTTGGTCTATTATCATTTTGACTTTCACGTGAATATATATCCCTTCTTCTTTGTCTCTCACTCCAACCTATTAATGCTCTATGTCGAGGCATAATGGAAGTAGCTGTGATTATCCAAACGTAAAAAAACATGTAATGAACTTACTTAAACTAAGATTAGATAGGGTTTAAATAATAAAATGTACTTACCAACTCTTTTTGTTGAATAAACTAAGTACACAAAATACTTTTTAAGTCCTCACATTATATTTAAATTCATTTTTGTACCATTACTTATTTTGTATCATATGAAAATTTGCCTGTTTACAAGTTCTCCCCTCGATATCAATGCACTATTTGATATAGTGAAAATATTACCTGCAATCTTTGTGTAATCAAATCATTGCATAACACAAATTTCTTTTAGATCCAAACTACAAGATGAAGCTGTTGCGCATATCTGAGCATGAAATGAGGAATAAGGAGAATCCTCTTGCCAGTGGAGCTGTTTCTGCGGAAGGGGAAGTGAATAGCAGAGCAGGGGGTGTGGAATCCTGCCATCCAAACCCATGTCTGCATGGGGGTAAGTGTATTGGGGCTGGTCAGGGCGGAAGAAAGACCTGCCAATGCAAAGGGCACTACACTGGTAATTTATATAGCCCCTTTTCCTTGAGTTAGACAGCATGTCAAATAATGTATCTTATGGGAGCGTAGCAAATTTGTGGCCTCTACAATGTTTCTACTAATAGCAGCAATGATAACAGAAAAGTTCCTACTGCACAGTGAAGTTACTTAGATGGAAGCCCATGAAATCTTGCTAACGTGCAAAGTGTTTGCAAGAACTAATTCTGAAAGGTCTCTGAATTTCGTGTATAAGATTTCCAGGAGATTTCCAAAAGAGAATATAACAAAATTACTTCTATTTCTGACTCATTCAAAGCTTCATTGCAGTAAAGAAGCAAAAATATTAAATTATTAGTACACTACTGGCCAAAATTAACGCAGCACCTCCCTAGCGATCCTTACGGCCGGTGCTGCGTTAATTTTGGCCAGGACTGTACATTCAACATAGATATGTATTTGTGTTAGTGTATATAACATAATAATCCTCTCAGTATGATACTAAAAGGAATGAAGAAAGAAATTCAACTCTTAGAAATGCTAATCTAGGAATACAGAAAAGTAAGATACTGAATAAAAGAATTAACATGTTATTTCTCAAATATACCTTGACTTCTTTTCGAATTAACTATTATTTTATGAGCCATAATATACCTTCTCGTTGTCTATAAATTACTGAGAATAGTAAAAACTAAAACAAGGAAATTATGCAAACAAAAAACATTTATCCACTCATTTATGTTAATAAATATAGAATTTTACTTCCAATATGTTAATTTCAATATTCTAGATTTCTGTGGTTCCATGTATGTTATATGTGATTTGTTATTGCCATTTATTTTTTATTTCTTTTAATTCAGCGACTGCAAACAGGTAGTGCGCCATATTATAGAAAGAAGTTCCTTGTTAATAATATTACTGAACCTGAATACTGAAAATAGTTTATTAGAAATTAATAATTGGGATTATGACAAAGAAGAGTTTATTTACACATAAGATTTATAAAATTATAATTTTCGAGAATAAATTTGAGCGGTGAATCTGCACATAGGTGTGGTATGTAGCTAATGTAACTCTTTAACTTACATGTATTTCTAGGCCTGTTTTGTGCCCTGACCATGTGTGACTTGGAGCCTTGCATGTTTGGAGTTTGCGTTTTGAGTGGAGATGGGGAATCAGGGGGACTGGGGTTCACATACCGCTGTTTTCCTGGTTACACAGGCACGGTATGTGATGAGAGACCCAGACCGTGTGCTGACAACCCATGCGAGGGGAGGGGAGATTGCCTGGAAAAAGGACCTCATTCTTTTGTTTGTCGGTGCCATGCATGGTGGGAAGGTAGATATTAGATATCAATAGGCCATGAATATTTAATCAAGAAATGTTTTGAGCATACTTAACCCTTGATATTCATTTAAACTCTTAAAATGGTATTGGAGCTATACCAAAATTCTGTAGACCAACATTGCTATAGTTTGAATTGCAGCATTCCATCAGCAGAAATTATTCTTTAATTTCAGTTTATTATGTGAGTAAGGGAGAGAGAAAAGTCATCATTTGATCTATTCCTAATTTACCATTTCATAATTTTAAATAATTGTCCCTCTTCTGCAGTTGCATAATCATTGCATAAATCATGATGTGAAATGTTTACATTTGAAATGACTGACAATGACAATAACTTCAATAGAAAAACTGCCTTGCTGTTACTATCACAGAAAATTTTCTGTATTAAACAATAGCTCTCTTTGAATGTTGATACCAAATAGAAGAATCGGACAAACAGAATTTAATCTGAATTGATAACTCTCACTTCTCAAAGGTACAAGATGTGAACGGAGGATGCTCAGAATTCCATGCAAGCCTTTATCTGAGAGAATGCTCCATGAACCATTTTGGTTGGGACTCATCACCGTCACAGTGGTGCTGGGCATCATAGGTTTAATATGGTGTGCCAAGCACCACTTCCCAGAAAAGCTGGAGAAACTTTTGGCTGAAGAAGCTGACCGCTCACGGCATGGTAAGCCAAATCTTTTACAACCTATATTTAGAATGTAAGAATACCATCAAATATTTTCTTACAATCTAAGCTTTTACTTTAATCAACTTACTATACAGTAGAGATATTTATAATGATGCAAGTTATTAAGGCTTTAGCAAAGAGTAGGTACTTGAATAATTGAGTTTTACCCAAAGTAGGCTTCCTCATAAAACTACATTTTTATAAAAGCATAAAACATAATGTTGATGTGCTCAAGAATGACTTACGTTTTTAACAGCTAATTTTTTTAAAATTTAATATTTATTTATGTTATAATGAATATTTATGTTATAATGCATATTTATTCATGTATCGATTGTATTCATTTTTCAATTGTTAGATACTGCTGATTCCTGTGGATTAATTAAAATCAAAACATTAGGACTCTTCCCTAATGATTTTTCTCTAGCTCAAAGAGTCAAGAGAGCTTTACTCCAACAAAACCATTTCATGAGTCAGCTCTCGGCTAATTTAAATGAATAAATATTTCAATGCAAACCTATATATGAATGTATTTGATAGTGAAAAAAAATTAAAAAGGAGACATTAGTTTCTATTTACCATCTGTCTAGAATTTTATATGGTAAAGAAATCATTTGGGCTAAAAGTGTTCTAAAATCCAATGAAAATACACAAACTGAATATTTTTCTTTCAGTACAAAAATATTGTCATTAATTAAACCTCCATTAGATACAGGAAAAGAATGATACAATGATAATGAAGGGATGATATAATTAACAATGACTTTCAAATGTAACTGATATAATTTCTTGTGTGTCATTTTAAATTATTTCTACTGTATGTATGTAAGTATACTTAAAGAACTAAAACAATTTTTGCTTTCTAAGTTCTTCATTATAGTTTCAGGTTAAGATTGACAAATTTTCTTAAATGTGCATGTTAATATTTAAAGAAAAGATTTCACCATTGTTGAGGAATGCATCATAGAAGTCTTTCTCCAAGAAGAATTTGCTTCCATGTCAGTATGTTGAATATTAATTAATTAACTTAATTGATTAATTAATTAATTAACTATTTATGTATATTTACATGTATCTCTAAATTATTAGAGGAAACTTTTTAATATTTTCATTCAAACTTTGTTTGGAAAAGAATATTTCAATGTTATGCAATAATAATTAACTACTTCAATTCAGTAGCACAAGAGTAAATTCCAAAGTGAGGTTGTATTAATGATCAACTATAAGCAGAAGAATTCCTGCCTTGAGGTTCTGTATTTGCACCTTATCTCTTCTTAACTACTTCTTCTAAAACTTTCTTATATAATTATCTTCTGCAAATTGCAGATTCTATGTAGCTTTCTGAATAAGTAGTAAGCTATGGTCTTCTGCTATTTGTAGATTCTGAGCAATCATTTATTGTTCTATTTAAATACTGCTTATGGAGGCATTAGACTTATATGAAGGATTTCAAAGAAAATCATGCCATGATTCTTTGTCATTCTTGGCTTTTTAGATGTTTTGATTTAAAGATATGTGTATTTAGATTAATGATTCTGCACAAGTGTTTCTTAATTCAGCACTTCTTCTTGCAGAAAAATATAGTATGTTAAAAGCAAGCCTTCTCAACCGTCATTCCATTTTGTGAAACCTTTTGCAAATTTTGCTAAAATTTGGGATGAAAGATGGTAAGATATAAAAATTCATTACATGTTAAAGAATTGTAGTTATATATGTTAGTTAGTCTAACGTTTGTGGATTTGAAATAATGCAAGTGGAATTAAAGAGTTCAATTCTTGACTGCAATATTTCAAGCTATCATTTCTTTCATAATTATGATGATTATTTCTGAATTAAAATATTGAATTAATTAATAAATCTTCTGAATTTATATGATTATTACAATCCCCACTTTTGTAAATAAGGTGCATACATGCTGTGTTGAATCTACTCTTTGAAAGGCTTCAATTTCATAAACAAAATAATAAGTACAGTAAATATATTTATGATCATTACACAATTTGTAAAGCCTGATATTAATTTTAAAAATTGGGATTAGCTAATATTTTTTGTTTATTATAATAGTTATAATATAATTATAATAATATAATTATAATAATATAATAATATAATTCTTAAAAATACAATTAATTTATACTTTGAATCAATAAAGGGTATTTTTCATTCTGTTTTCAGTGTCCTCTCACCATCTTATTTATATTTTAAAGAATTTTAGAAAAATTTAGAAGTGGAATTTTTCTCATAATTTTGCAATTGATTTCAATGTCTTCATAATCTGTTATTTAATGATTTGATTGATTTTATTTCCTGAACTTTGCCGTCTGTACCTAATATATCATGGATGTTGAGGACTTCTCAATTATTTTTAATGTGTCTTTACCAAAATCAAGTAAAATTTTATTATATTTTTACTTCTTCTATCCTTACGCAACCTCAAATATTAAGAATATATCATCAGTAAGCATACATTAATTGATATATTTAATATAACTTTGATTTCTAATTTTTAAGTATTTACATTTAGTTTGTTTTATCTTCACAGCATGTATAATTTCATATTTTAATCAATAATCAAAGACAAAACCTCCATAAGATACATAAGATCTGCAGAACATAAGTAAATGAAATGTTTTTTCATTGCATTAAGTCCTTTCATGTTGGAACTAGATATTTTTCAAAAGATATCTAGCTTCACTTAATTTCTTTTCAATAAAATTCATAATTGGAAGAAATTTAGTATATAAAAGATGTAGAAGAGATATTATATCAAATTAATTTCAATTAGCTGCTTCCTAGTCTCAAGTTAAGTTTAAAGACTAATTAAGCATTTTAATAGGTTGACCACCTCATTACACTCTTAATGCTTAGCTACCCAAAGTATTTCTACAGCTTCTCAAAGATTTTTCTAAGCAAAGGATCATATATAAAATTGAAATGAAGGAAATAAAAGGAATACAAATGAAATGAAGGAAGTTTACTCAGATTATAGAATGGAGATGTATAGAAAAGTATGGAACATTACTGCAAGCTTCGTGGTAGACAAGATTTATGTCTGTAATGACATAGTTTTTCAACTTATCTACCAATAGCTAGCAGGAACCTTTTTGGTGGAATCATTAAGATTGGGGTTAAAAACTCATTGCTTTCCGCTCTGAACAAGATTTCTTCAATTGGGTAAATCCATTAAGTTAAGCATAATAACCCTATGAATGATACATTATATAGAATTCATTAGTGACTAAAAGGAATCCTTGTACAGTCCTGACCAAGATTAACGCACCACCTCCCTAGCGATCCTAATGACTGGTTGTGCGTTAATTTTGGCCAGGTGTACACAAGTCATACTAGTCATGCTTTAGTGTTACATATAATCACAGCCTTGAGAAGGATGAGACAAAAACAAAAGGAATTAAAATTTCTCTCTATCCAGTACTATATTGGACAAATGAAGATGATACTTTCCATCAAGGTATGACAGCAGGATAAAGAATAATGTATATCATTCATTACAGTTGAGGTATGATTTTACTGAGCGAGCTATGGACGAGTGACTTCAAAAATTCATGTGAAGGTAACAATCTCCTAAATGCTATTAGAGGAAGATAAAGGATATAAGATACACCAAATGAAGGACAAATTATCAAGGAATTCCTATTCAGATCCTTTGCTGGAGGTAAATGAAAATTTGTATACACTTTTGAAAACTGTATTATACTGCAGAAATACAACATCAGTATTAAATCTATTCACCGTCATCATCATTAAAAAATCACTAGAAAAATATAACTACAAATAAGGGGCTTGTATGAACTGGAGAAACTCATAGGAAAATAAATGTTACTCATACCACAAATGTTTTGAGTTTGTCCTTGATATTGTCTAATTAATTCAACATGGGGAAAATGTAAAATACCCCAAGTACAGAGTCTAAGGACCAAAACCTTTGGAGGTGGTCACCCTAGTTAAGAGCAGAAATCAGTAACTAAGTAGAATAAGCAATTAGGTAGCTCCCTATACTCTCTCAATCCCTGCAGAAGTCTCAGCCTCTTCTTCAGCAAGAGACAACCTCCAGTCACTCGGAGGTACTTAATCATATGGAGTGGCAGTGGAGGGTTCACATCATCACCACCACCACCAGGCACACCCTGGTGGCCAGCAGCCGCCCGTCCCTTCACGCTCGCTCTTTGGACGCCTCTGTATCTGCAAACCGTCTCTTCTCAGCCTGACTGGTGGCGGAGGGACATCGGCGTAGATGCAACAACCGCAGTTCTCCCAGCCAACCCAACCCTCTCCCTGTCCCAGCAATACACCTGCCATTCCAGACCGAAAGCCCAATGCCCCAGCACAGCCAAACCCGTCACCAAACGCCTCCTCCCAACATGGCTCCGGTGGTACGCAAAACCACTTGCCCTCAACCTCGGCATCCCCATCCTCTGCTGCCAGAACATTCAGTCTGGATGATTTGCTTAAGCTGCCTCCCAGACGTAAGGCTTTGTCCTTCACCCTAAATTGCGCCTTCGGCCCTCCTCAGCTCTGTCTCTCTGTCTCTATCTCTCTGTCAACAATATCCCAGCTTTTGTTGCTTGAATGCTGGTTGCACACTGTCTTGGTTATATTCGTTGCATTTGCAACGTTTCCAGCTGGAGTTGTTTGCTGTTAAAATAAATAACCTGTATTATAAATGTATCTAGCCCAGTCAGACTAGTGTATTCATGTTAGATCGTGTATATTTAGAGGTTTCATGTTACATGATAAATTATAAACATAATAGCAGTAGCATAAAGTGAGACCTGATGAATGACACATAGATTACAATACTTAGGTAGTACTGTTGTATAATGTGTAAATTATAAACAGAATTGTTTAAATAGATGCTTTAATAGTAACTTGTGTATAGAGCTAGATGAAATTAAACACAAATAGCATGGAAATTAATTATGATAATTGTGGAGAACACATTAAGCACTCGTATACATGGTAGAAAGTATTGCTACGTATGTCAGGAATCTAAGCATTCTTGCAGTTACCCTTTAGTTTGATCAAGGACCATCCTTGACTTCTGTCAACTCAACCAAATTAAATGATTAATAGTGCTACATATAAAACACATGCATAATTTACTTAAAAAACCTTCTACTATTGTATAATTTACCTTTATATTACTGGCGTCCAGACTGCAAAAGCAATTTTTGTTGATACATTAGGTTATGCAAATTTCCTCTTCGACACTCTTTGAACTAGAAAATATTCGGTAACAGAAAGGAACATGTTGAACTATAATTTATAAGAGGTTAAAATTGTAGTCATGGAATCATTTCATTCCATAAATTACTTAGTTGTTTTTTTTTCAAGGGAGTCAAGCATTAGTTCTTATTCTTCAGTCAGTTCAAATTTTCGCAATGATCAACTCTGAAACTCATATGTTGCATTTCACTGATAAAGTTCACTCTGTTCCACAATCTGTCTCAATGAGGACTTCAACCCACTTTAATTAGACCTGTAGCTTTAATTTCTTGAGGTGCTTCTAACAGAAGAGAAGCAAATATTTAAATAAGATATTGAATTAAAGGAATGATAGGGCAATGTTCAATGAGGGCACCTTTTCATCTCAAATCTGTTATTTCAGGATCTCCTTCAAGCCGTAAGAAGTGTAACAACTCCAGTCCCACGCAAAAGCATTCCATCACTCCATCGGGTCCAGCTGCGGCTACTGCTACTGCCATGGCAGAAGATGAGAAGAAAAAGATTCTGCAGAGTCTCGTGACACCAGCTCACAAGCCAATTCTCAGCAATGCTCCAAGACTGTCAATTACTTCTCTAGCACCTTCGGAGACTTTAGTGTTGGGGGAATGCCCTCCATCCTCTGGAGATACACCTTCTAATGTGTCAGGGACCAAGTTTATGGGAGAAGTAGTGGTAGCTGGGACTTCCGTTGAAGAAGTCGTCTTGGAGGAACCACTCCCTGAACCACCTCTAATGCCTCCAGTACCTATTACAGCCTCCAGGCTTGATAAAAAGGTAAGTCTTAGAGCCTATATTTCATCACCAAGATTAAAGAAATTTCAAAATTCTTTAGATTCAGGGACATAATAGAGGCAGGTTCAGTGTGGGACATGCCCCAACGCGCTCCATATAATTTTATCCAGCATCACAGTCCACTCACCAGTATGCTGTTTGTATGCATAAAAATCTTACATCCTCAATTAGAGAGACTTTTAATTTAGTTATTCATTGTTTTAAAAATACCTTGTACTTTCCACTCAAATGTATCATATAGTGGCGGGCAATCAGATTAAGTTGGATGAGTTCCATGACTTAACAATTTTGTTTATCATTTACATATTTGAGATTGGACAACCTTCAAACTGTCAAGATAACCCAACTAAATTTAGAAACAAGTAGAATTAGGATTTATTTCAAAACAATTACAATTAAAGAATTGTTTTGGAAGTAAGGATAGAAGCAACATGGAAATTTTTATTGATTTTTTGAAAATATTTATGCATTCTAAAAAATATTTTATCATATATATCTATATTAATTGTTGAACAATCCTTCCTCAAACTACTTTTATAAAAAATGAAAATTCAACACTTAAACTTACGAATCGAAAATATATGCCTTGTCCCTCTGATCATTGTCACCTCTTTTCCATTGTCCTCTCCATATGAAATTAATTATGTATTCTGTAAGTTCAAATGAGTTAAATCTACCTCTGTCATCACTATTAACTATAAACTGCCTATAATTTTTCATAATTAAATTACTTAACAAATTCAAAAATTTTTGTATAAAAAGTAACATGAATAGAAGAATAAAAAGCAAGGTAAAACGTAATCACCAAAGAATAAACAGTAATTTTATTTTTTTAATTATGTTCCAACCTACAGAACTGTGTAATTTTTTCTTGCAGTACAATAGTTAATAATCACTCCTGCGAGTATATGTTGAGTATCTCTTACCCAAATTGATTGGTTTTGTTTTTTTTATGTTTGGAAAACGTGATGCAGTAGAGTTGAAGAAAATTGATAAATTTACAAATGTTGAAATTTTATTTTATAAGAATAAAAATGTAGCTAACAAAAAATGCAGAAGTTCATATATATTTTTATCTAGTGAAAGATCATCAAGTGAGCTTCATCTGAGAAGACTTTGCTACATTCATAGAACATATATGATAGCTTAAATAAACTATTTCTGTTCTTTAATTTCTTCATTACCATTGATATATATTTAAACATTCATCTTTTATTTTATCCTTTTTGTTGTTAGTTTTATTTTTTTTAATTATGCCACTCAGATTATGAGATATTAGCATGATAGAATTTAAAATTCTCAACTTGTTGTGCATAAAAATTTCCAATGCCTAGAAAATTTTACAACCAATCACATGTAGCTCCCCTTCAGACAGGTTGATCAGCTATTAATGTTATTCTAGCTATATGGCGTAGGTTAGGCTGAGAACTACACTGTAATATTTGTAAATAGTTTTAACAAAACTAATTTGGTTAGTAATTAACCACATTCCTTCTCATTAATTTCAAAGGTTTTATTTAAATTCAACATTTTCTTTCTCCCATAGGTCACTTTTGCCCGTCTCCTCAGCCATGTCTCTGCTGAAATGGGTTCCTCCTCTGCCTCAGGAATTGGTAGCGAGGCTGCACCAGCACCTAAACCACAAGAGAACCCAATCCCCACAACAGAATCGCAGCCTAACCCACACCTCCCAAGTCCCGCTTCCGATGAGTCCTCATCAGTTTCATCATCTACCTCCTCTTCATCATACCATGCAATGGCATCCTCCGGAATGTAACCAGCCTCCAGCAGAAAGTCTTCCTGCACCAAGATCCAAGTCCCAGTGGTCGATGCCCTCGGTATATCTTCCACCAGAGGTCCCTCAATCCTTTTGGAACCTCCTTCTTCGAGCATGTGCAACATGGACTTCCCTCCATTATCACCAATCCAGGAGATGCCCTCCCCCTATCCCTCCCCTACCAAAGTGGGGATGCAGTCCAAGGAAGAGAGAAAGACAGAGGTGAGGAAGATGAAAAGGTAAGAGGACACAGGGGACACAGATGATGTTGAGTAAGAGGATGAAGAACATGCTAGGGTGTGCGTGACACAGAGTCCAGAAGAAGAAGGAGGCGGAGGAGATGGCAGTGGTGAGGAAGATGAAGGGGAGGAGGAGGATGATGAAGCAGAAGATGAGGATGGTGAAGATGAATATGATGATGACGATGATGATGACGAGACTGAAGATGATGAGGAGGATGAGGAAGATGAGGAGGAGCAAGAAGGTAAGGCTGAAGAGGACCACATCCACCACAAACAGAGGACATTCTCAATAGACGCAGCAGCATTGGAAGCCACCGATGAGGATATAGTATATGAAGGGCTTGAAAAGGACTCCCCTACTGGAGCGGATACAATGTCTGAAACCACCAGTGCTAGTGCAGAAAAGTGTTCCGTTCCAAAACTAGTTCCCCTACTTTCACTTCCCACGCAACCCATAGTGATACCCACAATAACTATTCAGCAACCATCTCCAACAAAGGCTATGACGCCGAACAACAGGCAGCACATGATGCTACCCATAGGTTCTCCCCCTCCCAGAAGAAGACTTTCAGAACACCACCCATATCCTCCGCCTATATTTTTCCATCCTCCTTTATCACCTCAAGTGTCCCAGCCCAGCAATAAACGCCTACTACTCCATGGTCCAGATAAGCCAACTTCTCTAGATCTGCCAATGTACCCACTTATCATCACAGTCACTGCCACCATGAGTGAATCGGACGAGACGGAAGACGGGTGTGCGGGTAGTAATGTAGGAAGGTGTGACAATTCTTCCTTCCGGACATCCGGTTCGGGGACTATTGGTCAAAGTAGGAGGAGACTAGGGGAGGACAATTCTAAATGTGGGGGTCAGCCTGGGATGACCTACCTATCCCCTTTCTACGTTTGTTCCAGGGGAGAACGTACTGCTTCGGAATCCAACCTGAGTTCCTCTGGTTATTCATCTATGGCCAGTCCTGGACCTTCCAGAGCTGGGTCTAACAATCTGCTGTGTCCTTCGGATGTTATGGACGCAGAAGATCCCCACCAGCACCTGGGAGGTCATCCCCATCACGGCCCCCATTTGCTACTTCCACATCATCGTACCGGACAATTGCTTCATCCCCATCACAATTCCAGGGGTTCCTCTTCAACTTTGCTTCATCCCTCAGACCAGCACCATCACCAGCATCTCCTCAACGTTCTGCAAGCTGCACCCAATTCCCTCACTTGTTCTGAAAACGATGCAGGAACCCTTCACCTTTCAGTGCCTCCGGCGTACTCTTGGACAAGAAGGCCTTCACCACTTTTGCAGACTGCCAACATGGAGGACACCACTGCAGAGAGACCACCAGAAAGCCTACCAATTTCTAAATCTATTGCCTTGCGACAACCTCAAGCGTCTGGTGGTGAGGAAGGAAGTGCTGAATTCGAGAAGAGTTCGGCAGATGAGGAAGAGGAGAGGAAGGGAGAGGAGGTCGGAGAGGGGAAGGTTTGGAGGAGGAGAAAAGGAGAAACTCAAGTACAACACCTGATTCAAATAACGAGGGAATCAGTAGGAACATTGCTTACATTGAAAAATATTTCAGACATCACAAGAGAAAACGATGGAAATCATTTCCAATATTTACAAAACTTCCTCTATTCTGAATTAAGATTGTAAACTTCTTTTCATACTAATTTTCAAATTCTGTTGTTACCAGGTTCCTTCCTAATTTTTAAATCCTATACATCAAATTTGAATATCAATAATAGTGAAAAAAACTTAGCTGATAAAAAAATGCATGCTTGGTTTTTAAAAGTGCTTCAATAGCTCAAGTCATTTTGCACATGGACTTCCAATGGGAATCAAACCCGGAACAGCTTTCACCAAAGCCAAAAGCATTGCCCTCTTGGCCATCCAAGATCCTGATAAGAACTAATTAAAAGTTTTTGTATTAGCCAATGATCAAATAAAAATTCTTAGTCGAAGGCTTCTTCAGTACATACTTGGGGAGCTGAAATAGTTCACAAAATCTGGCTATATATCATCTGAGTTAATACTTATCTAAAATTAGAACCAAGCGATATTGTAAAGCAGCATAATTGTAAATTATGGTGAAAATTCTTGGAGAATTCATGCTCAGGATGGAGAGGCGCAACAACTGCTTTCTGCAATCAACAATTATAGTCCCACCCTTATTAACAATTAGCATCTTCTGGGAGTTCTTTCTATGCCCTACATGTTTCCAGTTTCAGTTACTTGTAAATAAATGTAGACTCTCATTCATGAAATGTCATGGGTGGAGACATGGAAGCTTCAAGTATTCAAGCAAAACAATACTAAGGAGGTCGAAATTTCATTAAAAAAATGTATGCAGGGACTTTCTTTGCAGGCAAGTGCCCCTCTACCTTGCTTATCATCTCCACCCATGGTGGAGTCATTTTGCATGGCCACCATGGCTTGGTGCCACCAACATTCATTCTATCGCACATCGTTGGCAGAAAAAATGAATGTTTTAGTCAACTTGTTCTAGATACTATCCTTCTGATCTTTTTTCTGTTGTCTGAATGACCTATATAATGGAGAGGACGCATAACATTGGCTTCATCCTACAATAACGTACTTTCTGTGGCCTACAATTAATATATCCGAATATTTTTCACTGTGGTAAATTAGTTCAATCAGTTTATCAATATAAGTTGAAAAATAAACAATTCCTCCTCTTAGAGAGTGGTTCATATTGTCTAACTAGTTACCAACAACTTGATTATCCTTTCATATTTAAACAAAACAGCATTCGATCGGTTACTAAAATACCTCCCACATACCGGAAGATATGGGCTCAAGTTCCAGAGTTGTCAGCCTTCTTTTCATTTCTGTTATTCCTTGGAAAATATCCTAGTTGTGAGCCAATGAGTGCAAAGTAATCCTTCACCCTTTATCTCATGTAGTTTTCTATCATCTAATTTTTTATTTATTGGATCCTGTTACAATATATTTGGGTAAATTTATCTATAACGCAGCAGACAAAAACATTTTTTTCTGCAGGGTCAAGAAAGGAGATATGTAGTATATTAATACAGAATTTCCTGCCAGAAGAGAATTACAAGGCTGACTATTCTGATTTCCTTCATTTTCTATTGCTTTCAAAGCAAATGAGTGGTTTATATGAGGAATCACATATCATTTTTTTATTGTTCCCTTACTACAAAATAGTTTATTTGAGAATGAAGGAGGTTTTGTCATCTGTACCTTGGGAATATTGTAACTCTATCTGTAAAGTATTCAGCCCAGAGGCCGGTTGGTGTCTCACCCTCTCTGACATAAGCTACTAAGAGTGTGCGGAGAGGAATGAAGTTTATTAGGTAGGATGAGGAGTGAGGCAGTTTGCCCTTGCTCTCCTTTCTAAGCCAGAATGTTATAAGTGAAATATGTCCTTGGAAGTGAAGCAAAATGACTCTACGAGTAACACTTTTCTTGTCAGTCCATAAGGAGAGACCTTCATCAGTGCAGGTATGCACCCTTACGTTGGAAGCTTTCATTTCATCACACCCATGATCAAGACTGTGGCAAAAGTAAATGAAAGATACATTTTTACTTTCTCCCTATACATAGTATAGAGAAAGTATTGTATTCGCAAAAAAATTCGACCTCCAGATTTCGACGGAAATAGATGTTTTGGGGCCCATAGAGCATGTTTTAGCTATTTTCCCGAACATGTCTGTCTGTGTGTCTGTCTGTCTGTCTGTGGTTAAAAAGTTTGTGGGCGCCCTATCTTAAAAAGTAATTATCACAACATTTTCAAAATTTATATTTAGAATTTTCCTAACAATGCCAAAAGTTGATTAGTTTTTGGTGAATATCGCTGAACCGGAAGTTGCGGTTTATCCGGAACAAAATTTTGTTTCTTAAATATCTCTGTAAGAAGGCAATATAGGTATATACATTTACATACAAAAGATATAGATAATGTATTTTACTACAACTTTTGTATAATACATTTTTTCGTAACACTGATTGTTTAGGAGTTATTCCCCAATAATGGTTAACTGGAAGTTGTTGTTAATCCAGAAATGGAAGTTTTTCATACATATCTCTGTCGAAATGCAATTTAGGTATATTTAATTATGTACCAAAGTTAAAGATAATGTTTTTTACTACAAAGCTTGTATGAAACATTTTCCTGTAACACTCATTGTTTTGGAGTTATTTATATATTGCTGGCATAGGCTTCTGTTTTCAATAAAGACGGAGAAAGTCATCTGTTGGCCACATCAGATTTTTCTCTATACTGTACCAAATGACAAATGAATATATTCCATTCCTCAGAATATGGTAGCAGAAAGGAATACATATTGTAAGATTAAGTATCTTCAATAGTAATAATAATAACAGCATAAAATAAAATGTCACGCATATAGAGAAAGATGCTAATCCAATTTTCCATTTAATTTTTTATCGTAATAACCAAAACATCTGGTGAAAACTTTCATTATAGCTTTTGTTTTAATGTCAGGTGTTTCATTTTATTATTCATGCTAAAACATCAGGTCACATGCTCGAAATGAAATATATTATATTTTTTATTATTTTATTTACACAAGTATTTATTTATATTGATTACATTATTTGTTCTATACAAAAGCTAATGCCTGCCCATAGTAAGCAGCTTAGGGTGCAAATATGAAGATGTTTTATTATTATAATATCCACAGCAGAGTAACAAAATTATGTAATGATGATTATCATAAAATTTTTAAGGTATTTAATCTACTCCCAGCAGATATGCAGGAAATTTCTGACTTCAACTTATTTGAATATAAATTGAAACATGTCTTAATTTATAAGTCTCTTTATTCAATTGAGGAGTATCTATCCTATGTAAAGATAGATAATTATTGAATACTATTTTTTGTTATTCTATCCTGTAGACTTTTAGTGTAATTTTTTACCATGCCCTGCATTATTTTGTTCTTTGACGAAACTATGCATTTTGTAATGTCTACAGTGAAATATATATCTTATCTTATTTAGAAGAAGGTTAATGACGTGTTGATTTCATTCTCTAGGAACAGAAGGAGAAACTGGTAAAGCTGCAAATTCAACTCAAAAGACTCTTCAGCTTCCATCAATTGTGGTTGGAGGTGCATCCCCACCCCCAGCTGAGCCAGAAGCCAATTCATCGTCTCAGTCCAGTCAGTTCAAGAAGTGAAAGCCCATTGAGTCTCACTGCCTTCTTCATCTCCATTTGGACATAACTCTTCTCCAAGACCCTTCTCTTCTTTGGCAAAGCTCCTCCTCTGCCACTGACTCCGATGCACTGTATGACTGTCCAAGCTCAGAGGCAAGTCAAAATATTTTTCTGAAATTCAGCCACATATATTGGCATTGATGCAATTTTATGCTAAGTTTTGTGTATTAGCTGTATACAAAACATTTTTTACAGAAAATGATGAATTTAGTACTGAAAATGAGTTAATGTTATGCTTATTTACATCCATCTGCAAACGTTATAATTTGATGTATATTTATTGATACCACTTGAAATATTTCCTCAATGTTGTGAGATTTGTTCTTTTTATGGCATCTGCTATGGATATTCTGCACATCATGAAATACATAGAAAGTTCCAATCTGATCATGATTTTAACCTAGAGTTATGAATACTCCTTGCAAACTATCGTTTAATACATTATTACGATAGATAGCACGACTACCCTCTCTGTCCCGGGAGGCCTCGCCAGTAATCGTGAAATGCAAGTGAAGGCAGTCGCGGGTAATTTGCAATATCACAGCATTCTCGAGCGTTTTCCGGAAATAACCAGGCCAGCGGGAACCCATAAGGATCCTGCTCATTCCACAGTTCATTACATCAAGACGACGCCTGGCCCTCCTGTGTTTTGTCGACCGCGTAGATTGGCTCCGGATAAACTTTTAATTGCAAAGAAACAGTTCGAGTTAATGATTCGCCTTGGGACCGCCCGCCGATCCGACAGCTGCTTGTCGTCGGCCCTTCACCTCGGCCTTGTCCCGAAGAAAGGAGATGAGTGGCGCCCCTGTGGAGACTACCGAGCGTTGAACTCTCGGACGGTACCGGATAAATATCCCGTGCCGAACATGCAAGATTTTGCTCAGAACCTTGCAGGTAAGAGAATATTCTCTAAAATAGATCTTGTGAGGGCCTATAACCAAATCCCCGTGCATCCCGACGACGTGTGTAAGACTGCAATTATAACGCCGTTCGGCTTATTTGAATTCCCATTTATTTCGTTCGGCCTTCAAAATGCAGCGCAAACATTTCAACGTTTTATTGACGAAGTGCTACACGGGCTATATTTTTGTTATGCATATGACATTATGACATTCTTGTTGTGTCGGCGAATGAAGAAGAACATTCGATACAGTTAGAAAAACTATTCTCCCGTTTAAGTGAATATGGTGTGCTTGTCAATCCTTCGAAGTGCGTTTTCGGTGTCAGTGAAGTGGAATTTTTAGGGTGTAAAGTCACGGAGCACGGCACTCAGCCGCTCGATGAGAAAGTGCGTGCAATATTAGACTATCAAGTGCCAAAGACAGCAAAGTCCCTTCGTAGGTTTTTGGGGATGATAAACTTTTACAGACGATTTATTCCCAAAACCGCCGAATTGCAAGCCCCACTGAACGATTTACTGAAGGGCAATGTGAAGGGTGATGATGAATTAATGTGGACTTCGGAAGCGATGAAAGCTTTCGACACTTGTAAATATTCCTTGTCGAATTCTGCGCTTTTGTCTCATCCTAATCCTTCCTATGATTTAGCACTTTTTTCAGACGCTTCCGATAGCAGCTTAGGAGCCGCATTGCAGCAGCGGCCCGATGGTGAATGGCAGCCGTTGGGTTTCTACACCCAAAAGTTGAGCCCAGCAGAGAAAATGTACAGCGCTTATGATCGTGAGCTGTTGGCGATTTACCGGTCCATCCGCCATTTCAAACACATGCTGGAAGGGCGCGCTTTCACCATATTTACGGACCAGAAGCCTCTAGTGTTCGCTTTTCATCAAAAACCCGAAAAGTGTTCCCCTAGTCAATTCCGATATTTAGATCTCATTGGGCAGTTTTCAACCGACATTGGTCATGTGGTTGGAGCAGATAACGTTGTTGCGGACGCACTATCTCGCGTGGAAGCTGTTAACCAAGGGATGGATATGGAGACATTGGCTACCGCCCAATGGGAGGATGTGGAATTAAAAGCGCTGTTAGATTCAGGTTCGTCACTCGACCTGCGAGAGGTCACAATCCCAGGCTCACCCAATAGCCTGTATTGTGATTTCTCCACCAAACCAGCGAGACCTTTTGTGCCGGCACCTTGCCGTCACCAGGTATTTGCCTCTCTGCATTCTCTCGCACATCCTGGTGCAAAAGCATCGGCAAGACTCGTGGCAACCCGCTATGTTTGGTTCGACATGCAGAGGGATTGCTGCAAGTGGACACAAGAATGCATCCCGTGCCAGAGGGTGAAAGTTGCACCATCACACGTTCGCACCACTTGGCAATTTCGCAACCGCCACCTCGAGATTCGACCACGTCGACCATTCGCTTATCATCCCCCATCCAACGGCCTAGTTGAACGTTTTCATCGCCAGTTGAAGGCTGCTATAATGTGCCATGAGGATGACAGTTGGCTGGACGCATTGCCGATTGTCCTTCTGGGAATTAGAGCGGCATGGAAGGAGGATGTCAAAGGGACCGCGGCAGAGATGGTATAAGGGTAACCCATCTGCCTGCCCGGCAAATTCCTCACATCAACAGACGCCGCAGACTCAACTACCTTTGCGTCTGAATTAAGAGAACGCATGCAGCACCTGCGGTCAGGAGCAACTGCCAACCATGCGCGGATTAAGGTTTTCGTTAACAAAGATCTAATGACTTCCACGCATGTGTCCCTCCGGAACGATGCAGTGAGGCGGCCATTACAACCTCCCTACGATGGACCATACAAGGTCATCAGCAGAAGGGAGAAAACTTTCCTCATCCTATGCAAGGGCAGGGAAGTTAGAGTTTCGGTTGATAGGCTAAAACCCGCCTATTTCTTCACCGATGAGCAACGACCGGAGTCCACAGAAAACGAAAGGCAGACGAGAATAGGAAGATCTGTCCGTTTTCTGGAACATCTCCGGGATTTTCAGTTGTTTTGATTATTATATACTAACAGTTTTTCTTTTTTATCTTTTTAGTATTGTTTCATGTTTTATCGAGAGCAACCCACTGGCAGGGGGGTGCTGTGGCGACCGGTGCAGACAGCATGCACCCAGTGCCATATTGTAGCGGCCGACGATGGGCATTTGTTTTTGGAGAGCTCCGTGCCCAACGCGCTTGAGATGCTCTCACTCCCATCGCGGCCTCCGCCTAGCTAACATTGAAATTCTCTCAGTTTGTAACCGTTACGGCCACACGCGCCATTTTGTCTTGTATATTCACAGCCAAGTTTAAGAAAAGGCATATTCTTTCGGCGCAACGCAGTCCTAGTGTGTTTCTTTTAGAAAACATTTATTTACGTGCGACCCACTTCCCAAACATGTATCCTTTCCTCTCTTTCTATGTATCCTAAATTAATGTTATTATTTAGTCTATACTGTACTGTGATTGGCAAGCACACCTGGCAGGGCAGTGGCCTCCTTTTTGTCTGCCCATCTTCTAAACCATGGGTCTCCAAACTACGGCCCTCAGGCAAAATGCGGCCTGCAAGGCCCTCTCCTCTGGTCCTTTGAGACCTTTTTTATCTACAGAAATGAATCACTGAAATTTAAGTGTATCCTGCCAAGAACAGCCACCGCTTACATGGACATAATGTTTTTAACCATATTAAAACAAAAATTATTATGAAGGATCTGGTGCTTTCCCGGTGCAGGTGCTGTAGGAAGTTTTCTCGGGTTTCCAACCGGGTTAAAGACAGGAACGGGTCCGATGTTTCGACTATTATCTCCATAGTCATCTTCAGGGATGAAGTGCCGAGTAATGGAAGAGGTCCGGTATATATAGGGGGGACTGAAGTCCCTTTCACTTTTTTCATTGGCCGCGGCGGTGGTCTGCTCCTATTGGCTGGCGGCTCACTGCGATTTTGCGG
Organism: Sympetrum striolatum; assembly: GCA_947579665.1. Lineage (NCBI taxonomy): Eukaryota > Metazoa > Arthropoda > Insecta > Odonata > Libellulidae > Sympetrum > Sympetrum striolatum. The sequence continues at coordinate 91,411,799 of OX388346.1, forward strand.
AGAATTGGTTTCCAAGTCTTGTGGAGGGGGATACTGTAAACTCCCAGTGTTCTGAGGTGTAGTTTATCCTATTCCTCCAGAAACCTGTAAGCAGCTCATCCCTCAAGCTGCTTTTCCCCCAAGAATATACGGCTTGCCAAAAATCCACAAAAACGGAATTCCGCTGCGACCAATTGTAAGTGGAATTAACACTCCCACTTATCCCACAGAACACCGGGAGTTTACAGTATCCCATGTGAGTGCAGAGCCATATATATTGGTGAAACAGCCAGGACCATTGAGACGCGGATTATGGAGCATGACCGCCACATCAGATTAAAACAGCCCGAGAAATCGGCAGTCGCTGAGCATTGTCTGGAGCGAAAACATCAAATAAACTGGCAAAGCCCCACGTTTTTGGGACCGACTGATTAAAGAATCAATCGAAATTGAACTCAATGAAAATAATATCAATAGAGATGGAGGATACCCCCTCCACAAGACTTGGAAACCAATTCTCCGCAAAATCGCAGTGAGCCACCAGCCAATAGGAGCAGACCACCTCCGCGGCCAATGAAACAAGCGAAAGGGACTTCAGTCCCCCCTATATATACCGGACCTCTTCTATTACTCGGCACTTCATCCCTGAAGATGACTATGGAGATAATAGTCGAAACGTCGGACCCGTTCCTGTCTTTAACCCGGTTGGAAACCTGAGAAAACTTCCTACAAAAATTATTATGTTTAATAATATTAAATCAATAACTAACAACAACATCTACATTTTGATTCTTTTTTATTTGGACCTCGAGTGTGTAGTTGGCCCCCAAAATGCTGTTTGATAGTTAATGCTTGGGCTGAAATGTGTGGAGACCCCCATTTTAAACAATTGTATGAATAATAGAAAACTTTTAAATTATATGAAACATCAATAGATTCTTACAATTGTCACAAAATACTTGCTAGACTTTCTAAGCAATGATTTGGGAAACAGTAAAACTAACAATTTAACTAAGTTTCTATTTTCTCTCTCATTTTAAGACATAGACAAGAAGTCTAGATCTTGTAAGTGTTTGATGGATTTCTTTGATGCTTATTTTCAAGCATTTAATACTGGGGTTTATGCATAATTTAGAATAGTGTGATGATTGTCATTGAAAAAGATTGCAATGACTGACACAATGACAAAAATATTTTTACTTCAAATATTGTTTATGTATGGAGAGTACCAGCAGGAGAAAGTAGCATGATACTTCAGCTCATGGACTGGGATGATGTCTTGTTCTTTCAACAACTTCATCAAAAGAAAGAATTGAAAATAATATTGGAATTGTTCCCTCAATCATTGTCATCTGCCAAACATCTCTCAGTTGAATCGGTACTGGTAGTGGTGGTAGGGTTTATGGTGGCCTGGTTAGTTTCAGGAATTCGTTGTACGTAGCTTATTTATCAATACATGGCCACAATTTCTCAAGGAACACTTAAGGAGATGGATCAGTAAACCATTTTATGAGGACAAAGCTAGCATACACATCTTAAAATGTTATTATGCTGCTATAATTATGTGATAAAAATGTTCAAATATGAGATTAATAAATACCTGTCAAGATGAAAGATATCAAAAATAAAATACTTATATCTGGACAAGTATTTGGTATACATATTCACAACACAATTCGCCACAATGGGTTGGGTACTTTTCTGTGAAATATTGCACAAGCCGAAGTATATTTTTATATCAAATCACGACATTGCTAAAACATTTTCCAAATAACTCCTACGCTAAGTCGAATCATTACGATGATAACCATTATATAAAAAAAAACAAACCATGATGTGCTTATTGATCTTCATTTGTAAAAAGAAAACATCAAAATAAATATTAAATTTTTGTAAAGTATAACTACAGGTGAAGAAATTAGTACAATTTGCGAAAAATAAATATATGTCAAATTTATTTTAAAGATGTGAGAATGGTTGGTAAAGTTCTGGAATAGGTGTACAGTACATCAAAAGCATATTTCCTTATGTATTTAGATGAGTGGAAGTTAATTAATGTAGATTCCTCCATACTCATCATCAGCTGTGAACCTTACCTTCAGTTTATCTAATCTTTGTGTTAGGTTTTATCCTAGACTGTTAAGAGCTTTTCCTTTTGTGAGAGCAGTAGTACTGTCTGTGTTTAACAGGAGATTGTTTATTACAAGGAAGATGGTTTACATATATATAATCATGGTTCAGTAACAGATCCCTGAAAAATTCCTGTCGTTAAAGTTTTCGAGCCAGATGTGGAGATTTGTTTTTGATAGTTAATTACTGTTTTTTGTTCCTACCAGATGTATAAGATATATACCAATGTATTATTACTGGTTTTACCATAATGATTCAATTTGTGAACTAGAGTCTCATCAATGACACAATCATTAATACTTCTGAAATATCACACACAGTCCCGGAGTTGTGTTAGATTGATCTAAGGTATGTGAAATCTATCGTTTATTTTATCTGTTAAAGCAGTCAATATGGAATGTTCCTTTTGACATATACGCCATCATGGGCGTCGCCAGATGGGGGCAGGGGGGGGCAGCTGCCCCCCCATGGAGACCCATTCGTATTTTGGTTCAGGATGTGTTGTAGAAACAATTTTTAGGCATGAGCGTATTTGAAAAGAATTTAGACCCAAAACTAAGTCAAGTGTTGGTACGTGTAAACACCAGTGATGGGAAAAGTACTTCCTCGTAGGAAATTCATTTATACCTCCAGCGCAGCACAAATATTTCAACAATACTTTGCAGCAGAGTCAACAGCCATCCCTCCTTTCCTTCGCCCCTTCCTTCCCAAAAGAAGAAAAGTTTTGTTTCAGGGTGAACAATGTAGTTAGAACTGCCTCTCGATGCGATCAGAGCTTGAGGTTATGCGATTATGTCCTCTCTCTCAAACTTCCTTGAGTAACGTCCGACAATCGCCCGCAGAAGATATAGGATTCAGTTTTTTTTCGTTTTCCCTTCAAAATGGACATAAGAAAGTTTTGCGGTGAGTATTTTGCAAAAAGGCCCAAGCAGGGGCGCAGCGAGGGGGGGAAGTTTAGGGATTCAACCCCCCCCCAAGAGTCAAGTCCGATGACTAGCTCTGTGCTTTTTTCTGCCGGAGAGTACAAAACCCCAATCATTGGCATGATAAATTCAGCGAAAGCTTTGCATGCCAGTAAAAATGGCTCCGAGTACAGCTAAGTTGATGTTTTCGGTTGCAGAGCAGGCCTAGAGCCGACATCGATATCAATGGGATGCTACGAGTGTTTCGCACACAACGTTCAACACATGCACTTCTTAACCATATCCTTTTGTTAGATGACTCACACCATAAGATAAGATTCCCATGAGAAGAATTACGTTTGAGAGACAAACAGGTTGATAAAATGCTCAGTTAGATCTGTTGCATGTGACTGTTTTTAGGGTGTGAATGAAAAGCTTGGCTCGTGAATAGTGCATTTGAGAAATTCACAGGGAGTTCGAAGGAGAGTTTAGTTTGGATTTCATAAGATACAGATGTACATCCAAAAATGTTTTCACAGTCCGCTAATAGCTCGAGGCCTCTATCAGGAAAACGTAAGTTAATGTCTATGTAGTTTTTTGTAAAATGACCATTATTAGTTGCACAAATTAGGATTGTATTATTTTAGGGCTGTTATTGGAGGGCACATCTCAAGATGAGTTTAGCGACAATTCCAAAGGAACTGGTTCCTTTGTTAAGCATTCTGGACGATTAAAAGTCTGTACAGTAGACTCTTCATTACTCGGGATGATATAAAATATACTGATCCTTATTTTATAATTACCCATTAATTTGCTGTATAGTTACGAAAATAATTCAATAACCAGGTTTCCGTAGAAATTTGTAAAAGTATTGGAGCAATACTGTACAATATCAGTGAAAATTAATTTTCAATGATATTATTAATAATATACCATTTTGGAAGCAAATCAGTCAGCTGAAAGATATAGTGCGCGTAAGTTACGCACATATTTATCGGAACTGTGACTTGATGACTTGAAATAAATTTGAGAAACAGTTAAAACTGTGACTTTAATTCTTCAGCTTCCTTTTCGATGCAGCCATTTTTTTCTCTTGTGATAGAATCCCACGAATCTCATATCTGGTTATGCAATGCCCATTCAAAATTTCAATTCGTGGAAACTTTTGTTTTCTTTGAACACTCAGTGCGTAAGACTGGGTTTTGTATCATCTCTCTGCTGGTTAAACCACCTATTAATTAGTCTAAATAATTGTAAGTTGAAGTCTTCATTTTTTCCACCATCAAGTTATATACCTTGGTATATAACTTGATTTCTGCAAATTCAATTATAATATCAACTATAATCAAGAGTCTACAGAATATTTTAATGCAGCCAAATTTTTACTCTCCGGTATGTGACGCATTCAATTGAAAACTTGGCTAATACATAAATTACGAAATCAGGCTTAATTGTAAGACTACCAGAAAATTTCATCTGATATAAATGATTTTTTGTTTCTTAGAAGAGGAGGAAGAGAATTTTAAAAGCAACGGATGAAGTCATTCCTAAGAAAGCTGCTGATGATATAGTCTAATAACGATAGATGTTCAAATAAGGATGGGTGCACCAATGTGATGATTTATTGAGACGTTTTATATCGCTTGTCAAATAACCGTAACTATTTTTTCCTTTTCACGCTTGGGAACCTCTTGGAAGAAATAACTCTCAAAGACTCGGGAAGTATATATCTACAGCATCAAAATACTTAAGCATCGAAAAAAATTAATTTTTAATAGAAATCGGACGTAACCAAACTAGAAATCCAAACAAAACTTATGATAAGTTTCCAATAGTTTGCTTATGTAAACTACTATCTTGTGTAATGAGTTGGCCATATAAGCGTTAAACTCCTTTAGTTTTCAATACATTAAGTTTATGGAAGATTTGACATATTTGTTGTAAGAAGCGGGCATGAATAAACTAGCCCCTGTAAGTTAGGCATTTTTCATTTTATATGGCAGCTTGCCCCCCCCTAGCCCAGTGGCTGGCGACGCCCTTGTACGCCATTGTTATTTGGGATGAGTTGATTGGCTTCAATGTAATTAGAGAAGCATTTATTAGCAGCAACTCAAATAATTTAGAGAAATTTGATATCAGTAATTTTGGGCAGTAATTATTTAGTACATTGCTTGTCACACTTTTGCCTAAAGGTTTTATGATGCCATAATTGAGGTTTTTTTGGAGAAACACCACTTTGAAATTATTGATTAACTAATGTAGACGGTGGATCTTTTAAGTAATCTTCAAAATCTCTGATTTAGTAGTGATGGTATTTCATCCCATCTGCATGATCTTCTGGTATTTTCTGTGGTAATAAAATATTAAACCTCAGGTTTTGTCTCAGGATATGATAAACTCTCATGCTACTGCAACATTTCCATGAATTGAGTTTAAGTTACCTCTTTGCCAATGTTTGTAAGCTAGTTGCTGAAACATCCCATTAATGTTCTTTGATCATCTATTATACTTCCATTTAAGAAGACCACTTACACATATTTTTGCTGTATGGGTAACTGATCTTTTGCTGCTAGCCTTTAGGCATAGCTTCTATTATTAGAATTTTGAATGTATTTTGACTTAAGCTATCTGTTTAGATTTTGTCATTGCTTTACTTGATATTTTCTTGCATTTCTTATTTAATCAGAAAGACATTTCCAAAGTGTTTTGATTCCATATGTTAAAGTCTCTTTATTTGCTGTATGTAATTATACTAGGTTTAAAACGATTTATGTGAAAAGATTTGTTTTTACTTTTATTTTGGCCACAAAGAAATACAATAATTGAAGATGTCTGATGATGAAACATATTTATAATTTTCATCAATACATTTAATATTGTCAAGTGGCCATTCTTCATTCATTACTAGGTCAACAGACTTCAACCTATTCTCTAGGCTTAAATTATGTTACAGAATATTACTTCACTTATTTATATTCTGTTTATGCAGATGTCATTGGAAGTTATATGAATATGCTCAGATTGTCCTAGATCCACAAACAAAGGCTCCTTTGTTCCATATGACATGTTAGTTGATATATTGTCAATGCATGTTGTCGTTTTACCAGTTACTCTTGTTGGTTCATTGAAATTTATGATTTAACCATGGGACTCAGCTAAACAACAGGAATTCCTTGAGACAGGTTTATAGACATGATATTTTCAGCGAGCCTTTTCTTACAGTTCAAATTTAGTAGGTAATCACAGTTTAAGTTCAGTAAATGCATTAATGTCACAGTCATTGGCAATTAATATCTTCTACTATTAATCATATATTTATTTTGATATCCAATGGCTCAATTTCTTTCAATAACATGATCTGCCTCTTGAAGGGTTTTCTCTTGAAAAATTGCCACTAACTTTGTAATTCTCTGTTCTACAAGAATGTTTATTAGATCTGTGGTGACCCAGATTTCATTTAGACCAATAACTGAAGGGTTTATGCATTGAATGTGATGCTCGATTAAAAGAAGAATTAAAGCCTTAGGCCCTCCGTCCACGAGGCTTCTCGTCATAGACGCGTACGCGTAGCGTAGCGTGTCGCGACGTGACGATTACGCCCGTTTTCTGTACACGAAGCGTACTGAAGAACTAAACCACATGTTGCTTTACCATGGCAATGGAACTAATGTTGTGACAATATGGATACTGATGAACCCAAGGCAATGGAAGTATTGTAGTTAAAAAAAGAATAAAAATGAAATGTTCTTGCCTGACCATTTCAATGCTTTTGCCACCTCACTCCAAGCTTTCTCTGTTATTTCTTTTCTGGAGTATTCTGGCATAGTATGATTGTATAGACAAGCATATTTCTCGTCTGTCTGAACAAGATGAGTTGCTTCCGCCATCTTTCAAGCTTCACTCCAACAAGCAAAGTACGCCTCGCTACCGACACTGTTGATCGCCTGGCTACATGACGAAAGCGTGCTTGGACGGAAGCGCTACGCTGCAGCGTCGTGTATGGATGATCATTTAATTACATTGTCTGCTGCTCACAGCCGTACAGCTAGCGATGTCGCGTCTATTCCTCTACGCTTCTGTGACGCCTCGTGGACAGAAGGCCTAAGGTAGCATGCGTAAAGTATTTAATTTCAAATAAAATTCACGTAAAGTAATAAATTTTATTTTTTATAACTAATTTTACATTTAACATTACATGCATTCTAAAAAAATACTCTTTAAAAATGCAAAGATTCAGAGTCAGGAACGAATTTATTGTATTTAAATAAATTTCAACTGGAGAAATTGTCTCGGTTCACGACCAGGGTCCAGGAACAGATTAAGTTCGTGATCCGAGGTTCCACCGTATAAATTATATTTTGAGCTCCGAGGCATTGAAATCTTTTACCTCTAATATGAGATATTAAAATTCTTATACCGTTCAAGAGATATCATTGTAAAGCTACTCTAATATACGTTAGGATCGGAATAGTTTTTTCAGAGATTCTACAATTTATGATTTCATAGGGTATATAAGTCTACTTACCGACAACAGGTCAGAATATATATTTTCAGCAATTCGTGGAAATCTTAATGAACTCATGTCATGTTTGTATCAAATTTGGAATAGAGACTGAAAACGCTCAGTTTAAAAAATAAATCACTAAAGATCCAATGCTCCCATTCAAGATATAGTCCCAAAACTAACATAGAGTGGAACTAACTCAGAGGAACCAGTTGAGCTTAAGGAATAAATATAAAAGCAGCTAATAGAAATCATTTTTGGACAAAACAGAACAGAAAATTCTTTATTTATTTAATATAAACAAAAAATATACATAAAGCAAATCCATTCTCTTTGTGGTAACACAGTCTATTTACACTTTATTTCACTTTAAGTAATAAGTGCTATGTTCATCATACTTACCTCTCCCTATTTCTTTTTAATAATTGGTAGAGGTATGTTGTTCTTCTTGTACGTCTTTAGACTATCAAGAAACTTAATGTTACCCAATAGCTTGAGTGATGATGCCCAATAATCTTCAATCATTCTTCCAGAGCCTGATGGATCAGGCTCTCTCTCTCTGGCTTTATTCCCTTAATTACACTGGTTGCATCCATAACCTTAAAGAGCTGTTGAAAAATGTTAAATTGCATTACTGATTAAGATTAATAGATATTACTACATTTACATCACAATTTTCAAAAACTTGTGAAACTGTAAAAATTAGAGCTGACGCATCAAGGAATTTATGGATGCTAAAAGAAATAAAGGTGAAATTTTATACAAGAAAATAAAAATCACTTGCATAAAGAAGGTTCTATGAAAAACCCTGTCAAAACTATAAGTATAAAATAACCAATTTTAAACCAGTGTGGATTTTTCAGTGCTTCCACAACAGTAGCATCTGGTGGCTTTAAAGTACTGAGTACGTCAATGGCTGATTCCAAGGCTGGTACAGCTTCTGCTGAATCACTCTCACAATCATCTTTGATTGCTTGAGCAGCCACAGCTGCTTCATTTGCCAAAGCTTCATCTGCTCCAAAACTCTACAATACAATATGGTTCATAATAGAATCATGCCCATCTTATCGCATTGAAATTCAGGATATTATTATTTTAAATCAACAGAAGCGATCATGTTGTGGAAATCCATCGTAAGGAATAAGGAAAATAGATATTCACTCTTCCACACAAGTTTATTAAAAAATGGCAACAGGTTTCCGTGGAACTCCACCATCATCAGGTCACACATCAAACAGCAGTGTATATATAGGTAAGTCAGGGCGTTGCATTTTTGGCATTGGAGGGTTGCTCAAGAGAAACAAAATGAACGTTGTTGTGACTAATGATTTGTTGTCTTTGGTAAATGTGTGTCTAAAACAACATTTTTTCAGTTCAAATGAAGGTTTTTTGAACATAAAGAGGGACTTGCCAATTCTAGAGTCTTAATCTTATGCAGTAAATATTCCTTAAGCTATCGTATATTTATGGATACTGTAGATTTTCTATCCATAAAATAGAGCTAGGGAAGTGGTGTTGCCGTATTTTTTGGGTTGACTTATATGCTGACCATAGGCTAAAACCTGAAATTCACCTCAAAATTTTAAGGATCGAATTGAACGCTGGGTGGACTTTATTTAAAAAGTTTGATGAGCTAGCTAATTTCCTTTTAGTTAAAAACTATCTGCTAGACTTTTAGTCTGTAGTCTTTGGGGGGATCCTACAATAACAGCATTGATAGCACATTGGTGGAATGTTTGTTTGTAGATGTTGTAACGGAACAAATTATTCGTCTGCCACATCTCACAAAAATAAACAAGATTACTGAATTTAATATTGGGTCCCCGAGTTCGGAGGACACCACTGCCCCACCGCGCAATGACCAGTCGAGCGTAAGTTCCGGAAAAAAAATGATTTAGGATCCAAATTATACCTGAGACATAATTTATTATTTGATTTAAAACAGAAAATGAATGACAAACAAGAACAAATTCCTAGAGCCAATTACAATTTGGTCTCCAATCAGGAGCGGCTCTATTTCTAATACCAAATCCGTGGATCACTCGTTGCACTCTTCGTCATCTGCCGTTTTCTCCTTGAGGTATCGGGGCTGGCCAATAATGACCTCGGCGGCTGTACGCGATACGCGATTTACATAGTTTTTGAAAGTCATCCTACACGCAGTGTCACTGGTAGCCTGTCTGCTGGCACCCCAGCGCCACCAACACAAAACCACTTCCACCAATTTCCACACAATTTACATAACTCAAACCAACAATAGCGGGGCTTTTAAAAAATATCGTTACATCGCCCCCCCGCAAGAATGTAAATTATTTTGAAAACAATAAAACAAACATCTATTATATATAGATGCTTCTCCGAATTCATTCATATAGATATAGCTATATAGATAGCATACTAATTCACAGGCTAAACCACAAGCGTCATTGACTTGAAATTTTTATGACGTATTGGCCATAACGTGAAACCCCCAGGAAAAAAGCGACTTTGATCCTCAGTGTCATAGGTTCGATTCCCGAGGGCCCCAAAGTCCCGATTTTTCCCGTTTAAATGCATTGCTTCGATTTTCGGGAATTTTTAAAAAATACTTCCCGGATAGGTAGAGAATAAAAACTCAAGGAGCATATATATATGGTCATAATCTAACGTAAACATTAATTACTTAAACGGAAAATATCCTTGGTTCGATGCTAGGACGATGCAAAAATCGGCCGTTTAAAATACATTGAGGTGGTTTTTCATTATTTTTTTCATGCACTTATCGAATTGATAGGAGGTTCTTGCTTATATGGAAGATGTCCTAGATTTCAAAAAAGCATTCGATAGAGTCCCCCACTACAAACTAATTTACAAACTAAAACTAGCGGGCATTAACAAGGAAGTAGTCGACTGGGTTAAGGATTTTCTCTACGAGAGGGAACAACAAGTTGTACTGGATGGCGTTAGCTCAAATAGAGTCAAAGTTACCTCTGGCGTACCTCAAGGCTGTGTAATTGGACCTCTTCTTTTCCTTATTTATATCAATGACTTGAGTGACGAAATAGTTAGTAATGTGAGGATATTTGCGGATGACTCGGTTATATATAGGGAAATAACAAACGAGGAAGACCGGACATCTCTTTCAAACGATTTAGTCCTCATCCAAAGGTGGTGCGAAAAATTGGAATTAGATATTAACGTAAGTAAATGCTCCGTAGTTAATTTCTTCGAAAAAAAATGCGTCCAAATCACCCATACAAAATTAATGGAATTAGTATCAAAGTAGTAGATTCAGTTAAATATCTCGGGATCAACATTACTAATAACTTAAATTGGAGCACGCATATTCGAAAAATCTGCGGCAAAGCAAGTAAAAGGCTTGGCTTTGTAAAGCGTATTGTCGGTAAATGCGACGATAAGGTGAGAGAGCGATGTTATTTTACCTTGGTCAGACCCCTTCTGGAATATGCGGCAAGTATATGGGATCCGGCGGATGAAACGTGTACTCGCGAACTCGAGAAAGTGCAGCGTAAAGCGGTTCGTTTTGTTAAGAAATGCTACGATAAAAAAGCAAGCGTTACAAAAATGCTCTCAGACGTAGGTTGGGAATCCTTGAAAGAAAGGAGATTGGAAGCTAGGCTGCGATTGCTTAATAAATTCAGGGAAACTACATTTTCCAAAGATACAATCGGTATCATGCAACCCCCCTGCTACGTCGGTCAATCCGATAATGACCGTAAGTTAAGAGAAATAGATGCTAGGACGAATCGTTTTAGAGATTCATTCTTTCCGCGAACAATACGTGACAATAACCGAATAAGGAAGTAATGTAGATTCAACTGGTGTTTACACCCCCTGCCACACGCCGAAAGGCGGCTTGTAGGGTATTAATGTAGATGTAGATGTATACTGAGCATAGGTTTTTGAAAAAAATTTAGATAAGACCGTACTGTTCCTGGGTTTGATGCTGGGGCACATTAACATTTCTCTCATAAGGAATGTATGGGAAAAGTAGGACGTCGTTTGAGGCAGTTGAAGCCAATATTTCTGCCTGAATTTTCACACATAGTTAGACATGGTGATCTTCTTTTGTGCTGCATAGAAATTATCAGCAGAAAGACCCGGGTTCGATGCCGGGCGGTAAATATATCTGCCATATAAAACACATTGGGATTGTTTGGAATTATTTCTTTCATGCACTTATCGAAATAATAGGGAGTTCTTGCTTAAATAGAAGAGTTATACTAAGTCTCGGTTTAAGAAAAAATATTAGATAAGACCATGCTGTTCCTGGGTTCGATGCCAGAGAACATTACTATTTCTCACATAAGGAATATATGGGGAAAGTAGGACGTCGTTTGAGGCAGTTGCAGCCAATGTTTCTGCTTGAATATTCACACATAGTTATAGGTGGTGATCTTCTGTTATGCTGAATAATAAGTTCACCAGAAAGTCCCTGGTTCGATGCCAGGCGATTAAATAGCAGCGAATTTTATGAATATTTTCAATCCTTTTTTTTTTTCTTTTGAGGACCGTCCCGGTGTGTCGCCGACATGAAATTAGTGTTGTCGATCTGCTTGCAGTATGCAAGCTACATTTTACTCGGATAATACAATCATAACTACACATTAAATTACAGAATAATTTGCATTCTGACAATTTAACATACAATCATACAAATCAGATTTCATCATCCAAAATTTTCAGTGTCCAAATACTTTATTACACTTTACATCGGTGGTTTATCCCACGCCACAGTCAATAATCGTGCTCATGATAGGGTTTTGAATTCCCAAAATTGTATGTCCCGACCTCCAGGCCTCTTTGGTCGCACAGTATGCAAGCATTTTTGCCTATTAATTTACTAACCCGAAAAGGACCCGTGCAGAAATGGAAAAAATTTATGACATGGGAAATGCTCTTTGAGTTTAACGCGGTGCACAAAGTCCTTAGTCAATCTAGGCACATCCGAAAACACAGCTCTATATTTGGTCAACCAGTCTATTAGCTTACGCTTATCGTCATACGTTATTTGTGGATTATCCTTTAATTCCAAGTAAGAGGTCCTTCCGGGTCGATTTATTTTACTAAACTATTATTTCCTAACGAAACTGCATTGACCCCAACAGGACAACCCTTTCTTGTAAGACAATCCTTAGGAATGTTTACCTCGTCTTTTTAAAAATCAATTATCACTTTATTGTCCCTGAGCCAATATGAGCCATGGCTTTACCAAATTTCTAACATCCGTTTCAAAATTCTCAACTTTTACACCCAGAGAGGCTTGAAGCGTATTAGGGCTCGATTTTTTCTGTTTGCAGAAACGAGATAAGACTTGTCAATGGGCAAGGTCAGTATACCTGGCCTGGTGTTCTCAATTTCATGGAGCAGGGACTCTTCCACAATAGACGTTTCACTCCCCGTATCCAATAGTTCCACAATAACTTTTCCCTCACATTCGACTTTAACTTCCGGATACATCCGCCTCGTTTCGGAGCTTTCGTCTTCTTTGAGTGAATCTTCTAATAGTTTTTCTTCTACGAGCAACGTGTCGCAAAATTTAACGACCCCTCCTCTCTCGCCATTTAACGCGGGACATTATTGGCGCATATCGTTTAAATCCCGCTCAGCGGCAGAAATGCTAGTTGTGGGCCTAGTGGACCAATTCTCTCGCCGTGGGACTCGGGCGGTCGCGGTTGGAACGAACTGTGTTCTGATGGTCTGTATGTCCGGCCTCGAAATCTATCTCGATTTTCCCGAGGAGGTCCTCGACCTCCACCAGGCCAATTTTCGCGACCATTGGTTTCATTGATGTAATGAGGAGGAGACGCCCTCATTTATTCCCTCGTTTCCTCGAATAAACTTAATTTCTCGACCAATTTATCTAAACTCAACTCTCCTGATGTTCCCAACATATCCCGTATGAACGGGGGGAACGGCCTAATAAGCATATAGATAATTTCTTCGTCTGGGATGGGTAGATCACATATTTTGGCCATCGCAATCTTTTCGTTGGCGTACATTACCATGGTATCTCCTCCACGTCGTGGGAAGTACCCCGTAATAATACGGTTCCTGAACTTATATCGTGCGTTAATGTTCCAAAAATAATTTAAAAATTTGACTTTGAATTCATCAAAATTTGTCGGTACAAGGAAAACCGTGTTTCCCCGTGCGCGAGCACTCCCACTCAACATGTTAAGGAACACTTTTGACTGATGGATCAAGGGCACCGCAAACAAGGAGGAATAATTTTCAACCTCCCGTAGAAATAGCTTTGGGTTTTCCTCAGATTTTCCGGCAAAACTGGGCTTCGGCATGCACTCTATAGGGGCCGACCCGATTGTCCCCGTCATCCGGCATCTTTCTAACAATCCCATTTGATTCTGCACCTCTAATAGCTGCTTCTCTTGTCTCTCGAGCACTACTCCCATGTCCTTCACCTTATCCCTCATTGCAACTACGTCATTCTGCTGTTCCCCAATAATATTTTTGGCCTCTGTAATTTCAATTGAGAGGTTCCCCACATCTGCGCAAGTTTTTTTACTCTTATTTTCTAACTCTATAATTTAGGACTCGTGGCCTGCCAAGGAATTGCGGAACTGACCAAAAAATCTGTTCATTTGCTCATCCCTTTCTTTCCTGTCTACCTTTTTGCGGGCCTCCTTTACTTCCCTCTCAGCTTTATCGCGGGCCTCCTCTACTCCCCGCTCAGCCTTATCGCGGAGATACATTTCGATAAATCTCTTGATGGTGATGATTTCCATTTCGGTCTGGTTGGGGTTTTCTTTCTTTCCAACTTCGCTAAAATCCAAATCCCAATCCCCCAAAAGCTCTATACTTCTTAAAGGAGTCTCCGTGGTGAGACATAACAAGCCCACAAGCTAATTTAGCCTAGAAAGTCTGTCACAGCAAAATCACAATAAAGGGACCCGAAACAATAGATAACCTTAGCCGCTAAACTTGCCGCGCCAAAAAAACAAAATTAACAACAAAACAACACTCGGACCATCTTCCCATATACGAAAAAAAATTGAAGACACCAAATCGAATGAAGAACTCAACCCCGTTTACACAACTTTTCCGACCTCAAGGAAATAACATCCACAAGCACACCAGAAAGAAGCCCTTTTAGAAAAAAAACACGTGGCGAATTGTTTTGATTTGCGCACAGAAAAGAATAACAATATTACACATGCAGAGACCTTCCCTACTATGCACGCTCATTCCAACACTCGTCATAGGTACCCCTTAACAAGAAAACAAATTCTAAATAGTTACACAAACCGAAGAACTTGACATAAATACCACTTTAGCGGTCCCTCGCAATATATATAATTAGAAATTTGTAAACAAGGCAGGTGGGATATCTTATGTGTGGTCTTGGGACACCTCTCTGTTCTCATTAAGGCAGTTTTACACTCGATATTAATATATAGGAGACCTATGCACTACTTCCTCTTGCAATATACACTTCTCTTCTAATTTGTAATAGACGAAATCTCACAAGGGGAACCCACGGTCTGGGAAATGAAGTTCGGGATGAGACTTTGCATGGTAATAGCAGGGATTGAAACTCATACTACATAGTATGAGTTTCGGCCCCTGCTATTACCATGCATAGCATATGCTAAAGCAATAGGATCCCATAGGGCCCCAGTCCCAAGAAAAAGGGCCACAAAGTTTGTGCAGCAATCTAAATACGTAAAAGTTTCGTTAATTGTCAAATGGCCCAGTAGTCTAGGCGGTACCGATCCAAATTGGTAATTCGTAGATTCTGTGTCCAATCCTCTGTTAGATCAATTTTTTTCATAAATTTTAATTTATATTCATTTTATTTTGTAATTTATTTAATACTAGTAGAAGTGCCCATTGATTCTCAACAGGGATGTTAAATTTCATAAATACCAGTGTAACTACCTTGATCGTAACACATACTTCATAATTATTGATTGATAACCAATACCAGACTTTCTAATCCAATATACCAAGAATTGTAAGTTACGATGAAGTCTACAAAGCCGCACCGACTCAATATTCAATCTCATCTACTCCGAATTAAAAATATCTCCATCAGAGGTAATATAGAAATATATTCTAAGATCAAATTAAGATAATAGATACCACGTTTAAAGAGAAATTTTCAGACAGGTACAGGGGGGCAACGTAATAAAATATTACACATAAATTTGTGTTTGTGTGTTAGTCTTGGATTGGAGTCCACACCTTTTTCCCGATTTCCATCAAATTTGCGTACGTATTCTATGGGATCAGAAAGAAAATACAGTCGTATTTTTATTCGATGATTTCGCTGGATTCGAACCAAGATCCCTTAGATAGATTTCCATAATGACCACTTAAATTTCACTTTCATCGGTTGCAGGCTTTATTTCTTTCGAGGAATTAAATTGGAAGGAGTAGTCGTGCAGATTCGAGACAAACTCTTAATTAAAGGAAATTAAATAAAGATTCTTATTTTGGTGGTGAAATGAATTTTTGAATCGAAATATTGAGAATTCGGACCTAATACGCGTAAATATTCCAAAATGTGTGTGGTTGTCAACAACCTGACGACCAATGCGATAGTTGAATCCAAGCATTTCCCCGTACAGTAAGGGGTGCACAAATTACGTAACGCAAAATTCTCCAATTTTCGACCACCCCCACGTAACGCCGGACCCTCCCTCCCTCCCCCCAAATGGCGTTACGTAATTTGTGTACGGCCCCTAAAAAAAGGATTTCAGTTGTGTATAATTAGAGGGGTATTTACTCATAGCTCGACCGACAACTTGAATTTAATCTACTCCTTTATTCCCCAATTGAGAATCAACGGGCACTTCAGCTAGTTTGCAAATAAAATACCGAAATCTTAATTCTCAACATTCTCTACGGACTTTATAACGAAATGCTGTTTTTCTTCTGGAATCTTAGAAGGCCTTCAGTAACGGAAGGCGCTGTCTGCCTGATCTTTCCTGTACCATTGCCGTTCGTTTATTGCGGTTTTTGTACAGGAAAAGATATTCTGCAGGGATACGATTTAGGAGTGTCTGAGGCAAGAAGAAGAAGAAGATGGGGAAGAAGAGGGATTTCTGGAATTGAGGTATCTGCGACTTGGTGACATAGGGTGAGGGTTATGCCGAAAAGAACGATTTTTCGAGTTTAGAATTATTATAGCACTCAAAATTTGTGTATTTGCATACTATTTAACTGAAAAATAAGGAAAAAAATCTTAAATTATATCTTAAGTTCGCTCAAACGGCCTTAAAGTTTAAGAAAAATAACAAAAAAACCCTAAATTCACCTTCACGCTAAAATTATAAGCACTACGACTTTTAATTTCTAATAGCCTCACGGTACTTTATTATTGATGTAATGGGAAAGATAATTTTATAACTTATACACTTCATATAGAGTACGTAAATGCGGCTCAAACTTCTGAATTCACGTTAAAAATGAGTTATTTGCCATTTTGTAAGCAGACGAACATTTTGATAACGGAGGACCAACTTTGTTATTTATTTGTTATATTTATGATAATGTAAATTCTGTATTGATGAGGGTAAATCATTTTGCAGCTCTTTGCTCATTTATTATTATTCTTATTAACTTATATCAGGAACTCACCACGAGGAGGTGGCTACGATTCGTGTTCCACCCACACCCAACCGTCCGACCAGTTATGTGGATGCATTCAAGGATGTGGTCTTTAATTCAGACTTATGGTCCTGTTGATCCTGAAAGCAAGGTTGCTGTAATGTAGCCATCCCTGTTTCTTTGTCCAAACACTTTTTCTGCAGATTCGGTGACAAGTTTGACGCATATTTAAACTGTTTGAGATTGACATGGAAATTCTACATTAGGAAACTCGGGGAGTGTTTTTTCTTGCACCTTCACTATTATAGTTATTCTGTGGTCCGTTCCCAGGGGAATCGTCAGAGAGATCGATTATGCTCCAGGGAGGAGTACATCTTGGCCACTATTACCATCTGAAGCGCGTTTTAAATGTGAAGATGCATCTATTTGTAACCTCACCGTCTTATTCTCGCTGCTTCAGTACTTTCCACTCTCGAAAAATCGGACGATATACTCTTTTTCTTTGATATAAATCCCCCGATGAGTCTCTCTCTGTGTGAAACTTCCTCAAACGCGATATTTTTAAATGAATCAAGTGATCAAATACTCTCCAGCATCGATGTTTTTGTGGCTGCGAGATATTGAGTAAATAAGGCATACAACAGCAGAAATTAAAAAAATACAATTCGGACTATCTTTGATTTACAATTGATGAAACTATTTAACTTGGTTTCTTCATATTTTAGTTACGATTTTAATTCGTGCAGCCCCACTCTAATTGAAATATCTCGTTTAACGCATAAATATAATATATGAATGCTCATACTTTTTGATAAGTTATCAGTGAATTCCCCCGTCATATATGATGGGTCTTAATTTCAATTTTTTAGATAAGTATGCACGTTTAAATATGTCCGCATTATTGAATCCATGTAGTTCTTTTGAACCATAAAGTTTGAAAAGTAAATCAATTACAATTTATTAACGTTAAATTTTTTACATAATTTTTCTCGCTTTGGGTTCCCTAGCTGTCAAAAGAAAGGATGAGTTGATTTCGAGAAATTACGAAATTCCCGATCCAAATATCCGCTATTAGAAAAAGACAAAAACAATTTATTACTTCACAAAGCAAAAGAGGAAAAATTAAAGAAATAAAAAAAACATTACATCGGGTTCTTTATAATTTCACAAAGTCCAAAACGAAAAATAAAATTGGACTGAGAGGTATTCTGCGCCTTGCAGAGAAATTCAATGGGTGCCTCTGGTGATATCCTCTGGTGGAAGCAGAAGCCTTCTAGCAGAGTAGAGCACTATTCATAACACACTCCGTTGGCAAAACACGCAGAGGAGTTGAGATAATCATGTCCAAAAAGACCCTTTTTTATTTTTCGTCCCTCTTTTTTCAGTATTCAGTCAGCAGTATCCTATAGATTATGCCAGCAAACCAGCAAACAGCAAAGACCCAAAGGCGATGTCGGTTAGTACGCATGGAAGACCAGCTGATTAAGGTCAATGGCCTTTCCAAAAGTAGATAATTCGCAAACTCACACATACCTGTTAGTCTTGACGAAGGTTTATGACTTGTTATGATTTGTTATATTTGAATGTAAAGAGATTGAATATGAAGTCTTTGGCCTATCCGTCTCACAGATATTAAAACCCTTGCATCTCAATTAGGTTTGAATTTGACCACGGCTCTGCTCCAAAAGCCTTAAATTCACCACGTTAATTAATAAATTAAAATTGACGACCTTTATTTAAAATTTAAAATTAACCATAGTGTTATACTTGTTTAAAAAGGACGAAGTGAAATAAATCTTCTTTCTTATGAAATAATATCCAAAATACGTTTCCATGATAAATGAACCTCTGTTTCGTTCCTTGCAGGCATTGTTACTTTTGCCGAATTAAATTAGAAATAATGGTTCTACGAAATTGGGCACCAAAAGAAAGGAAATTGAATAAAGATTCTTATTTCGGTCGTGGAATATCGTATTCGAGTCGAAATAGAGAGATTTCAGACGAAAATGACGTAAGATTTGTGTGATTTTGTGAACGTAAACAATTCCCTAACGACGTCGGTGATTGTTGAACTCAACGCTGATAATGAATATAAAGGAAAGATAATAAGACATGTATTATTGGGAAGAAGAGCCGACATTTCATGGCAATAAAACCATTAGTTAACTTTGGACATTTAAATCAGCTTCATGTTTTTACAAAGACCTATAATGTACTGTTTAAAATTTAATTTATTTGAAACGAATAAAAACTTAAAATTAAAAATAACATATTTCCTAGGAACAATCGAGTTTCGTGTCGGGATGCTTCGATACTTAACTGTGTAATATTCATTTCTGGTTCTCCTTGTAAGACTTCACTCGATTTCCCATTTTTTATTATTTAATTTTTTTTCAATAATTAAATAATATTTATTTAATTATAAATGATTTAATTTCATAATATTTTTTTCGATGCTGTGTAAATTGTGTTTATTTTACCCTTCGCTTTGTATTTCCAGATCATTTAATTGCGTCAAGTTATATATTTATATCAATATTAACAGTTATTTATTTATTGTTTATTTTTATCATAATTACATTTATGAATGTCAATATTTATAAATATATTCATTTATTAAGCTTATTTTAAATTTCATTGCTTTATTAAATTACGTAGCGCTCGCTTTATCGCAGTAGAAGGAGCTATTCGTGGTTAACTTGTTTCAATTTGCACCGTCATATCTTTTTTCTTTTGTTTTTAAACTATCCCCTTAAGTATTGGAACAAAGAACATATTCGCACGTCTTCTGTTAAATTTGAAATAAAAATATCGCCTTTCTTTTGTTTTACTCAAACTTTACATCCCCTACTTCACTTGCTTACCTTCCCTTGTATTCGATATTCAACTGTTCAAAATCGTAGTTCTTCTGTTTTCAACACACCTCTTATCACTTACGTATCTCCAATATTCTGCGTTTATCTGTTTCCATTTCGAATTATCCGTCGCTCCTCTTTTGTTTCTTCCCGTATTGTTGTTCACCACTCTCTGTCGTCATGGTAACCTCCCCTCCTCTCCCCCCTGCACTGACTCATTCAGACGACAGCGCAGACGAAGACTGTAATCTAATGTGAAACTACGTCAATCCGTCGCCTTGGCAACCGATCCAAGCACCTCCGTCAATCAAAGACCCTCGGGTAAGAATTAGCCTCCCTCACAGGTCATGTATTTCAATACGGCGAAGAGCCACACTTCAGTTGGATTCGTAGTTTACTCGTAAGAGCGCATCGAAAAGCCTTCTGTCATAACTCTACACAGTAACCTTCATGTGAGGCTATTGGAGAAACTCCCTTCTTGGGAATGACTCAGGAGGGACAGCGTTTAAAAGTGTTTATAAGACTCCCTCAGAATAAACGCGTTTAGTACATTTTGGTGTTTACAGTCTCTATTTATATCGCACTTTAAAATTATAATTAATGACCTTAGGAAATCGAGACTAGCACCGATAGAAAGATGATTAAATAGAGTTTCTTATTTATGCAATCCAATGTCATTACAACGTCGGAATTGCGATGATTTTGACTGTTAAAACGGAACTTTTATTCGATTTTGAGGCAGTTGTCGACCTGTGGAGAGGTATGGTATTGTCGAATCCCTGGATTTAACCCCGTACGAATACATTGGGGATAGCTTTGGCGAGTGGAGGGGGAAGGAGGGAGGGGAAGGGAGGGAGGGGAGTGGGATTTTGTCCTCGTCTATTAGAAATGGGAATGTATTTGGATTGCAAGATGGCGGTAGCCCCTAAGTTTCGTCTATCTCAGAAGTGGTTGACAGCGTCCGTGAGGCGCTGGACCACGTTTGGATGCTGGGCTGGATCATATATAAATTAATTAATAAAAAATACACTTTTATAGCATTTTTCAAATGTACTAACGATTAATAATTGTAATGTGATTTAAGCTAAATTATAATCCAATTAACAATCTTTATAATAAGTTGTTCATTGCTTGCACGTGAAAGCTATAAATACTATATAATGCGATATACTATTAACCATAGTCAGGTTTATAATTTTTACTTTCTCCCTATACGTAGTATAGAGAAAGTATTGTATTCGCAAAAAAATTCGACCTCCAGATTTCGACGGAAATAGATGTTTTGGGGCCCATAGAGCATGATTTAGCTATTTTCCCGAACATGTCTGTCTGTGTGTCTGTCTGTCTGTCAGTGGTTAAAAAGTTTGTGGGCGCTCTATCTTCAAAAATAATTATCCGATCATTTTCAAACTTCATAATTAGAATTTTACTAATTATGCCAAGAGTTGATTAGTTTTTGGAGAATATCGCTTAACCGGAAGTTCCGGTTTATCCGGAACAAAAGTTTGCTTCTTAAATATCTCTGTAAGAATGCAATATAGGTATATACATTTACACACAAAAGTTGTAGATAATGTATTTTACTACAACTTTTGTAAAAACATTTTTTCGTAGCACTGATTGTTTAGGAGTTATTCTTCAATAATGGTTAACCGGAAGTTGTTGTTTACCTAGAAAAGGACGTTTTTCATACATATCTCTTTCAGAATGCAATATAGGTATATACATATACACACAAAAGTTGTAGATAATGTATTTTACTACAACTTTAGTACAAAAACGTTTTTCGTAACACTGATTGTTTAGGAGTTATTCTTCAATAATGGTAACCGGAAGTTGTTGTTTACATAGAAATTGAAGTTTTTCATACTTATCTCTGTCAGAATGCAGAACTACAAAGCTTGTATGAAACATTTTCCTGTAACACTCATTGTTTTGGAGTTATTTATATATTACTGGCATAGGCTTACGTTTTCAATAAATACGGAAAAAGTCATGTGTTGGCCACATCAGATTTTTGGTGTTTATAAACTGACAAAATAATGCATCAGCGAAGTTTCGGTTTACGGATATCTGCTTTTTGGCCAGTGTTCGCGTAAAATAGTTCATAAATCCCTTTTTAATTTTTTGTCATTGCTAGAATGTGAATATAATAAAAACTTAAACATAAAAAAATACGCTACGAGTCAGTGTATAAACTCTCTTTGAAATATGCATCGTGACTAAAACGGAAATTATTGAAGTCAAGATTCACAGAAAACCTTTTTTTTTTGGGAACAATCTTTTAGAAATCTATTCGCTTCATCTCATCAATTGTTTTGATATAAACATGATGATACCGCCCAGTAGTAAATAGTATGAGCTATATTGTAGCGAATATTTCATTCTTATAGTATACCTAGTGATGAAGTTGTACTCATTTATATCGGAACTGTTAGCTCCTTCGATTTCGTTGTTCTTGCACTTTGGATTTAGAAAGAAAACTTCCTCAGCCGAGTGTTTGTCTCTTTTACGAAGTTGTTATAAAAACCATCGGTCGCAGTGTGTTACAGAATGTCGTTAGGTAGACTTTCCCCGCATCCAGAAGTCTCTCTGCCTCGTATGCTTCCGAATAAACTGCTGTTTCGCAAGAAGTGGAAACGCACGTCAAAACCGAACGCAATCCAGGGAATGAGTAGTGCGTCGAAACTTTTGTAGAATATTTGTGTTTCCGGAGATGAATGCGTGACTCTAAATTAACACTGAATTTACATTGGGTTCGGAATTAACATTTGCGGTGATGAGGCGATATATATTCGAAACCAACTGCTGTCCAGTACCACTGTCTGATAGGTGAACAATTCCACTGCAATCTTATATATAAGTATCAATATAATTGACAACGTTGTGAATATTACTCCCAAGTTTTTTAATTAGACAGCAATATTTCCAATTAGTGTGTATTCACCAAGAGACTTTAATGACTCAACGTTAGTGTTATATTCGTTTGATTAAGAGGTATTGAAGTAAATGTTTTTTCTTACGGGGTAATATTATTATAAAATGCTACAAATGGACTAATCATATGTGCTCCCAATTTCTATTTATATATTCAGAGAATAATAATTGGGAAGAACTACTCTCCGGCTGCATCTATTTGTGCGACTCCAGCATAATCAGGCACCTTTTTCGTAAATCAAGAAGGAACAATGGGGTAAGGAAGGCAAGATGATTTCGGTGGGAGAAACATTGGTCCGTTCTTCTCTTTTAGGATTAATATCGAAGTGCATTTGTTCGATGAAATAGTTCATCACGTGATCGTAGACAGTTATCATATCTTTCATGTATTTTCCAAAGAAAAAGTCTGCTTCTTTTGATAGCTAGTTGCGTGATTAAATGTACGACTCATTATAAACAATTGAAAGTCTGTGGTTTTATCTATAACGTTTTGGGTATATTCTCCTATTCTTTGTGTTTTTATTCCTTTATATCTTAGATTCATGCCTAGCATTGTTTTGTAGGTTCACTAACAAATGCGATGTTTTTTATTTAATTTAAAAGCGAAAGAATCCGAATTATATCTCATGCCAGTCTAACGCTCTCGACTTCATTTTCCTTTTTCTTTACGAATATTTAGCTTTTCTTGATAACTTTAGCAGTATTGCAAAGGGCATGTGAAAAACGTCTTACCACGTTGAGGTTTGCACATTCGGAAATTTCGTATGAATTAACGTTCTATTAAATCGTATCTTTTTTAATGTGAATTTCACCTGCTAAATCAGCTGATTTATTTTAATATTGCATCCCCGCGTTGACCGCATTTTAAATAATTTTTTCCATAAGCGAATATAAGGGTTCGCTCTGCTATATCTCGATCTCGCCTAATAAAGACCCCTAATAATAATGATAATAAGTCTTAGAATCTTGCCAATGTTAAGCGATTTATATCAGCTGTTCTTCGAATTGTCTCTCTCATAAGAAATAAACGCAAGGATCGTTTCGATCGATGGCAGACATGTTTTCTTTTGCGGGATTAAATCAGAGATAATGGTCGTACGTATTTTGGTCGTGGAATATCGTATTCGAGTAGTTATTGAGAGAATTCAAACGAAATTGCCGAACCTTTTATGTAAGTTTGTGTGCGTAAAATATCCTTGGAGACAAAGATGATGTTTAAATTCTCGTACGATTATACGGATGGTATCGTAAAGAATTATTATCCTATAGATTATGCAACCGACAGGTCCCAGAGCCGATTCCTGTCGAAGGGGAAATCAGCTGCTCGAGGTCAATGACCTTTTCAAAACTAGGTCTGATACACATACCTATTAGTATTGCCGAAGGGTTTTGACTAAAATTATCTTAAACATATAATTTTTTATATTAGAAAGCGATTGAATATGAAGTTTTTGACTTCTCTGTCTCACAGATTTTAAACCCTCAAGTCGGATTTATTGGGAGACGGAGACAAATTTCAAGATAACCAAATGGGGAAGCAAATATGGGTTTGAGATCATGAAATTAAAATAAAATAATTTTCGTTAGTTTGCCATTTTGAGAAGATCTTCAGTTCTTAGTATATGCTGAATTTACATACGGATAGCACTGTATTTGCTTTTTCTTTTGAATTTTTGCGATGATCTCTGTGTATATTTATTTTCGTTCTTCTTGTCATATTTAATGTAATGTATTTATTGCACAATCATTAAATTTATTTTGTATTAATTGTTATCTTATTAAGGGGGTGTTCTCATGTAACATTTTGAAAAAATCTAATATTTTTTTTTGAATTATTTTCAAGTTTAGATATCTAAAAATAAGATACCGAAAGGATTTTGCCGGATTCGAAACATAAAAAGTTTAGGGGCGCTCTCGCAGCGTGCCGAGCTCGCACATGCCGCGCCGGAAATCATTTGTGTTTCAGGTGTTTATACCTGAATTATCTCCGATATCCGAGGAAGGTAAAATAGGGCTAGGGTTTGAGAAAAAAAGTCTGTGACTAACACACTCTTACGGTTTCGGTTAGATGTAGTTAGTTTCGATTCCGTCGTGGTTGCGTCCACTCGTTTCGAAATATTCTTCTCCATATTCTTTTGGATTCGCGAGTAATTTGCCTGTTCAACCATGGATAGGAAGGGTTCCCGAAGCAAAAGAACCTTTGCTTATCGAAAAAAAAATAAAAGTTTGCAAAGGAACGTCGGCAAGCCCGAGAAATTTACCGAGTAAGCTAGCACGTCGTCAAATAAAATTGGGAGCGCAAGTGCCACTGACTTCGTCGTCAACGAACATCTAAGCTACAATTTCATCGATTTTTTCTCTGTCTTCTCGACACATGCTACACTTGTAGTTTGCAAGGACTGCCATGGGGAAGTAGCATTTGAGCGGAAAAGTGAACGTGGCTTGGGCTTTACAGAGTGCATGAAATGCAAGAAGTGTGGTAGTGATGTTTTGATAAATTCGTGCCCTCTCATAAGAAATGCCAAAGAAATCAACCGTCGTAGTATTGTGCTTAAAGTCTTAGAAAAACTGAAGTATTCTAATGAATTTGGATAGATCTCATCAATGACTTTAAGATGAGTCCACAGTTGACTAGTTTCGATAAATATTTAGCAAAAAATGGCCAAACACCGGAATTTTCACCAGTTTATCACGAGTTTTTGACAATTTTTAGGCAGATAGCTAAAAAAATTAAATATTGGCGAATTATCGACGTTTTTTCGGTTAAAATCATAAAAAAATTGAACTATTCTAAAAAATTTGGATAGATCTCATCAAAGACTTTAAAATGAGTACAAAGTTGACGAGTTTTGATAAATGTTTAGCAAAATATGGCCATAAACAGGAATTGTCACCAGTTTTTTTCAAGTTGTGAACGATTATTAGGTTTATAGCTAAAAAAATTCAATAATTCTTCTGAATTTAGATAAATATTGTCTTGAAACCTAAAATAAGTCAAAAACTGCCATGTTTAATTAATTTCTTAGCAAAATATGGCCAAAAACGTTAAATTTCACCAGTTTTTCCGGGTTTTCGCTGAATTTTAGTTTAATAGCTAAAAAAAATTACAAATTACTTCAAAATTTAGATAGACCTTGTAATAAAGTTTCATATGAGTCCAAAATTGAGAAGTTTTGCTTACTTTTCAGCAAAATCTAGCCAGAAATGTGATATTTCTTCAAATATATGCAAGTTTTCGACGTTTTTTTTGGCTAAATTCTGAGTGAAATTGAATATTTCTAGTGATATTTTTTAGATCCTGTCGTACACTTTCAAATATATCTAATCTAGACAACCTATACCAAAAGTTTGGCAAATTATGGCCTAAAACTCGAAATTTCACCAATTATTTTCGAGTTTGCGACGTTTTTTGGGTTAAAATCTAACAAAAATTAAATTATTCTAATCACTTTGTATAGATCCCATCAAAGACTTCAAGATGAGTCCACAGTTGACTAGTTTCGATAAATATTTAGCAAAAAATGGCCAATAACCGGAATTTTCACCAGTTTATCACGAGTTTTTGACAATTTTTAGGCAGATAGCTAAAAAAATTAAATATTGGTGAATTATCGACGTTTTTTCGGTTAAAATCATAAAAAAATTGAACTATTCTAAAAAAATTTGGATAGATCTCATCAAAGAATTTAAAATGAGTACAAAGTTGACTAGTTTTGATAAATGTTTAGCAAAATATGGCCATAAACAGGAATTTTCACCAGTTTTTTTCAAGTTGTGATCGATTATTAGGTTTATAGCTAAAAAAATTGAGTAATTCTTCTGAATTTAGATGAATATTGTCTTGAAACTTAAATAAGTCAAAACCTGCCATATTTAATTAATTTCTTAGCAATATATGGCCAAAAAAGTTAAATTTCACCAGTTTTTCCGGGTTTTCGACGAATTTTAGGTTAATACCTTAAAAAATTAAATATTTCTTCCGAATTTAGATAGACCTATTAATAAACTTTCAAATGAGTCCAAAATTGAGAAGTTTTGCTTACTTTACAGCAAAATCTAGCCAGAAATGTGATAGTTCTTCTAATATATGCAAGCTTTCGACGTTTTTTTGGCTAAATTCTGAGTGAAATTGAATATTTCTATTGATATATTTTAGATCCTGTCGTACAATTTCAAATTTATATAATCTAGACAACCTATACCAAAATTTTGGCAAATTATGGCCTTAAACTCGAAATTTCACCAATTATTTTCGAGTTTGCGACGTTTTTTGGGTTAAAATCTAACAAAAATTTAATTATTCTAATCACTTTGTATAGATCCCATCAAAGACTTCAAGATGAGTCCACAGTTGACTAGTTTCGATAAATATTTAGCAAATAATGGCCAAAAACCGGAATTTTCTCCAGTTTATCACAAGTTTTTGTAATTTTTAGGCAGATAGCTAAAAAAATTAAATATTAGCGAATTATCGACGTTTTTTCGGTTAAAATCATAAAAAAATTGAACTATTCTAAAAAATTTGGATAGATCTCATCAAGGACTTTAAAATGAGTACAAAGTTGACGAGTTTTGATAAATGTTTAGCAAAATATGGCCATAAAAAAGAATTCTCACCAGTTTTTTTCAAGTTGTGAACGATTATTAGGTTTATAGCTAAAAAAATTGAATAATTCTTCTGAATTTAGATGAATATTGTCTTGAAACCTAAAATAAGTCAAAAACTGCCATGTTTAATTAGTTTCTTAGCAAAATATGGCCAAAAACGTTAAATTTCACCAGTTTTTCGGGGTTTTCGCTGAATTATAGTTTAATAGCTAAAAAAAATTAGAAATTACTTCCGAATTTAGATAGACCTAGTAATTAACTTTCAAATGAGTCCAAAATTGAGAAGTTTTGCTTACTTTTCAGCAAAATCTAGCCAGAAATGTGGTATTTCTTCAAATTTATGCGAGTTTTCGACGTTTTATTCGCTAAATTCTGAGTGAAATTGAATATTTCTACTGACATTTTTTAGATCCTGTCGTAAACTTTCAAATAAATCTAATCTAGACAAGCTATGCCAAAAGTTTGGCAAAATATGGCCTAAAACTCGAAATTTCACCAATTATTTTCGAGTTTTCGTCGTTTTTTGGGTTAAAATCTAACAAAAATTTAATTATTCTAATTTGTTTGTATAGATCTCATCAAAGACTTTAAGATGAGTCCACAGTTGACTAGTTTCGATAAATATTTAGCAAAAAATGGCCAAAAACCGGAATTTTCACCTGTTTTTGTCGAGTTGTGGACGATTTTTAGGTTAATTTCTACAAAAAAATTATTAGTAATTTAAAATTAGATAACCCATGTCATAAACTTTCAAATGAATCCACAATTGAGAAGTTTAGCCAACATTTTAGCTAACTCTGGCTAGAAACCTAAAATTTCAACAATTTTTTGCGAATTTTCGACATTTTTTCGGTTAAAGTCTTAGAAAAATTGAACTATTCTAATGATTTTTCATAGATCTCATCAATGACTTTAAAATTATTCCATAGTTGACTAGTTCTGATATATGTTTAGCAAAATATGGCCAAAAACCGGTATATTCACTAGTTTTTCTCGAGTTTTCGACGATTTTTAGATAAATAGCATAAAATTAAATATTTCCTCTGAATTTAGAAAGCTTTTGTCATGAGCCTTCAAACTTGATAAAATTAGCTATTCTTTTAGCAAAATGTGGAAAAAAAAACAAATTCTAACAGTTTTTTCGTTTTTGACGATTTTCATGTTAATTGCTACAAAAATTGAATATTACTTCTGAATTTAGAAATACTTTTCATAAACTTTCAAATGAGTCCACACTTGACAAAATTAGCTATTTTTAGGAAATTATAGCAAAAAAAGTAATTTCAACAGTTTTTTGAGTTTTTGACGATTTTTATGTTAATTGCTAAAAGAATTGAATATTACTTCAAAATTTAGATAGACCTTGTCATTTACTTTAAAATGATTTCAAAATTGAGAAGTTTTGCTTACCTTTCGGCAAAATCTAGCCAGAAATGTGATA